>CM074292.1:17720945-18138445 GCA_037194245.1 Opsariichthys bidens | reverse complement strand
GATCCATCTCGTATCCGAATCGAAAGGGTCATCGGAGCAGGTCAGAGCTCTTTTTACAGCTCACTTCAGTCTGTGCCTCAGCAGCCCATAATCCACTCCAGCTATTTATGCAGCATGATCTAAAATTTAAATGTGTCCCTTAGTTAATATAGTTAGAAGATTAATTAGTTAATAGTTAGACGATAAAGTTCTTCAAAAATAAATTAAAGAATGCTTCACATTTCTTCATTTAGCTTTCTCTCCTTTAGTCTCTCGATGTTGCCTTTGGTTTCTCTTATGTGTCTAATTAAAATATATTTCAGATCATTTTCACAGTTAAGCTCTTAAATGTCCCTCTGAAAAATCACTTTGTTATTCTCAAAAGACAAAATGATTAGAATCTAATCTTCAGTGAGATAAGTAGGAAATAATTCAAGATGAAATAATTGTCACAAGGAGAGCCCTTGTGAAATGAGCATGTTTGTTTGATATAGTTCAACTGCCACCTAGTGTTTAGTATATACAAGTGCAAGCAGCAACCCTAAATATTACGACAGTGAGTATGGACTTGAGTGTGTTCTGCAGGCGAGTTTGGGGAGGTGTGTAGTGGCCGTCTCCGTATCCCAGGAAAGAAGGAAATTCCTGTGGCTATAAAGACCTTGAAGGGAGGATACACTGAACGTCAGAGACGGGACTTCCTGCGAGAGGCGAGCATCATGGGACAGTTTGATAACCCTAACATCATCAGGCTGGAGGGCGTGGTCACGAAGAGTAAGAAACATTCTGCCTTCTTTTGCATTCTGAAGATTCAAACAGCTTTTTAATATGTCACTGATAACATGTACACTACTGTTACATAAGACCTTATACTCACCAAGTCTGTATTTTATTTTATCTTTTTAATCAAAATAATACAATAAATAAATCAATAAAGCATTAATATTGTGTAATGTTATTAAAATGTAAAATAACTGTTTTCTATTTTTAATATTTTTAAAATGTAATTTATTCCTGCTATCATTACTCTTCGCTGTAAAACAACTTTTTATTTTCATGTTTTGCTTCATTTTAACTTGTTCCAAAAAGTTAAGATAACTTTTTTATTTTTGTCAATTGATACACATAGGAAAAATCAGTTGTATAAATTTAATTAAGTTTAATTTACTAAAATCATTTAATCCTTCAGAAATCATTCCACTATGCTGATTTGGTGCTCAAGAAGCAGACATTTTTAAGTAAAACCGTTGTGCTGCTTAATATTTTTTGTGGAATCTGTGATACATTTTTTCGGGATCTTTGATAAAGAAAGTTCAAAACAACAGCATTTCTTTGAAATAACGATCATTAAATGTCTTTACTGTCACTTTTGTTCAATTGAATTAATTCCCTCTGAATAAGCATATATTAATTTCTTTCAAAAATTCTTACTGACCCCAAACTTGAACTGTAGTGTAATACCCTTTAGTAAAGAGTTTAATGCAACTGCTGCAGACACAGCCATGTCTGAAAAGCATGGCAGGCAATAAATAAACAAATTCATAAATAAAACAGTTAAGGAAATTGTGAAAAATTGATGTGGCTTATGGAGGATACAAATAGTTTGGATGAAACTGATTACATAATAACTTAGAACATCATTAGCCAAAAGCTGCTTTCTCTCTGTAAGAAACAAGCATGTTTCTCCGCTGTGTTTGTTACACCCACAGTTTCTGTCTGACAAGCATACAATCAATGATTTCACCCTACACATCAAACTGCCTTCAACCTCCATAATAAGAAGGGAAGAAAAAAGTGTTATCTCAATTGTTTCATCTATTCTACCATTCATTTCCATGCTACTAGAGATTAACTTAAAATTCAATTTCAAGCCGTTATAGCGCTACTAGAAAGACACAGGTAATGTTGCACAATACACTGATTTCATAGAAACCAAGAACTGACAAAGGCAAAAGTGAATGTTTGGGTTTGACTTGTTGTCATACAAAGACAGAGATGAGTGATGTGGCCATGTCTGTCCCATTTCCCTCAGTTTTGTTCTCTGTAACTTAGTCCATTACTTACAGGTGTCCTGTTTTCCTCTTTGTAGGTCGGCCTGTGATGATAGTGGTGGAATACATGGAGAATGGCTCCTTGGACTCTTTTCTGAGGGTACATTCAACATTTATATGACATCCCGCACTTGACATTCCACATTAACAGCGTATAACTAGAGCATTTTGTCATTTACCAGCGGATGGGTAGTTGACATGAAATGCTTTTGTAAAGTGCCCTGTAGTGTGACAGTTTAAATCAATGGTTCTCAACCAAGGGGTCGAAAAAATAAAACATTTCTTATTTTAAATCACTCCTTAACAACCTTTCTCTCTCTCTCTCTCTCTCTCTCTCTCTCTTCATGAGCATTTGTGAAGTCAAGTCACGTCTATATAGTGCTTTATACAATATAGATTGTTTCAAAGCAGCTTTACAGGAATAAACAGGAGAATAATGATTCAATGATGCAAACAGAGTTCAATTCTGTTGTTAAACAGCTCTAAAAAGTCAATAGTGTCATTGTTCAGCGGAGGTCAGTTCGGTGTTGATTCAATTCCATTCAATAACTGTGTAAAGTTGGAATGAGTTCAATTCAGATATAAGGATTTCTGGAGAAAACAGTGATGTCATGGTCCAGCTCAGCGCACTTCAGTTCTCATCCGATAGTGTCAGTGCAGTTAAATCAATAATATTGCTTAATATTAAGTGTCCCCAACTAAGCGAGGCAAACATACATTTAAAGTGTTAGTTCACCCAAAAATGAAAATTACCCCATTATTTACTCACCCTCAACCCATGGGTTTATATTACTTTATTATGTCAACCAATCAAAATCAGAGTTATATTAAAAATATCCTGGCTCGTCCAAGCTTTATAATGGGAGTGACTGGAGGATGTTTTTGAAGTGCATCCATCGATCATAAAATGTAAGACAAATACCCTTTTTTTCTAACATTCATCTGTGTCTGTAAAATATTTTATCTGGTAGAAATAAAATCCTTATCCAGTAAATCACAAATGACTGGAAAACTTATGGGGCCTTTGAATAGTTTGGGATGTGAGGAGTTCTTGGAGTCAAAAAGGTTGAGAACCTCTGAATCTATTTCAAATGCAAATGCATTTTGCTAATTGTTTTACTACTATTTTACACTTTAATTGACTAAAAAGATCCAGTTCATAAGAGTCATTTGTTTGGCTATCCGACTAAATGGTTCTGCTTTAGATTTACTAAACAGAAGCCTGTTAAAACAAGTCATTTGTTCAGGAATCAGGCTACACTGCAGAGCTATGTAGAACAGAAGTGCAGGAAAAATGGAGAACGTTTTTCATCAGGGTGTTTCATCCAAATTGAAAAAATGGAACCAGTCGTGAAAAATATGATTATTCTTCGTTATCGGTTTTCAACTCCAGTTTTTACTTGACCTAACCTTTATTAAGAGACTACATGGAATATTTATACTTAAATCAAAAGGGTTAAACTAGTAAAGGGTAAAAGGTGGTTTAAAAAAATGGAACAAAAACATTCTTAGCACCTACTGCAAAGCATATAGTCATATTTATATAACTTATTTCATGTTGATTAAAAAGGCCAGTGAACATTGAACATTTTATGCATCAACAATCCAAACACAAACGAATGTACTGCTTTTTTTGTTGTTGTTGTTGCTGACAGATCTGGTTTAAAGCTGAAAATGTTTATTGTTGATAAAAAATAGACCTCTCCAACTCTTCTTTTCCATCCTTTGGCTCTTCATCTTGCCTTTTGTAGAAGCATGACGGGCACTTCACCGTGATCCAGCTGGTTGGTATGCTGCGTGGCATTGCCTCAGGTATGATGTACCTGTCCGACATCGGATATGTCCACCGGGACCTGGCAGCCCGAAATATTCTAGTGGATGACAACCTGGTGTGTAAAGTGTCGGACTTCGGTCTGTCCAGGGTGCTGGAGGACGACCCAGAGGCAGCGTACACCACCACAGTAAGCCACATACACCCACTTCAATATTGGTTCATTTAAATTCAGGCCTGTTCAGAGTTAATAACAATCTGTGCTCCTTCGACAGCCAAAGCTGATCCGGAATCTCTGGAGCTTACAACTACTCCGCTTGTTGTGTGTTATCGAATGGGTTCGAGTTGATCTAAGCAGTATAGCATGAGATTAAGGGCTTACTCTGAGGGGTGATTGAGTAATTAGTTTCATAATAAGATGCTAAATGTGTCTGAATACTTCTGAACTTTTTTTATACAGGGGTCTTAGTATGTCACTCCACCACGCAGAATATCACTTTCCACAGAAAACTCAATTGTGACTCATCATTACATAACGAGTGACCTGCATCTCCTCTGATTGCCTAGGAAACACTGTTTGCTATTATCATGAGAAGGAAAGATTTTGTTTTGTCAGGGAGGTAAAATCCCTATCCGCTGGACAGCTCCGGAGGCAATTGCATACAGAAAGTTTTCTTCGGCCAGTGATGCTTGGAGCTACGGTATTGTCATGTGGGAAGTGATGTCATATGGGGAAAGGCCCTACTGGGAGATGTCCAATCAAGATGTGAGTAGTAACTTGGGCTGTTCTTATTCTTATAAATTCTCGGCAGGCAGTATATATATATTTTATTGGTTAAATTCAAATGGCCTAGTGGTGAGGGAGTCGGGCTCGGAATCTGAAGGTTGCCGGTTCGATTCCCACACCGGCAGGAATTGAAAGTGGGGATTGTGAATCTTCGATACCATGACTAAAGTGCCCTTGAGCAAGGCACGAAACCCCTAATTGCTCCCCTTGTAAGTCGCTTTGGATGAAAGTGTCTTCTAAATGATGAAAAATAATATAAATGTTTGAGGAAATGACATGTAACTATTTAAATATATTTCAAAATCTTGAGCCATTTTCATATATTTCTAGAGACATATCTGAAATACGTCTGAAAATATGTTTCATTTCCCAGAATGCTGTTTCCTTTTAAATGTCTCTGAATTTGTAATTCTATTTATTTTCATTTCAGTTTTAAATCATCTTCTAATTCAATTTCAAAGGCATATTCTGTGAAATTATAAACCATGTTATAAAAGTTTCCTTGTTCTGCCTTTAGTTTATTCATTGCTGTTCTTGCTAATTAATTAATGCACCCAAACATTGAGGGATACAGTATTTGGATGAAGTATTTCATACCACTGATGGCATCCCTAAAATTGCAATTAATAAAATGGTCTTGTAGAATTTGTATCCCAGTAAGGTTCTGTCTCTTTCTGCAGGTAATTCTGTCTATAGAGGAGGGCTACAGGCTCCCTGCGCCCATGGGCTGCCCCGTGGCCCTGCACCAGCTCATGCTTCTCTGCTGGCAGAAGGAACGCAGTCGACGGCCAGGCTTTAGCGACGTGGTCAGCTTCCTAGACAAGCTGATCCGCAATCCCAGCAGCCTGCTCACACTGGTGGAGGATGTAAATAGGTAATGCTCGCAACAACATTGTGAAATCTACATTTTCCTTGATTGCTTGCTAGAATCAGAATGAGTTCCAGTATTTAAATGACCAGTTTAAACTGAAATTGTTAGTATTTATGAACAGAAAACTGTCTCTTTCCTCGTGGGAAACGCCTATAAATGAATTTCAGAATTTTCTTGTTTGCCAGACTGTTGTTGTTTCACATACAGAATGTTTTGCTTGTTTAAACAGCTTCCCAGAATCCCCTGAGGATATGCCAGACTACCCTCTCTTCATATCCATCGGTGATTGGTTGGATTCTATTAAAATGAGTCAATACAAGAACAACTTCATAGCAGCAGGGTACACAACCCTGGATTCCATATCCACCATGAGTATTGAGTGAGTGGAGTCAAAACTACTGCATGAAGTTGCTTTTTTACTGTCCATTACTCCCTTTTATATCCACTTTATGAAATAATAGTCAGAAAAATCTTTAATAGCCTTAATTTTAAAGATATATATATATATATATATATATATATATATATATATATATATATATATATATATATATATATATATATATATATATAAAGGTATATATATTGAACCTTTATATTGCATATATGTTTTATGTTTTGTATCATAGTTCAGACTTTTATGGCCCATACAGTATGATCTAGTGAGAAAATGGAATTCACACTTGAGGAGGAAAAAAACAACATTAATTTTGGCCCAAATGAAGCAAAAATTTGCGATTTGGTGATGGTATTGTTATTTATATCACCAAAAAGTAAGATGAAATTCTGATAGCTTGTAAGTCAATGAGATTTTTTTTTTTGTAACAGTATAAAAGACTTCATAAAAAATATAAATTGTAACCTTATATCTCCTAATAATACGTCTTAAATTATGTATATATATATATATATATATATATATATATATATATATATATATATACATTTATAAAATTATATATTTATATATAATATATATAAATTACCCCATAATTTACTCACCCTCGAGCCATCCAAGGTGTATATAACTTTCTTCTTTCTGATAAATATAATTGATTAAATTCAATTCGATTCACATTTATTTGTGTAGCCCTTTTCACAATACACATCGTTTCAAAGCAGCTTTACAGAGAATGTATGTCAACATTACAATTTAGACTAATCTGTTATCAGAGGTGACATACAGTAATTTGGTGTCCAAAGTATGTAATTTCAGAAATGCACATATACAAATCACACAGTTAACTAACAATGTATTAATTTAAGGTAGAAACAATGAGCTCATTGAGGTCATGAGTACATGTTAACAATGATTAGGATAAATAGAAAAATTTGGAATGGTGCATGTTAATTCAAAGTTTTTGTCATGTGAAGTCTCCACATAAGTTGGAGTCGTCTCTTCACAAGTGTTCAGGCTTCAAAAGAGGCTAGATCCAAACTGGAGCTGGTGTAGTCTAGTCACCTCAGGACGGGCATCCCGAGATGAAATAGAAAAGCAAATGGAGAAAAATTAACGTAGCTGCTGTTCATAATATTGAGCAAAGATAGTCATGTGCATTTGATCTGATATAACTGGAGTACAGGGATATGAGATGCATTATATAAATGCTTGGCAAAAAAAAGATGCATCTTTAATCTAGATTTAAACTGGGAGAGTGAGGCTGAGCCCTAGACATTGTCAGGAAGGATATTCCAGAGTTTAGGAGCCAAATGTGAAAAGTGGAAAAGTTTAGTGGACTTACATATCCTAGGTGCTACTAGAAGCCCAGAGTTTTGTGATCTTAAAGAGCGTGATGGATTGTAGGGCGATAGAAGATCGGTTAAATACAGAGGAGCTGAATCATTTAGGGCCTTATAGGTCAGTAGCAATACTTTATCATTGATACAGAACTTAATAGGTAACCAGTGTAGAGATGATAAAATTAGTGTTATATGATCATATTTTCTTGACCTTGTAAGAACTCTACAGCTGCATTTTGGACTAATTGTAGCTTTTTTTATTGAGGATGCAGGACAACCAGCTAATGCATTACAGTATCTGTGAGGCCCGCCATAATCATTATGCTTTACTGGAAAAATGTGCTTAGCGCCATAGTCCACATGCAAATATTAACACACACACATTGAGACAGCTGATACTGCAGTGTTTCCTCTACATTCCTTCAAGTGGTGGAACACCACAGTAAGAAAATTACCACCAAACCACATAGGTAAAAATATTAATAATGAGCCTTTAATTGCCTATAGTATATGATACATAGCCTAATCAGTGCTCAAGTGCACGCATAAATTTGGCACAAAGCACCGGCAAACGTAATGATTATGAGTGTGTAGTGAAAAAAGAGCAAGGAGACTGTCTAAACATCTTAATTTATTGATAATGTTTTCTGTTTTCGGCTGCAGAGATCAAGTCACCGATGCTGACTCGTCATCTCCACAGTATAGTGGATGCACCTATATGCATGTTTCAGACAGATTACATAGTCTGATTCTATTTCAATTAGTTCATCATTTATTTGCGTTAACCCACACCTGATTAGAGTAATCTAGTCTAGAGGTCATGAATGCGTGAACTTTTCTGCATCAGAAACAGATATATGATTTCATATGAAAATCATATGAAATATGATTTTCGAGGACAGCAACTTGTCCTAGTATAGCACATGGGTCTTTAACTGTAGAGGATGAAGTAACAGTACATCCTTCTTAATTCAAATTGTATTCTAAAAGATTCTGTGTGTGTGCAAGTTGTTGGTCCAATAAGTAAAATCAAAGTCCTACCTGAATTTAACACAAAGTTAAATTAATAAACACCCTGACGCTATCAAGCTTTATAATGGAAGTGAACTGGGGCAATGAGTTTGAAGCTCAAAAAAGTGCATCAATCCATCATAAACGTACTCCACACGGCTTCGGGGGTTAATAAAGGCCTTCTGAAGTGAAGCGAAGTGTTTGTGTAAGAAAAACCTCCATATTTAACACTTTATAAATTAAAATAACCATATCTTCCGGCCAAAATGCCATACGGATTCTGTTTACGTGTAAAGTGTAACTTGCACGACGTAATTAGTCATGGCGTTGCGTAAGTTGCGCTTTGGACGTAAATAGAATCCGTATGGTCGTTATAAAGTTGGGAAGCGTCAGGGTAATTATTAATATAGGATGGCTTTAGGGTGAGTAAATCATGGTGTAATTTACATTTTAAAGGGAACTAATCCTTTAATGAGATGATATTTAAGTTCTTAGTTTTATGTTTAAAGCTCTGTTGTTTCGTTGCAGGGGGCAAAATATATAATGCAATGCAATATTAATGATGATTGAGAGATGTGCAAACAAATGCCCTCAAAAGCCTTGATACATGCATTATAATCAGTCTAATGAGCCTTAGAAATGCATGTATAAGTAAAATAATAGTATTTATAATTATTTATTTACAATTAAAGATTATAATAATACTGTGAACGGTTAGCCGGAAAATAACCTAACAAGCTAATTAATATTTATTATTGTTTCCATATGTAGTAGCACCTGCCCAAATGAAATGGATAGTTCTCCCAAAATTGCATTAAGTTCTTTCTTTTGTTGAACATAAAAGAAGAAATTTTGAAGAATGTTTGAAATCCCACAGTTGCTGGTCCCCATTGATGGTATATAAATGTGATGAATGAAATATGATGGGAAAAAGTTAATGTGGTCCCACATTCTTCATCATTTCTTCCTTCGAGAGAGACATTAATACAGGTTCGAAACAACTTGAAAGTGAGTAAATGATGACAGAAGTTTTCTTTTTAGGTGAACTATCCCTTTAACCTCCCTCACTTTAGTCTGCACTAAACAGTAGACTAGATCGAAAATTTAGATTAAAAATTGCTTATTGGTTTTTAATGGCTTAAATTACATTCATATTCACACCCTTTACAATCATCTCATGAACTTGCCGATTATGTAGCCCAGTTTCAAATGTCTCACACCCATTGTTTTCTAAACAGTGACGTAAGAAGAATCGGAGTGTCTCTGATTGGCCACCAGAGGAGGATAGTGAGCAGCATACAAGCACTACGACTGCAGTTCCTCCACGTGCAACAGAATGGCTTCCATGTATGAAAATACACATATACACATACACATACACATACACTCGCAAACAAACGCTTATCCCAGCAACGCTAGACCCCCAAATCATATGTGCACACACACCTTCGAGGTCCGGCCTGACTGACTGTCATGAGAAGTGCTCCACAGCGTCAGTTTTTATCAAAATCCAGTGAGGATTTCCAGTTGAAACACATACACAAGAAAGCAATCTCAAAGACCCTGAAGAAACATGCTAAATGTCATGAATTGTTTGTCTTCTTGATGAACTGTGTGTAACAGGAAAATTGGACCATTTACCCAGAGGAACCACAATAAAGAATGGAACACTGGCTCCATTCAATTGTTATGAAGATGTCATCTGTCAATTATCCTGCAAGTTCTGTGATTGACGGGACTCCAAATCTGAGAACTTTGAATAGCTATTTTAATGTATTAAATTATGTGTCTTAAGAGATTTTTCTGGTTTATTCATCAAGCTTCTTCCTGAGCCTCTAAAACGAGAGACTGCGGATCCTGTTGAATGTCTTCGGCTTTAAATGGCTATTATACATTGTTTATCACATCTGATATTTATCCTGATATTTATATGTATATGTGACTTTGGTTCTTTTTCCGTTGCCTTTTGTTTAGTTCTTTTTCTAAGCAATACGTGCAGTCTTTAGATAACCAAGAAAAGAGCCAAGGTAGGGAGTTGAGAGCTTTATCTTGCTCTGTTTAAAAAAAAAAAAAAAAAAAATGCCACACAAAACCATTGACTTCCTCAGGCTGTCAGCGAGGTGGTAAAAGTCTGACCTTTCAGAAGACTGTAAGCCATTTTCTTACTCCTGTGCACCACAGTCAAATTGAACAAACTTATACAAATCCACTCAGTCCGAGATTTGAGAACTGCGCACATTTGTTCAGTCTGCTATGGTGTACAGTATCTATAGACACCTCTGATGTTCTATCAGTTTGCCTTGCGACTATGAAGCATTGAGGAAACAGGTTGCAGTAAAATGTTCTCATATAGAGAGCATGACAATATAGCACTCTGCATGTTGGCAAGTATTTTTCCCAACACAGCAGGCCTACATACATACATAACCTCAATGGCAACATACCCTACACATTTGCAGTCTCCTTCGCTTTCACCAGACAAACGAACGCACAATACTCTCCCATGTTCATTATCTGATATACAGTATGCCCCCATTCTTTGACTGGCTCTTTGTGCCTGAACACATGTTCGGGACACTGAGGCCACTTGACAAACTTCAAGTTGCAATGTGGAAAACGTCAAAAGCGCAAGAGAACAGAGTGCTTACTTCAAGCAGGGCAAGGGAAATCTCTGGGTAATCAGGTCATAATGTATTGTTCATAGTAAACTAATTGTACATTATTTTTTATAATTTATAAAGAGTACAGAGACAATAAAGGTGATATAGGTTGAATGTTTGTAAAAATAAATGATAACAGATATTTTTTGTGTTTTTATGAGTCTATCACAATCAAAACATTCAAATATGGACTACGGGTTTGCTTTCTAAAATGTTACGGTAACACTACAATGAGATTTCATTCACATTAGTTAACGCATCGATGAACAATAATTCTGCAGCGTTTAATAATATTAGTTCACGTTCATTTAAACATACATTTTTTTGACTCAAATGTTGGAATGCATTATGAACAAACAATGAACAATAGTATTTTATGAATTCTCTAAACACATTGTTGACTCAGCTAATGCATTAAATAATGTTTACAAAATGAGAACTTATTGTAAAGTGTTACCAATATCACAATACAAAATCATAAAGATGCTAAACGCAGGTCAGTTGTAAGTTATAGAAGTGTACCGAGACGCGAACATCTGCAAAGATTTTCTCTTTCCATTGCTGTAAAAATTTGCCCAATCTGACAAAGCACATGGACCCGGTTATAACAACAGACTTTAATGTCTTCAAAAGCAGCCTTTTCAAAATATACGCCGAAACTCACTCAAAACAGTGTCTCACAAAAAAAGTTGGTTTTCAGAAATGTCATTCTCTCTCTACCCCTGCAGGAACTATACTGTGGGCTGTTAGAAAATAACTATTTGAGGTTATCGTGAATAAAATGCACACCATGAAACAAAATATTTTTTAAATTCCTTCATTTTAAATATTAATAACAATATATCAATGTTAATCAAAATATTAACTTGTAATACTGTATACCTAAATGTATGAATGCAGGGGTGATGCATGGGCTTGATGCAAGGGAATGCAAAAACTGATCAAATGACTACTGTACCTTGACTAATATGACTTGCTTGGGTCTGCCAAGCATTGCAACAAGCATTGTTTCAGTTAACCTGCATTACAGTACTTTATTCATTTATCTTTTTTAATAAACCAAACTTGACATTTTAATAAGGGTTTACTCTCTCTCAGATTAGCCCTGTGGATTTAGAATTTTAGGATTTTGGAAAAAAAAAAAAAAAAATTAAAAGAATAATGTGTTTGGATACAATACAGCATGAGTATAGTAAATTTTCTTTTAAATGACATTTTTAGTACAACTAATAATATATTCCCAGTTTTACTGTGTAATGGAAAGAAAGAAAAAATATTATAAAATTATATATATTTTTTTTTTTATAAAAATTATCCCCTGCTGCGTGGGACAAAAGTGCCAAAATATATTTATACTTTTGAAAGTTTGTTTTGTTTTGGGTTTTTTTTTTTTTTACACAAAGCTACTACTAACATTGTCCATCGGGTGGCGCTATTAAGTTAACATCGAATCCGGCCATCAAGCGTCATCGGTCTCCTAGCAGCGGCGTGTGAGAGTTTCCACAACGCCAGGTTAGTGTGTTTATTTCTCTCCATCTGCACTGGACATACCCTCATTCAGATAAGTGCGACTTTTCTATGCGAAATTTCTTGTTAACCAAGACGCAGTCAGCATACAGTTTGAGCTCGAAAAGTAAGAAGCAAGATGTTTCCATGTCCAGCACACTGATGGAGCGGGTTAGCCAGCCAGACAGCTAGTCGTCAACCGCAACGCATATGTAAACAATAACCTTACATTAGAAGAAAATATGTCAACCTTATGTCGTCTTTATGTGGATTTTTTGAGTGTTTAACGGAATGAACGTCAGGAGACAGAAATGTTTGAATTATTGTAGCTAGCGCTAGCCCGTGTGCTAATGAGCTCAGAGGATTATCTCGTAGATTACGCTTTTACGCTTGTCCGTTCATGTGTTTCTGACCTACGGCACTATGAAAAATATGGAGAAACTCGTTAAACGGTGTCAGTTTTGCTGCTGTCATTGGAGTGACTGATGAATGGATGGTTGTGTAACGCAATGTGTCATTTTCATTTAGCCCGAGACAACAGGTGGGTGTTTCTTTAGACCCTGAATACGTTTGTATACAAACACCCCGATTCACAAATTCGAGTAATATATGCAGGTGAAGAACTGGATTCATGTTCTAGTGATTTTAGTGCATGTTGCTCGCTTCCGTGTCTGCTCTGAGCTCAAGTTAATTCACTTAAATCCGATTATTAAAAAAAGAAGCAAATAAGATTATTTTCTCATCAGACCTCCATCAAATATCTGAACACTGTCAGATTATAACAGCCTTTTCATTATTAAACCGATAATAATTATAGTTTATAATTGTAGGTCTGTACAGAGGGAGAAATCAGATTACAGATCTCAGAAATATGAAGATGCACCGTTTCAACGTTTATAATATTAAGAAATGTGTCTTCGGCACCAAATCAGCGAATATCAGAATGATTTCTGAGGGATCATGAAACACTTGAAGACTGGAGCAATGATGCTGAAATTTAAGCTTAGCCATCATAAAACATTTAAATAGAACCAGTTATGATTAAATTTTTAATTGCAAAAATATTTGAAAACATTACTGTGTTTTTTTTTCTGTATTTCTAATCAAACAAATAAAATTGTATGCATAAAAGAATTATAATGCTTTACAATAAGGTTCATTGGTTGACATGAACTAATAATGAACTACAGCATTTAATAATCTTTGTTAATGTTCATCTCAACATTTACTAATACATGTATGTGTATATATATATATTTCATTTGAGCAACTGAGATCTCCCCACAGCTGTTGGTGTCCTACGTAGACTATGAAAAAGAAGATGTTTCTGTTGTCCCAAGTGTTTATCAGTCTCTGGATGCATCTAATGAATAATCTAATCAAGCTTGCCTTTGATGTGATCTCTTTCCAGAAGCGCCCCATCCAACTAGGCAAATGGGGCTTTTTGACAAGCTTACAGGGTGGCTGGGTCTGAAGAAGAAGGAAGTGAACGTGCTGTGTTTAGGTCTGGACAACAGTGGAAAAAACTACCATCATCAACCAGCTAAAGCCATCCAATGTATGTGCAGCCAGAAGATACGTTTCTATTTCCTTTCTCTTCTTTGTTTTCTGTTTTGTATGTGAGCTCACAGTTGTGATACAACTTCTTTCCCCCCCCCTTTGCAGGCTCAGGCTCAAGACATTGTCCCAACCATAGGCTTCAGCATAGAAAAGTTTAGGACCTCAAGGTGAATATTTAAAAGAGCTAACTATATATAGTGTGCGGGGTTAGTCTCTGAAAACAAGTTTTCTCAAAATCTTACTAACACAGTGACATCCTCCTCTCCCCAAAGTCTTTCTTTCACAGTGTTTGACATGTCAGGGCAGGGAAGATACAGAAATCTGTGGGAGCACTATTACAAGTGAGTTTCTCCTGTACAAGTTTATTCGATTATGTTTACTGAGCTAATGGAGCACCATCGACCTGTGTGCTTTATGTTTATCAGTGTTGTGTTGTTTTCAGGGAGGGTCAGGCCATCATTTTTGTGATTGACAGTGGAGATAAATTAAGAATGGTGGTGGCAAAAGAGGAACTGGATACACTTTTGAATCACCCTGGTATATCTTTATTTCTTTCTGTCTGTCTGTTTCATTTATTTATATTCTAGTCATTGTTTTCAGATCTGAATTATAAGCACCCTAATACTTTTTTTTTTTTTCTGTGTGTACTCAGATATTAAGCACAGAAGGATACCTATACTCTTTTTTGCCAACAAGATGGACCTCAGGGATGCGTTGTCAGCAGTAAAGGTCTCTCAGCTCTTGTGTCTGGAAAACATTAAGGACAAGCCATGGCATATCTGGTAAGAAAACTCAATTATTTTCAGTTTGAATTTTAGTCAATAATTTTAGTAATCTAGAGGTCCAAAACTCTTATTCCGACAGGATTTATTTTCTAAACCGTGTTTGAGTTCCAGTTAGTACCAGCACATCTGCAGTTCGAAGGGTTTATTTGTCCGGATGTGGGTTAAATAGAAGGTCACGTGAAATAAACAAGGTTTATATAAGTGAAATAATTCTAACATTATGTATGTAGTTAAGGAAACTGTTTAATTACATTACACAATTAAGGGACTCTAATTATTGATTTCATCTTTGCACATTGGATGGCATGTCAGAAGTACATAAATCACCAAGCTAAAGCACCAGGCACCACATTAAGAGATCTAGCTTTAGTTACAGTATTCAATAAATGTCATAATAAATGAGGAAAGGTCTTGCATACCACAGTGACAAGCATTCCTAGCCGGACAGAATTAGATTTCTCAGAGGAACCCTGAGCTAGCCTGGGTTGGTAATTTGCTTTTTAATTTTACAAAGGTTGCGTGAGGTTTTAACAGACGTGTTCAATTCCGATGGGAATAACATAATCATAAAGTACATCTGTGATCTCCTCAGGGTAAACCTGCCCCGTCCGAATAGAGCTGAAGAGGTTGTGTGTGTGTGTGTGTGTGTGTGTGTGTGTGTGTGTGTATGTGTGTGTGCACGCTTATGTGTGTATGGTCCTGGTAGAACCTACAAGGAAACATGGAATTATCTGAAATCCGTGACCTTGTGAGGACGGGGTTTTTTTTTGGTCGCCATAAAGAAAACAGCTTATAAATCATACTAAGTGATATTTTTTGAAAATGTGAAAATACAGAAAGTTTTTTGTGTTGGGTAGGTTTAGGTGATGGAAATCAATCAGTCTATGGAACGTTCCCATAAAACATGAAAAGCCATGTTTTTGTTTTTTGTTTTTGTTCCCCCATTGTGGTTATTATGCTCACCATGACTGTGTATGTGTATATATATATATATATATATATATATATAAAACAAAAATTTTTTTATACCAGTTTAATGTTGTCCTTGCTTAATAAAAGTATTAAAGGATTAGTTCACCTAAAATTGACAATTGTCCCATAATTTACTCACCCTCAAGCCATCCTAGGTATATATGACCATTTTCTTTCAGTCAAACACAATCAGAGTTATAAAAATTATCCTAGCTGTTCCTAGCTTTATTTTGGGAGTGAATAGTAACTGAGATTATGAAGCCCAAAAAAGCCCATCCATCCACCATAAAAGTGATCTATGCGATTCCAGAGGCCTTCTGAAGTGAAGCAATATGTTTTTGTAAGAAAAATATCCATATTTATAACTTTATAGACTATAATCGCTAGCTTCCAGTAGGGGTGGGAATCGCAGGGCACCTCACAATACGATCACGATACATGGCTCACGATAATGATAATGTCACAATACAGTGATTCTACGATAACTGATATATAGTACTAGACAATCCTATAATGTTACATCACGATAGCTGTCTAACTACAAAAATAAAATGCCATTGCATAGGTTAAGTGCAGGTTCTCTCTTTATTAAAGTCCAAACTGTTAGAAAACGGCACAAAATGTTTTTCCAGTCTGTAAATTAAATTTAACATTTTAAGTAAAGAAATATTTTATGCTTATACTTTTTAAAAGCTTAAACTTTGCATGTTAACTGACACACTTAGCCTAAGTTAACTTCTTATCGACTTCTAAAAAATCTATTATTTTAAACTTGGGAACATCTCAGTGTTTACCAGCTTCCTTGAAATAATCTTGGGAATAGTGTTGTCAAAGGTACTCGGGTAGGTAGCGTATTTAAAAATGCGAAGGTATCAGTATAGCCTAGCATTTTGAGGGCTGAGTGGATTCTTAAACATCTCTGATTGGCCACTGTGTGTTCACATTGTAGTGCCTGGCCTGGACTGGATCATGAACGACCAATTCATTTTAGGTTTTAAGAAAAGCTTTTAACTCTCTGAGTCGCATAAGTAAATCTTAGTCGGCTCCGAATGTCCTGGTCCCCCCCACGGACAAGTGACACTTTAAGTGTCGAAGTGCGAGACAAGGCAGAATCCCTTTGGATCTTCAAAGAGATACTAATCAGCTCACACCAAATTCCTTGTCCCTCACAAGACCAGTGGAATGAATTCCACGCACACACATAGAGACATTCATCAAAATATGAATATTCCCTAAGTGTTTTTCCTGTGCTTTTCTTTTGTATGCATGTCTATATTACTCCCACTTAGTTACGTCTTTTAGTTGTGTTAGTTTCACTGTAAAATGCTTATATTTCAATGTAAGAACATTTACTTCCTAAAAGAGAGTCAGAAACATGCGTTTCTTGGATTCAAAACGTTCCTCTGTTAATTTCATACCTAGATATTGGTGTCTTATTGTGATAATATGCATTATTCTACTTTTAAGGTACTTTGGAGGGAAAAGAACCCAGCTTAAGCACCTCTGTAGATAATGCAAATTAGGCCATAAAAACAGACAAAGGAACGTTTTCCCGCTAAAAGTCCATGTTCCCTATTGGTCCGTACGGCCCAGAATGGGTGTGACTGGAGTTACCTTTATAACACCTAAACACAAGCGGATCCACGCTCAGTCGTTTTCATCTTAGACGAGACACACTTCTTTCTTTTATTTTCCGGCATTTTACAAACAGTTAGTTCCGTTTTGAAATTCCCGCCGAAGAATCACCTCAGGAAGAGACCAATAGAAACTCCAGCTCCGCACGGAAGTTTGAACGGCATTCACCACAGCACAAAGTACAAATGCAAGTATCTGAATTAATTTCGATGCGCTTTAACTTTATTGTCTGAAGTGATTTCGTTGCTGGCTCTCAAAAGGTTGAACTGTTTGTAATCTTGCCTTCTTTGATCAACTCTTTCTTTCTTTCCTTTCGTTATTTTATTGTATGCTCTGCTTAGATTTAGTTGTATGTATTTGTGTATATATATCATATATTCATATATTAAACACCTTGTATTCACACAATTCATTGTCTCTGGGTAACTCATACATGAACCAAGTCACTTTAACGTTTGATTTCGCAAGCTTTATGCTTTTTAAATACTAGAATAAGTTTCCTTTTCGTGGCCAGAGAAGAAAACTCCCTTTCTAGAATTGATAAGAAAATCGGACTGATAGTTTTGCTGGACAAAACAAACCAGTCTTTCTAAATTAATTCTAAACTTAGAAATAATTTTAGATCATATATGTTCATGATTAATTATAATTCATTGTAATTGATTATCGATATATACCTAATTCCCTTCGTGGTTGATTCATATTCACGATTAGTCATAACGTGTTGTGATTCAGTTGTGAATATATCTCATCCATTTGAGCAAGTTGCTACATATACATAATGGTGGAGAATGCGGGCATGATTAAACAAAGGTTATGAGCTTAAACCACTGTCAACCTAAAAGTGCGCATTTGATAATTCCAGTGAGAATACGACATGTATTTGGGACACTAGTTGCTGGCTTGTTTAGATGCAGATAGAGTGAGGACTTGAATTGACATCTCTACTGTAACTGAGAGAGTCTTGACACATTTTAGCATATGTTCATATGGTATCAGTGCAAAGTTAATCTGACTTTAGCGAAGAAACCCTAATTTCAGTATTAAAGCGTAAGTCTGTTTTGACGAAGGAATCTCATCTCAGCGGCATGTAAACTGTACCAGAATTGATTATTCTGCGTTGGTTGAAGAAATCCCAATTGCAGTATTGCTTAACCTGTTTCTGATGAAGGAATCTCAGTACAGTGTAAATGTAGATTTGGGCGATGCTCCCCTTTCTACAGTGTAAAGGCCTCAGAAATTATAGTTAGAGTGATGCCATTCATATAAACTTTGGCTGCATCTACAAGCAAAGCTACCTTGTGACCAAAACTGTATTTCACTCGCTGAAAAGATCATCAGTGTTCATGTATTAGACTGACGTAACTATGTATGCTTAAACAAGCTTTGACTTACAGAAAATCTGTTTAATGACTCCTCAAACAATTACAAGAAGTTGTTTAAAGTAGAGAGAAGAGTTTACATGTGTAAAATTTGCAAATGCCAAACCATATTTGCATTTTACTGAATTTAATATAAAGTTTTGAAAAGCTGAAAGTATAAGAGCCACATTTTAATGTTATGCATAACTTGTTTAAAATGTGCAGACGTTCTTCATGAACTTTTGAATTGCTCTGACTTGCACTGGTTCCCATGACAACGACTTGTCACAGGAAGTGCTAACTCCTTACGTTATGGCAGCACATTGTAAACAAACCAGCCGAGATGGCTAAGCTAACAGTAGCGGTTAGCATCATCTACTTGGAGTCTTTAAATTACAGCTGTGTGTATGGATTGTGAAGTGAACTAAACCATTTTACCCTTGTCCCAGTCCTGGGTTATGCTTTCTCACTGTCTCTTTCCATACCTCAAATTTTTCTTAGATAATTTCACCTTCCCCATTTTATGCGTACTCTTTCCTGTACCCTGTTCATCTAAATTTGCAGTTGCTATAATTAAATTAAATTTTAATTAAATGTAAACTGCCTAGCTTGAAAAGAATTCTTGTAGCAGTCATCTATTCATTTTTATTATGATTACTATTTCTTGAATCTATTTTAATTATTTCATTTTCCCTTCTTGTTCTAGTGTGGTTTCATTTCCTCATAGAACCACTAAAGTAACTAGACATACTTTCCTTCTTGATTTTGTTTATTTAAAACAGTTGTTTCATTTTTATGAGCCAACTTCACAAGTGATCTAAACAATTGCTATGGCATAATTATGGGCAACTCTAATAAACATAATCTAATAGGAAAGCTCTCCTCTTCTTCTCTCTTTCTCTTTTTCATTTGTTCAGAGATCAAGCCTGTTGTGAGCCATCAGTAGGTTCTGAGAAATAATTTGACCATAAGAATAATCTTAAGTCATTTATTAAACCTAGCTGTACTCCTTGCTGCCCCTCTGTGTCTTCAGCTCCAAATTCTGTTTGATCTTGCATAAGTCTCTCACCCTTACTCTCACCACAAGTGTGACAAAATGTTGCAGATGCTCAGCCTATCTGCCTAGATGGCAGACCAAAAGGACTAGCTAGGTGGCATGAAGAACACCCTTCTAACCAGGGCTGTTGATGACCCACAGCACCAGAGCCAAAAGCAACTGGACGACAATGGAAGAGAAGTAAAGGCAGAAGACTCAAACTGGAGGTACGATCATAAAGATCTGATTGAGGTCATCTTCTTCCTGGCCCACAGCCTAATAAAGTCTGGAACAGGAGGTAAACAACCTCAAACTCCAGATCACAGAGTCTCACAAGGAGCTGGGACATGCTAAAAGCCACATGCTAAAAGCCACATAGACCAGCTTGCGATGGAAGCTCAGGACAGACACAAGGACCGTAGCAGAATGGAGTCACAAAAAGAAAAATCCACAGACTACAAAAGGCTCTGGCAGGTGAACCACAAGAGCAACTGGAAAAGGCAACCAGAGAGGACCTGGGAAAAGATTTTTACAATGAGTCACTGTTAAAAGCAGCACCTTCTGAACTCTTGGACAAAGACGACAGAATCAGGGCCTGTGAAGGTCACCTGAATGTTTCCAGACCTGGGAATGAAGCTCTGACCCAGCCGCTGGACAACACAAAAGATGAACTTGACATGGTCCAAAGAGGACTGAGATACTCTTACCTGCTGCAAAAAGAAATACAGCAGGAGAGGTATGTCACTCCCCCCACCTAGAATCAGCAGAGCAACCTCCCCCTGCCAAGCACAGAGGCACAAAGGGGGGAGCCAAAGCATCCTGCTAAACACTTCACCAGCCATTTTCCTGAAAGCCTCTGCAGCCGCAGAAGGAGAAGGATTAATTCAGACAAACCCTGAAACGGCACATGAAGTGACACACTGTCAGGCCTCCTCGACACTTTCAGCACAAGCTCAGAGACATGAACTTGTCTACTGTCTACACCATCCGCCATGGAACGACCACCACTCCAGGAGACACCAAACACCCAGAGCCCAACAAGGACTTCCAGCCTTGTGTGCCAGAGGCGTGTCTGATCTTTCTACACCTTAAACGTCGTTCGTTGTTGCCCATGGGAAGGACAACAGCGATCGAAAGGGGGGAATTATGTAACGACTGAGACAAATCAGACACGAATATTTGTCATACTTAACAAATAATCTTTAAAAACTCACTCTGAGGTCTGGAACCCTCCCCCATGGACACCATCTGATAGGGTTTACGACCTTAAAGAATGTGCAGAGAATGTGACTGACTTCATTTTGGTTGAGAAGGACAAATAAACCGTTTTAATCCTATATATTCTATATATAACCACTCAAGAGATGTATAAACGTGTATCCAATTTTTCCCTCTCATAATTTTCCTTTTATAGGGTTTGACCTATGTATTAATTCTCTCTTTTGAACTTCTTGTATTAATGTTTCAGAGTTGCATATTATGACTAACTATAAATCACATGGGTAGCATGTTTGGTCTCTCTGGACTCCAATCTTCGCTCCCAATCTGTTAATTTACATTACATTTTGTTAACTCTGACACATCAAGTATAATAAGAATCTAGAAGGTTCTTCTCTCATCCATCCAATATGATGTCTTATGCAAATATCTTGCAAGAGAACAAAGGGTCGTAAAAGTTCCCTCCGAAGGAACAAATCCTTATTGGCTCAGTCACCTCCAGAAGGCGTGACATCTTCACACTTTAAAAATCCCTGATCACAAGATCAGCTCTCCCTCTTCTTCTTCTGGTACTGAGGAAAAGCTGTTGTGAAAATGACGCTGAGCTAGAAGTTCTGAAGACCCCCAAGTTTGTGCCAGGCTGCGGCCTTGTCTTTCCATTCACCAAAGATCCTCTGAATCCAACTGGTTCTCTCTCATCAAGACAACTTCAACAAGATCAACGGAGCCTCTACAAATTGCATCAGGACAGTTTAATTCAAATGGGCGAGACATGCAAGTATCACACTTAGTCTCATTATTTGATACATCAAGTATCCTTACCCCTTTTAAAGAAGGGTGTGTTAGAACTAAACTGATGGTTTGCTCAAGGCTGTTGATCTGTTGACTTTCAAACAATGCTATATCTTGCTTTTCCTTCTCTTGGTACACTGTATGCATGTATGTATGTGTGTGAATGTTAGAGTAGTTTAAGTGTTCAGTCTAGTTAATAAAGTCTTATGCATGTTACATGCGAAGTTGTCTATGTTTCATGCTCATATACGGGAGTCCCTAATCATGCAGATTTTGACTACATGCTCTAAGTAGTACTGTAGAGTAAGAATGTCATTTCCCATAACCAGGAAATGAACATTTCTTAGAACTAATAAACAATTAACCAAGTGTCCACTGGACAAACAGGTTAATTGACTGTAAAATTGATTTTACTACATTAAGTTAATTCTATTAACTGATCCAAATATTTATAATTAATTGTAATAAGTTGTAATTAATTATTCATATTTCTTTTGAGCTAAATTTGCTACAACATCATATATGTCTGTGATTGGCTACAATAATCAACGGTTCCAAAACATATTGTAAATAAACGTCTTTGACTCTCTTCGCCGAGCGCTTCAGATTCACACAGGAGTGTTTGAAAGCAAGCGTCTATCAGCGGATTCCTAATATATATACGCTGATAGACTCTTTCCAAGAGTCCTGCATTTATCTGTGTAAGCGATCGGTGAAGAACGTCAAAGACCTCTACGTTTATCAGGTCAATGGTAGGAAAAGCTGAAGTGCATCCATATTTTGAACTCGCGTGGCTGAGGCATCTATTATTTTACTCACACTGCTGCCCAGTATCCCGTTTAAAAACGCCATATCGTTATTTTGTCCCACCCCTGTATTCCGGGAACATCCGTCCTCACGTTCATGAGAGTCGAGTTCTGGCGTATGACCCAGGATGTAGGAGTAGTGTAGGTGAGAGTAGATCAGAGTGGTTTAAAAATTCTCGTTTTAGATTTCTAATTCATGACAGGGGTTTAGTTTTGCTCTATCCTCTGCTTCTGCAGAATCGACACGTGTATGGAAGGCAGCGATTCTAGTTTATAAAGTTATAAATATGCATTTTTGTAAGAAAAATATCCATCGCTTTGCTTCAGAAGGCCTTTATTAACCCACTGGAGCCGTATGGATTACTTTAATGATGGATGGATGTGCTTTTTTGGGCTTCAAAATATTGGTTACTGTTCACTCCCATTATAAAGCATGGAAGAGCCTGGATTTTGTTTTAATATAACTCTTGATTGTGTTTGGCTGAAAGAAGATATAGTCGTATACACCTAGGATGGCTTGGGATAATTTTCATTTTTGAGTGAATTAACCCTCAAATTTCTTTAAAAAAAATCATACTGACCCCTGACCTTTGAATGGTATTGTGTGTGTGTGTGTGTGTATATATGTTTTAAGCATACATAAAATTTATATTAAATAAATTACTTTTACAGTGCTAGCGATGCAGTGAAAGGAGAAGGTCTTCAGGAGGGTGTAGACTGGCTGCAAGGTAAATGCACATTCCATGGTTTGTCTGATTTACTGTTTGTCTTTAAATTGTTAGAGATGAGCTCAAATGCTGTTTAAGAAGGGTGCCATTTAAAACGTTCAATGCCATTTCTATTCTTGTGTTCCATTTCATCCATAGAACAAATTGCACAGTAAGTACTGCAGTTGAAATTACCCGATGTGTTGTGATTCCTAGTTAATTGTTCAGTCACGTTCAACAGTAAGAACTCACTTTTGGGCTGTATTTATCCTTGTAGCTTTTTACATTTCATTTTGGCCTGTTGGGAGAAATTCAAAGGCGAATAATCCTTTAAAATATACATCTCAAAGATGGAATACAGCCTAAATTGATGCAAGACTATTTCAAACCCCCTCTCGTTCTTGTTGTTTGAGGTGCATTTGAATATTCTGACAAGTCCGTGTTGATTAAATGAAGTTTACAGACGTCTCTTCTCCTCTACCCAGTAGTTTATCCCAATCAATCCAGCAATTCAGGGTCCCACCTTTATCGGAAACCTTTACATACAGTTGTAAAAATATATAGAGTTAAATCATTATGCCTTTTTTTTCTCCCTCTCATTAACAGATCAAATCAGAGCGATGAAAACGTAAAACCCTCCTGAAAAATAAACAGTCAAGGTCACCTGCTGCAATGGCGGAGCCAGACGAAACAGATCTTCACACAGTAAACGGTGTTGTGTTGACTTTCAAATCAGTTGGAGTGGTAGAGTAATAAACGGTTTGGCTTTGATTATGACTAGGAATGAACTTCTGTTTCAGTTGCCTGTTGCATAAACTGCATAGACTAGTCTTACAAGTTAGTCATCTCATTTTTTTTCTTCATAACTTCTTTTTTTCTCAATTTTTAAAAGTCAGGTACATAAGTGTGTAGATTGATCTAATTTGAATTCCCCCTAACTAACTGCTAGTTGGTCAAACTAGTACTTGAGACACAATCGAGTGGCTATATGTTTATGCAACTGGCCACTGATGGCAGTGTGTCAGTCGAGACTTTTCTTTTTAAATCTCGCCACAAACATTATTCGGACAATTGTGTTCTTTTAAAGGCGTTTAACCTATTAGTGCAATGATTGATTGTACAGGATGCATAAAACACATTCGAATTTACACTTAAAATGCAATGTGGCCATATGCATTTCTGACTACCTCCAAATGAATGCTCTATCGTTAATATCAGGTGTAAAGTGGTCTGTGACAATTCGTCTAGTATTTGGTCACTGCACCTTCTTTCTTGATGAATTTACTTTCAGAAATATTCCACAACAATAAATATAATATATACAATAAATGTATCAAAGTCCATCATATTTTAAACGTTAAATATTTACACTTCTCCTCATGGCTGCCAATGCTGTAGAATAATTCTGTTGAGAATCTTAATTATTTCTCAGACAGCGAAGCACAGTGGCTGATATTTTATATTTTAGCTGTTTGTTTATGAATAGATAGAAAACCGAGCAGTGTTTGTCATTGCTCTGTAATGTCAAATTGGTCAAAGCTTGTTACTGTAGTGACTATTTTGCTATACTTTTTCATGCGTTGCATGCATGTTGCCTCTGAACTGTATGGAAAGGACAGTATTTTTTTGTTTCAGAAAGTATATGACACCTCAAACCGTCACAAAGGAAAATTTCCTCTTTGTTCTGGAGTTATTTATTTTCCATAAAAGTTTTGTTGTAAAAGTAACGGAATTGTTGCTGCATTGTGTTTTGTCTTGTGTTTTGTCTAGATGGTACGTTTTCACCAAAATAATTTATTTTCTACACATTTGACTGATATTTAGCAATGTTTTTTTTTTTCCTTGCTGTTTTTATTCGTCATCAAAGGATCTTGTAATAGAATGTTTAAAGATTAAACAAACTCTGGGGCTTAGTCTCTGTATGAAGGGAGTCTCTCTGTCTATATAATCTCTCTCTCTCTTTATATGTGTATAAATATATATAAACACATACATTACATATATTCTACAGGGAGTGCAGAATTATTAGGCAAATGAGTATTTTGACCACATCATCCTCGTTATGCATGTTGTCTTACTCCAAGCTGTGTAGGCTTGAAAGCCTACTACCAATTAAGCATATTAGGTGATGTGCATCTCTGTAATGATCAGGTGTGCATAATTATTAGGCAACTTCCTTTCCTTTGGCAAAATGGGTCAAATGAAGGACTTGACAGGCTCAGAAAAGTCAAAAATAGTGAGATATATTGCAGAGGGATGCAGAAGTCTTAAAATAGCCAAGCTTCTGAAGCGTGATCATCGAACAATCAAGCGTTTCATTCAAAATAGTCAACAGGGTCGCAAGAAGCATGTGGAAAAACCAAGGCGCAAAATAACTGCCCGTGAACTGAGAAAAGTCAAGCGTGCAGCTGCCAAGATGCCACTTGCCACCAGTTTGGCCATATTTCAGAGCTGCAACATCACTGGAGTGCCCAAAAGCACAAGGTGTGCAATACTCAGAGACATGGCCAAGGTAAGAAAGGCAGAAAGTCCACCACCACTGAACAAGACACACAAGCTGAAACGTCAAGACTGGGCCAAGAAATATCTCAAGACTGATTTTTCTAAGGTTTTATGGCCTGATGAAATGAGAGTGAGTCTTGATGGGCCAGATGGATGGGCCCGTGGCTGGATTGGTAAAGGGCAGAGAGCTCCAGTCCGACTCAGACGCCAGCAAGGTGGAGGTGGAGTACTGGTTTGGGCTGGTATCATCAAAGATGAGCTTGTGGGGCCTTTTCGGGTTGAAGATGGAGTCAAGCTCAACTCCCAGTCCTACTGCCAGTTTCTGGAAGACACCTTCTTCAAGCAGTGGTACAGGAAGAAGTCTACATCCTTCAAGAAAAACATGATTTTCATGCAGGACAATGCTCCATCACACGCGTCCAAGTACTCCACAGCGTGGCTGGCAAGAAAGGGTATAAAAGAAGAAAATCTAATGATATGGCCTCCTTGTTCACCTGATCTGAACCCCATTGAGAACCTGTGGTCCATCATCAAATGTGCGATTTACAAGGAGGGAAAACAGTACACCTCTCTGAACAGTGTCTGGGAGGCTGTGGTTGATGGTGAACAGATCAAAACACTGACAGAATCCATGGATGGCAGGCTTTTGAGTGGCCTTGCAAAGAAAGGTGGCTATATTGGTCACTGATTTGTTTTTGTTTGGTTTTTGAATGTCAGAAATGTATATTTGTGAATGTTGAGATGTTATATTGGTTTCACTGGTAAAAATAAATAATTGAAATGGGTATAAATTTGTTTTTTGTTAAGGTGCCTAATAATTATGCACAGCAATAGTCACCTGCACACACAGATATCCCCCTAAAATAGCTAAAACTAAAAACTAAAACTTCCAAAAATATTCAGCTTTGATATTAATGAGTTTTTTGTGTTCATTGAGAACATGGTTGTTGTTCAATAATAAAATTAATCCTGAAAAATACAACTTGCCTAATAATTCTGCACTCCCTGTACATATTATACTGCCATTCAAAAGTTTGGGATCGGTAAGATTTTTAATGTTTTTAAAATAAGTCTCTTATGCTCACCAAGGTTGTATTTATGTGTTTAAAACAATAAAAAAATATGTATATCTCAAACACCATAGCTATATGTGTGCGCTGCAAAGCCCATGTTGCCTAGTTTCAGAAGAAAGAGATATTTTGAGAAATGTCTGAGTGTGGCAAGTCCGTGATATCCAAAAGAAAAAAAAATAGTAAAGTTGTGAAATATTGCAATTTAAAATAACTGTAAATCTCTGAAAATTTAAAAATGTTATTCCTGTGATCAAAGCTGAATTGTCAGCATCATTACTCCAGTCTTCAGTGTCACATGATCCTTCAGAAATCATTCTAATGTGCTGATTTTGCTGCTCAAGAAACATTCATTATTCTTAACAATGTTGACATGTTGAAAAAACATGGATTCTTTGGATTCTTTGATGAATATAAAGTTCATTTATTTGAAATGGATTCTTTTGTAACATTATAAATGTATTTACTGCCACTTTTGATCAATTGTATGCATCCTTGCTGTATAAAAGTATTAATTTCTTATCAGAAATAGAATGAATTCTGGCATAATGATGCTGAAAATTCAGCTTTGATCAAAGGAGTAAATGACATTTTTATATATATATATATATATATATACATGCAACTTAGTTACATATTTAAAATTTGAGTAACTGTATTTCAATGGGTGGTAATCAAATTACAGTTACAGCAGAAAAGTATTTTAGATTACCAAAGTGATTACTTTGAATTTTAATGTAAACTGTGACGGACAATTACTATAAACAGCAATTGAGGATTCTCCGACTCTGACAGTCTGAAAACGGTTTCATTTCTGTTCAGTAGTTTCACACCCTTGCAGAATATGCAACATTTTAATAATTTTATCAAAATAAGAGGGATCATAAAAATTGCATGCTACTGTCCTGAATAAGCTATTTCACATAACAGATATGTTTACATATTTACAAGACGACATGACTGGATGTATAAAAATTGCCCAATTCAAAGATTTATATATTGAATCCTGTGATTACTGGATGATCGAAAACCGTTAATTGTGACTTTTTATCTCACAATTCGACTTTTTTCTTGGCAATTGCGAGTTTGCATCTCTCAATTCTGACTTTTTTTATCCAGAATTGGGAGATATAAACTCATAATTGCAAGTTTTAAAGTCAGAATTGTGTGATTAAAAACTTGCAATACTGACTTTTTTTTCTTGCAATTGCGAATTTATATCAACTAGATATGGATTGATGGATGGATGGATGGATGGATGGATGGATGGATGGATGGATGGATGGATGGATGGAAAAGAGTCATAGATAGATAGATAGATAGATAGATAGATAGATAGATAGATAGATAGATAGATAGATAGATAGATAGATAGATAGATAGATAGATAGATAGATAGATAGATAGATAGATAGAAAAGAGTCATAGATAGATAGATGGATGGATGGATAGATAGATAGAAAAGAGTCATTAGATAGATAGATAGATAGATAGATAGATACAGTTGTGTTCAAAATTATTCAACCCCCCAATGCTGTAAATGGTTTTAGAGAATTTAGAGTACATTTGTAATTGAATTCAGAATGAAATCCTACAAGGACTTCTTAAAGAAGCATATGCAACTAAAATGACATCAATTGGTTTTGTAATACAGTAGTAAATGTTTCTTTTCTTCATTGACACAATTATTCAACCCCTTAAAGACTACCACTCTGAAGAACAGAGGTCCATTGAAGTGTTTTCAATCAGGTATTGAAAGCACCTGTGGATGTCAGGGAGCAGCAATAAAGCCTAATAAGCACCAATTAGGCAGCTTTAAAATGACTGTGATACTCAGCTCCTTCTAGACATTTACTGGTGTGGTTACAAACATGGTGAAGTCAAGAGAATGGTCCAGGAAGACAAGAGAAGAGGTGATTACTCTTCACAGGAAGGGCAATGGCTATAAGAAGATTGCAAAGATGTTAAACATACCAAGAGACACCATAGGAAGCATCATTCGCAAATTCAAGGCAAAGGGCACTGTTGAAACGCTACCTGGTCGTGGCAGAAAGAAGATGCTGACTTCGACTGCTGTGCGCTACCTGAAGCGTAGAGTGGAGAAAAGTCCCCGTGTGACTGCTGAGGAACTGAGAAAAGATTTGTCAGATGTAGGTACTGAAGTTTCTGCTCAGACAATACGGCGCACCCTGCGTAATGAAGGCCTCCATGCCAGAACTCCCAGGCGCACCCCCTTGCTGTCTCCAAAGAATAAGAAGAGTCGACTGCAGTATGCCAAAAGTCATGTGGACAAACCACAGAAGTTTTGGGATAGTGTTCTGTGGACTGATGAAACAAAATTAGAACT
This sequence comes from Opsariichthys bidens, assembly GCA_037194245.1. Lineage (NCBI taxonomy): Eukaryota > Metazoa > Chordata > Actinopteri > Cypriniformes > Xenocyprididae > Opsariichthys > Opsariichthys bidens. The sequence continues at coordinate 18,109,281 of CM074292.1, read as the reverse complement.
GTTTGGGCCCATGGATCAACGCTATGTTTGGAGGAGGAAGAACAAGGCCTATGAAGAAAAGAACACCTTGCCTACTGTGAAGCATGGCGGGGGGTCAATCATGCTTTGGGGCTGTTTTGCTTCTGCAGGTACTGGGAAGCTTCAGCGTGTGCAAGGTACCATGAATTCTCTTCAGTACCAGGAGATATTGGAGGACAATGTGATGCAGTCCGTCACAAACCTGAGGCTTGGGAGACGTTGGACCTTTCAACAGGACAATGATCCCAAGCATACCTCCAAGTCCACTAGAGCATGGTTGCAGATTAAAGGCTGGAACATTTTGAAATGGCCATCGCAGTCACCAGACTTAAATCCGATTGAGAACCTCTGGTGGGACTTAAAGAAAGCAGTTGCAGTGCGCAAGCCTAAGAATGTGACTGAACTGGAGGCTTTTGCCCATGATGAATGGGCGAAGATACCCGTAGCTCGCTGCAAGACACTTGTGTCAAGCTATGCTTCACGTTTAAAAGCTGTTATAACTGTAAAAGGATGTTGTACTAAGTATTAAGATTGAATGTCACTTGGGGGTTGAATAAAACTGATAATGATGTGAGCAGAGAAAAGACATTTGTGGTTATTTCATTATAAATGTTATGTTATATTTGTCTGACCTACACGTGCCTCTTTGATTTAATTGTAAGCAGGATGACTGAATGATCAAAATCAATGTCAAACCGGCCAAAACAATCAATTTCAGTGGGGGTTGAATAATTTTGAACACAACTGTAGATAGATAGATAGATAGATAGATAGATAGATAGATAGATAGATAGATAGATAGATAGATAGATAGATAGATAGATAGATAGATAGATAGATAGATAGATAGATAGATAGATAGATAGATAGATAGATGGATGGATGGATGGATGGATGGATGGATGGATAGATAGATAGATAGAAAAGAGTCATTAGATAGATAGATAGATAGATAGATAGATAGATAGATAGATAGATAGATAGATAGATAGATAGATAGATAGATAGATAGATAGATAGATAGATAGATAGATAGAAAAGAGTCATAGATAGATAGATAGATAGATAGATAGATAGATAGATAGATAGATAGATAGATAGATAGATAGATAGATAGATAGATAGAAAAGAGTCATAGATAGATAGATAGATAGATAGATAGATAGATAGATAGATAGATAGATAGATAGATAGATAGATAGATAGATAGATAGATAGATAGATAGATAGATAGATAGATAGATAGATAGAGAGTCATACAGACAAGAGTCATAGATAGATAGATATAATCAAGTAAATGCAGCCGTGGTGAGCATTAGAGACTTCTTTTAAAAACAGTAAAAATATTAATATTAACGATCCAAAACCTTTGAATGGCAGTGTATGTATTTCATTATTTTTTTAATTTATTTATTTATTATTTTTTGGGCACAGCTTCATCCCCCTTTCTCCTCAAATAATGAGTCTGGTCAGAGCTCTTAGAATCTGAGCTGTTTTGGGGTGGCTGAACCATGTCCATGATTATAGTTTAAAATCCAATGCCCTTGCTCATTAAGACCACAACATCAGCTCGGTCATGTAAGCTACTGAAAATGGCAGGATCTCATCTAATCAGAGTGCCATCTGCCGTTTTTATGGAATCACACACTTTTATGTCTTTTCCAGTCACTGAAATACTTAGTGGTGCCAAGACTGTGCTGTCATTGGAGACTTCAACTGGAGTTTCATCTCATTTAATTATGTTTATGAGAATGATTCATTTAAGCGTTAACAACTGCAAGATCGCGAGTGTGATATTGCTCTGGTTCTGAATACAAAAAGACAATGAGTATAGTTTACTTTTTAGACACAGTTACTTTGGCTTCTCTTTTTGACAGAGAAAAACAGAAAGCAGGATCGGCACTGCACGTCACAGTGTTTGCTTTCTGAATGAGTCGGTTGAAGGAATGATTCAATGATGTCCTCATTGTCGTCACCTTCTGGTGTAACAACATCAACTGTAGAAACGACTCTGAAAAATCCTCAGCACTAATGTCGAGTGACAGCCTGTCCGAACGCCACAAACACGGAAAAGCCAAGTGATAGAAAGAGTGATTTCCAGTGCTTTTGGCCTGTATCACTGAACACCACTTGAACACCTGAAATAACTGTTTCAATTTATATTACATGTTGTAGTCTAAACAGCATTTGTGGAGGAACTGGATCTGCAATCTTTTAATACTGTAATATGCCAGGAAAAAGAAAGCAGCTCTTTCACTTTTTATTCAACATATGTTTGTTGAGTCCAGCTTGAATGCATATGAGTGGAGGAGAGAGTCTTCCTAACTAGAAAAACAATATTATTTTCAAATTCTTTTTTTACCTAGACCTAACAAAAGTAGATCTCAAACACCATAGCTGTATGTTTGCCTGCTTCTTTCTTCAGTGGAACAAGAAATATTTTGAGAAATGTCTTAGTATGACCAGTCAGTGATATCAAAAAATAATAAGAAGAAATGTTTGGTTGCCATCATTCTTCAAAATATATTATGTTGTGTTTCGTATAAGATAGAAAGTCGCACAGGTTTGAGATGACCTGAGTGTAAATGACAGAATTTTCAACTGCAAAGGGAAAATGCAGTATTTTCATCAACGTCTGGTGCCAGTGAAGTGTAGGGACAGCAGCAGATACAGTCTGTACAGATCCCCGAGAAGAAGTGACAGCAGATATAAAACACGATGGAGTCTCTGCTCCGCACTGTCAGACCTTCTCGTTTAGCCATGCGGAACAGACGTGACGCTGATGCGGGACCCTGTTGCTTGCAAGCGCCCATTGTTTGTCAGTCGCCTTCTCTCTTGGTAAATACCGGCTTTTCTCCGCTGCTCCAGCGACAGTCCCTGAACAGAAGTAGATTATAGTTTCTTTTTCGACTGAACGATAGCAGACGGACAAATGAAATTGTCTCACGTTGCAGTCACCTTCGGCCACCAGGTGGCAGCATCAGACCACTCTGTCATTATTCACTTTTGTAAGCCACAACAGGTAGAGCTGAACAGGTGATGAAATACACACTATAAATTCATTTACCTTCCTATATTAGTTTTCGTTTAAACTATTAAGTTTATGCTTCCTTCACAAATGTATCACCCGAGTTGCATTTCTTAGATAGTATGCAACATTTAATCAGTTCACTGCGTGTTGTCGTAAGCTATAGGCCTAAGTGTACATTTTTACGTTTAATATAGCCTATATTGACAGTTTTGTCAAATCTGATGTTCATTTGTCCACGAAAAACTACATGTTCATCTCGGCGACACACTTCAAAGAACACGAAGCAGATGTGAAGGAAGCTCATTAGCTGAGCAAAATCTGCGCGCCATGACTGTTCCCATGCACCAAGGGATCTAGAAGAAAAACATGAAGATACCTCAAGTGATTCCAGATGAATATTTTAAGAAATTTTATAAAAGCCTATGGTCGTCCTCCTTATCTGACTTTTTAACTTGTCTCTTCGGCCTTTTTAAACGGACAGATAACTTTTTCTCAAAATGCCAGGTACTTTTTCACATTTGCTGTTGAGAACTGCTGAGGGATCTTGACCAGGCCTTTTCTAAACTACAAAGAACTTCAACATCTGTACGGGAAGTATACCGTCTGCTTATAATTGGGACTCACTTGGCAAGCTGTCAAATGTTACCAGTTAAATTAGTCGACTTGTCTGATGGCCTATAGGTAGAATATATCTGGCTTCTTCTTTTTTGAAAGCCATTAAATTGACTCGTTTGGAGAGGTGCATTCTCTCTTTTAAGAAATCTAACAGATTCTTTTTGCTCAAAGAAATTAATAAGATTTTATTTAGAACTGTCAAACGTTCAGAGGTGCAATTAGCATCTAAAAAGTCTGGAAATGTATTCGCCTGTCTCAAGTAATGGTCCAGTGTCTATTAAAGCTCTCATGGCTAAACTGGAAACCACAAAAACGTGAATTCCAATAGAAATCCATGACTTAAGAAGGTCTGTTTATAGCTCAAATCCTCCGTTCCTTTTTATGCAGTCCCACGTTTTACTGTTTTCTTTTACCATTTATACTCAGTTTTTTTCCCTCTGAATTTTTCTTTTTTCTTTGGTGGAACATTACAAGCTAACTAGCATATAGGCTTATCAATGTAAACAACTTTGAAAGCGGTCAACACAGCGTGAAATTTAGCCACTGGGTGGCAGAATGTCCGAATTTTACTTCATTGCGAAGTTTAATTAAAAGAAAACAACAAAATAGAGCACTCCTACAAAACAAAAAAAAAAAAACAGTAAAGCAGGCCAAGTTTTAATAATTCGAGTAGGACCTCATTTAAATAAATTCGTTGATTGGTTAATCCCTATAGGCCTACATGCAAAATTCACAACGAAACAAAATGAACAAAGGCGCAGTTTTATTAAACGCTTCATGAAAAGAGTTGCGCCTGCACACAGCAACCTTAAAAACAAAAAGAGAACGTGTAAAATTGCAAAAGACAAAAAAGGCTACAACCAAGAAAAACGCACTATTGCGTTGGATTACTGTCGTGCTCAACGTTCATCAGTTCGAGTATACACGACCCTCTTGACTTTCCTTCTTCTGTGCTCTCGACACACTTGAATCTGGGGCGTTTGGGTGGCGCGAGAGCACTTTGGGTCCCCAGCACTCCGGACAGCGCCTGAGAGAAGAGTGCGCTCTACTCAAACACGCTGCCGTCAAATACCAGTTAAGAAAAACATAAATGGAACCGATTTATTTTAATACTCTTGATTTAGCGCTGTTTCCACCCCGTCCCGCGATTTTCATTTAACCTTCTGTGACGCGCGGCTCATTTGCACGTTCTGACATCTTTATTCATAAATAGCCCCCATTCACATCTCTCTGACGTTCATCGACCCTCTGACGAAACCTGCTCTTATAAGATTCACAGTAAGTTTGGCTCACTCTGAAATGTGCTGTGCTGCTCCTCTCCTGAGGCGACAGTTGGGCTCTTTTTGCTCTGTTGGTGGCAGTTGAGTGGCTGATTCACAAAGGTGAGGCACTTTTCATATGATTTTCACTTATTAAAATAGTTGTAAAGTAGTTGTTATATACCCTCCACCCCCCACCCACCTCAACAAGAAACATCCATTAATTGAGCATGCAATTTAACAAAGCATGGAGTGACTGAAATAACCTGCTGATTTAGACTGTTAAGTACAGACTACGCATTTCAAATCATTTCTGAATCCTGCATCTTCTTTGTGTTGACAAGTAAAATCGACTGTTTGATTAGGCTGTTTATGTTGTTTAATCTTCTTTTCTTGCATACCCCTTTAGGTCTTTTTTCCTCAGGTCTCAATGTATTTCGGTTCTTTAGAGATACAACGACTTTAGCAGAGAGAAGATGAACATCCATGTGGAGGGGTTGGTGGCGATTATCATCTTCTACCTGCTGATCCTTGTAGTGGGAATCTGGGCAGCATGGAAGAACAAGAATTCCGGCGTGGTGGAGGGAACTGATCGCAGTGAGACTATTATGGTCGGCGGAAGGGATATTGGATTATTTGTCGGCGCGTTCACCATGACTGGTGAGTTTCAGAGAGAAATGAATAGAAAAGCCTTTTGCTGTACATAAGCTATCAGTGATATAAATGAGTGACGTTTTATTTTGACTTTCTTTAGAGATGACAAACAAAAAACATACAATGCATTCAAAAGTTTTCTTGATGTCTTTCTACATTAAAGTAGACAGACGAAATTAATAATTGGGGCACTAATTAACCTATATATATATATATATATATGGAATATTTATTTATTTTTAAACATAAAGCAAACAACAGTGTATGTGTGTGTATATATATATATATATATATATATATATATATATATATATATATATATATACACACTCTCTTTTGTTTGCTTTATGTTTAAAAATAAAAATAAATATATTCCATTGAGCATGTATTGTGTAGTGTTACTAATTATGTAGTATTTTTACTTTATGTGACCAAATATGGTATATCTCACATACACAACCATCCATATATAAATAGAGAGAGACAGAGATTTTAAAATCTTCTTTCATTCCAGCAACTTGGGTCGGAGGGGGTTATATCAACGGCACAGCAGAGAATGTGTATCTTCCCGGGTACGGCTTGGCATGGGCGCAGGCTCCCTTTGGATATGCGCTCAGCCTTGTCTTGGGTATGTTCTGTATATATGTAGCTTTGATAAACGGTGAAAGACATGTTTCAGTGTTAAAGTTAACATGCCGAACTAGTAACGTATCTGTCAAACACATAATTTCTATGAATTGATTCATGTCAAGGTGGCCTTTTCTTTGCTAAACCCATGCGCTCCCGGGGTTACGTCACCATGCTTGACCCCTTCCAGCAACTGTATGGAAAAAGGATGGGTGGTCTGCTATTCATCCCTGCTCTAATGGGGGAAATGTTCTGGTCAGCCGCCATTTTATCTGCCCTTGGTAAGAAAAGAGAGGGAAATGATATCTTAGACAGACCCTTTCTCAAACTATCAGTACCTTTTGCATGCTCTTCCATAATTGTAGTAGGACGAATTCTGCAAATGCATTGTAAATACAGCAGTAAAGCTTAATTAAACATCATGAAAAATATCTTTTTTTATTATTATTTCACAGGGGCCACACTGAGCGTGATCATTGACATCGACATCAATATGTCTGTGATTATTTCGGCCCTTATAGCCATTTTCTACACACTGGTGGGAGGACTCTACTCAGTGGCCTACACTGACGTTGTCCAGCTCTTCTGCATTTTTTTAGGACTGGTAAGTATTAACAGAGCAACATGATGAAGTCATCGTAGGGATGTCATTTTCCCTTAATTCATGTCTGCATGTCTTCAGCCGCATATAACACTGTGTGATTGATCAAAGTGGCTGTCAGCTATGCAGTTTTAAGAGTGACGACTCATCAATCACCCTTAGTAGATACAAGAAATAGGAATTTTAAAAAATGTATTTATTATTGCATCATTAATTTGATAAAATGTATAAAATAACAGCAACTGAATAGCAATTGCATTGATTGTGGAAATTAAAATTAAACAATTTAAGTTTTAAATTTACATTTTTTTATATTGAATTTCACAAAATTTAAAAATGTATAATGTGAAAAATCGAATGCATTCCCTAGCTACACATGAAGTTAAATACGGTGTGTTACAATGTTATAGATAGTCTATTACATGGTAATAGTGTGTAATATGTTCTCTCGGTAGTGGGTGAGCGTCCCTTTTGCACTCTCAAACCCAGCTGTGTCTGACATCGGAGTGACAGCAGTGAAGCAGCTCCATGCTAATCAGACTGCATGGCTTGGGAAGATAGAAAGCCCTGACAAATGGATGTGGGCTGACAACTTCTGCCTTCTGGTGAGTGGACAACTCACTGTAGCATGATGGAATGGAGACTCAATAATTTTGCCAATGAAGGATTGTTGGTTCTTAAGGCCAAATCTAATTTCTCACTTTATTGAACAATGCAATCATTCGTAGGGAGGAAAACTAAATAAGACCCAAAAAATGGAGAGAGAGAGAGAGAGAGAGAGAGAGAGGTGTAATACTGACCCAGCTATGTCCCTCTTCTCCTGCAGGTTGCTATATTTAGATTAGCTTTAATGTTTGTAGTGTAATTTTTCCCTAATTTAGAACACACTCTTGATTTTATGAATCTGTCTCATAATGTCTGGTGTCTGTATTTACAATGACATTTCTGTTTTTAGATGTTGGGGGGGATTCCCTGGCAGGTGTATTTTCAAAGGGTTCTTTCTGCCTCTTCAGCTACCTATGCTCAAGTCCTCTCATTCCTGGCTGCCTTTGGATGTATCATCATGGCTATTCCCTCCGTCCTGATCGGAGCAATAGGGGCCTCCACAGGTAAGACAGACCTCTATCAGAATACTGAATACAATATCAGAAACCTGATATTTTAGCAACAATATCATGATTGAATGAGAGTGGTATGGTTGGCAGGCGCATAATAGCTATGTGGGTAAATAATTCTCCTGGTGATATTAAATTATATAACTTACTTCTATTACTTTTAAACCTTTAAAGACAGACCTACTGTGAGCTACGAGGTTGTTAATCCACGGTATTTGCTTCTGCTGAAGCTATCAGCCCGCATTATTTCATCTTATTTTTAAAATAACAATAACTTGTGTTTAACAGTGGAATTCCTGGTGAAAAATTACATTACCCATGAGCAATTTGCTCCAAAAAAGCTTTTTAGCTCCTCCCACTCCCATGAAGCACTGCAGATGACGTAATCGGGTCGATCGAGTGGTGCAGGTGGGATGTCACTTTTTAGGCCAACCAGCAGTTAGCATCTCGCTGGTTCCCTCGACAAAAACCCAATAGGATTTTTCCATATGCTTTTGGATTATCACAAAAACTTGATCTGTGATCAACAAAGGATTATGATACTTATACGTTTTGTCCATCGAGAGAGTTTTCAAAGATGAACGTAACTCTAAAAAGCTATAAATGAACTACACCACAGTCGTTCGAACTTCATCGTCGTTCTCACTATAAGCTTCTGACAACTCTTTCAGTATTTATCTAAAGACATTTTCCCAGAATATTTGAGTTTGACTAGATTATAAGAGCACAATTATGAGCATAAAGAGGCTGTAAAGGGAGTATGAGCTCATCTTTTCGGCATGATGACGCTTAATGTCCTCATTTTATGTCGTAGAATTAAACGTGAAAGTGTCTTGAGCTTGTGTTTACCACAGACCTTATTTCAGCCATTTAACCAAAATCCCATTCAATGAACCAACTGAATTCAGGGCGATGGAACCGAAAGTGCAAAATGCCTACTAGCTTCTGCGTTTCCGCCTACGATGTGATGTCAAACCTGCACCTGCACTATATGCTTTCAAAATACTGACGTGTTTGTGATATAATAAAATAAGAATAAGAATATATTATTTTTAATACATATAATCAACATTTGTAAATGACCAGTTTTATTTTTATTATGTTTTGTATTTAGACTATTTTAAAATGATTTAAAAATTAAATGCTTCCAGAACCAGTGCTGCTGAAAAAGGGGGCAGGCACTGTTGCACTCTATAGGGAAAAAAGATTATTGAAACTTTGTTTCATGCTGACTTTAACAACAGTTCATTTATTGCATATGTAGTTTTGCATTAAATAAACAACAGATGCAAACAAATTCATCCTAGCAGTCTAATTAGTCTGATTTACAGGCTGTATCCACTTGGAAGGCTCACTATTTGATGAATACAAGCTTCTTAATATGGCTTCAACATAGATCTAAGTCAGAAATCTTTCCTTAAACAGATAATACAAAAGTGCTCTCAACACTGATTCTGTTGTTTTTCTCCTCCATAACATGCCACACACCCTCGCCCTGAATAATTATTCACAGCTCATCCAAATTAAAAATGTGCATCAAAGCAATTTTCATATTGTTTCCTGTATATAATGTTTCCTTGTCCTAAAGCCCTTTTCCCTTTGAGCGTGTACTGTATTTAGTACATACAGTCAGTAATTCTAATTGTGTAATCACTTTTTTTCTCATTATTGAGAGGAACAGTCTGATTTGCTATGGTGTGTTGTGGAAGGTGTTCCCCAGGCTGTATCAGCCCCGGGTGGAAACCATGTTCCCTTCAGATCACTAAAGAAATGAGTAAATAACAACAGCTGGTCTCACTCATACATTATTAACAGATTATCCGTTTAACGATGTGAACCCTGTAAATATTACATCTGAGGGAGGCACACAGCACCCAGATTTAATCAACAGACTTTCAGCATCAAAGACACAGCCAGTTACTTAAATTACTTAACTTATTGGGAATAACAGCCTAATCAAGCACGAGGCATGTCGCTTTTGAATTGAAAGTAAAAAGAATTTGAAATAGAACCTAAGGAATAATATTTCCTTCCATTTAATATGTATTCACCTCATGTATGATGCAATATATATAATATATATATATATATTTATAGTGTTTTTTTTACACAAAGTGTGTTCTATCTCCACAGATTGGAACATGACAACCTACGGGCCAATTCCTCCAATGCAGAGGGACCAGTCCGACATGATCTTACCGATCGTGCTACAGCACCTCTGTCCAGCCTATATCTCCTTTTTTGGTCTGGGGGCAGTTTCTGCTGCAGTGATGTCATCCGCTGACTCATCCATCCTATCAGCCAGCTCCATGTTCGCTAGGAACATCTACCAGCTCGCTTTCCGGCAATCGGTGAGAGCCAATCTAATTTAATTCACTGCAAAGTCATTCACTGCACAAAAAATAGGAATTTTTTTTGTCCTGACTTCCATTACAAATATCTAAATATTTTTAAATCAAGATGTACTGAAGCAAAATGCTAAAAATTAAATGAGTTTATACTTAAGGGAAAAAAATCTGCCAAAAAACTCGTTTTCTTGTTTTGTTTTTTTTAAATAGTCATTTAATTTGTATCTAGTAAATTCATCTTCACTCTATGAAAAGTGCGGAAAAAGTAGGGCACTATATACTTTGTTTAATAAAAGAAACTTTCCGTATTGATTTTTCACAGGTGTTTTACCCATATTTTGATTTACGGATTGCATTGTGTTGTATTCTTGGATTAAAGAAAATGTCAGAAAAACTTAATGGATAATGTCCTGGCAGAAAATTACCAGTACCTTTTCTATTTTATAGTGTAGATTTAAGAATATTTAGATATTTATACTGGAAAACATGACAAAAATACTGAGTACGAAAATCATTTATTGCAGTGTCAAAATACCTGATGTCTCTAAAAATGAGAAATATGGATGTGGGCTAATGCATGTAATAAAGCAATTAAAAGGATTGGTCACTAAATAATAATAATAATAATAAAAATAATAATAAGTCATCATTTTCTCACACCCATTCATTTTATTCTTCTGCGCAACACAAAAGAAGATATTTTGAATAATGTCTCATCTGTTGTTGTCCACGAAATGAATCAATGGCATCCAAAAGACTTTTATTGTTTAGATGCATCAAAACAACACTCTACGATAAAGCACCAATCTCAAATGATTAAAAGCTGCATATTAGTCAACTTAATCAAACAGAAATGTGTAGTTTTCTCCTCAGTTATCATGTTACTTCCTCTCTAACTTTTGTCTCATCTTTGCACTGACCTCAAGGCTTCCGACCGTGAGATTGTGTGGGTCATGCGGATCACTATTTTTGTGTTCGGGGCTCTTGCGACGGCCATGGCTCTACTGACTGGGACTGTCTATGGTTTATGGTACCTGAGCTCTGACCTGGTCTACGTCATTATCTTCCCCCAACTCATCTGTGTTCTTTTTGTCCGTGGCACGAACACCTATGGCGCGGTGGCGGGATACGTTTTTGGAATGATCCTGCGCATTGGTGGAGGGGAGCCTTATCTCAAACTGCCTCCATTCATCTACTACCCCGGATGGACCATTGAGGAGAAGGTCCATCATATGACCAAAGAGGTGGAATACCTGGTGTTGCAAAGGTTTCCATTTAAGACAGTCTCCATGCTGGCCTCGTTCCTATGCAACATAGCCTTCTCACATCTGTTTAAGTACCTGTTTGAGAGTGGCACTTTGTCAGCTAAATATGATTTCTTGGATGCAGTGGTGTCCAAGCACAGTGCTGAAATAATGGACAAGACCACACTGGTGAACAAGAACATCATTGGACTGAATGAAATGGCCCCAGTCAAGCCAAGACTTAGTGTTACTTTAGCTGCTACCTTCACCAGGAAAGAAACCCTGACCGAAGAGGAAGACTCCAGCCCGGAGTCACCAAGTCATGAGAGCATAAAGTAAAGGCTTTATGCTCCATCCCGAGACTCTAGTGGCTCAATAATGTGAAGGACAGTGCTTCACCCAATAAGTAGAGAAATATCATATTTTAATTACATAATTAATTCACTCCACATCATTTTCTGGAATTTCCATCACTTCTTTGAGAAGGGAATTGGATAGCAACTGAAACTCTGAAAAAATGGCAAAGAGAGAAGAAAACAGCAGAGATTCGTGTGGTTTGATTAATGTTAGGGGGGAAAAAACTGACTTGATTGAGAAGCTCTTCGACTCCTGCTGGTATGTACAATCCTTAGTGACTCTCCTTTCCCTTCTAAAGAAAATGTTGAGATACTGTGATTAATCCTGGAGAAATAATAATGTTAAAGGGACTGCTCACCCAAAAATGTTCCGTCATCATTTACTCAACCTCGTGTGGTCAAACAACTAAAGTCACTGGGCAGATTTTTGCATGGAAAAGTATCGTGTTGTGTTCCAGAATTGAAAGTGAGAGTATTGAAAATGATGACAAAATGTTCATTTTTGGGAGAAATATTCCTTTAATTCCACTCAATATGGACACAGATCAGTCCAGATTTAAAAAAAAAAAAAAAAAGAAGAAAGAAAGAAAGAAAGAAAATGTAACAGTGATTACAATATATCAAATTATAGCTATATATGAATAGATAATAGATGTAAGTTCATGCGTCATGCCATTATGTACGTCAAACTCCCGTGATAGATATTAGTACAGATTATCCTGTCGTCCTATCATAAAAAAATCAAATGTAGCTAAACAGGTATATGCTGTTCCATAAATACGTAATTATATAACAAGTGATGTGCTTCCCATCTACAAAATACCTTTAACAACTGTGACATAAGTGCACACGTGGCAAATGTATTTTTCATGTTCATAGTGCAATATTAAGGTGAACAGGAAAACAAAGAACATGGAAATATATATCTATAATCTTAAATCGCCTTAATTAGCTACAGTACATTGATTAAATGGGGGGTGATTGGACATTATGCAAATCCGGTTGGTCACTTTGTTGTACTTGAAAATGAATGTAGCTGCAAATGATTTACCAGATGTAATAATAACCTCTTCGGGTCTGTGCTGTGTTATATTTTGTGATTTGATGTCAAAAAAAGTCATTGTACCTGGTTCCAGGATGAGCCAGCTGCTGTGTTATTTCGTTGGCTTTAGCAATACAGAAATTTGTGTGGTGTGTGTATTTATATTCCAATGAATATAACTGTCCAGTATTCCACTAATGTAAAGTATCACTTACGTACATAAATATCTATTTATTTGGATTGGTTGGAGCCAGCTACACAAATCTATATTTATTTATTTATTAATTGTGGCCTACAGATTAAACATAGGATTATTCAAAGATAATAAATTTTATTGTTAAGACTTTCATAGTTGTGTTTTATTACTATGAAAGTAATCGTGTCCACAAAAACTCTGAGTCGAAGTGTTCCCTTTTGTTTAAATCCATCGAACTTGACCAAGTGTTTTTCTATACATCGTGTTCATTCCCGTTTGTCCTGGAGTCTAATGCCATTTCGCGTGCCAAAACGGTCTGCGGACCGCTGTGGGATATGCGGGTAGTTCCGAAAACGCGTGTCTGAAAACGTGACAATTTATGACGTCAACTCTCTTCAACTTCCAATGTCACCGTTAAGAGACGGCTCTCTAAAAATAGCCAGTACGTTTTCTACATTACTCTAAGTGCTCTGCTGGTCTTATTGGGGCGGGGCAGGGGTGAATAAGGAGGAGGGAAGTAAAGGTGGGGGTTGGGCCGGGTCTCTTATGCGTCTTTGCATACACTGCGTCAATGTCCTGGGGTGGACGATGACGCTGTTTTCGCCCCACCCAACCATGTCCCGAGCTTGTCCTCCATTTTGTCCTTGCTGTCCAAAATTTAATCCCATTACTTCGTCGAGGCTGGATATGCCAGAGATCCCATTCACAAAAGAACAGCGAAGAGCACTTGTGGTGATTAATAGTCACCGCAATGGGGCGGCACTGTTAGCTTAGCCAAAAGTCAAGCCATTTTTATCCTTGCAACTGACGGAGGTGTTCGTGGCCATCTAAGGTGTCTGGAAAAACCTCAAAGACCTCTTACTCGCCAAAGGATCCAGTCATAATCAGCAGTTTAGCTATATCCAGATGTGTTCTGTGCTTCACACTCGCCAGCTTACTTCATATGTGGGCGGACTCTGGTTTTCTCGGTGATCACATCTTCCCTCGCAAATCAATAATGAAATGCTTGAGGTTCAAGAATCTCGGCTGAAATATGGTGCATCTAATTGAATCAGCCTAAGTGAGGGACATTTGTCCTCTCTCATGCTTCAATCGATCAAATCTCCCACAACGACTGTTAGAACCACAGCCTGTGACGGAAACTAGCAGGCAGTGTTCATTTGTATTCACGCCCATCATTATTTATTTGAACAATTTCCTTTACTGCAACGGATACAGATCATGTTTGTGCCCAGTGAGAATTTCCTACTCTTTGTTAAGTGGGTATAGTCCCCGGTGTGCTGTAGAAGACGATCTTTGGACATTCCTCCTCTGCAGCCTCAGCTGTACTTCTCTTAATGCCAGGGTCTTCATGTATCTGTCAAGAAATCATCTCCCTATTGAAGGAGGCAGGTGTAATTAGATTGGCTCTCATTAAACCTAGTGGAATAATTGGGCATGCTGGGAAATATAGTTTTGGGCCTAACCAGAAGGCAGGAGGTATAATGTAATGAGAAAGATAAGAGACTACAGATGAGCTCAAATATCTGCAAAGAATTACTTACTTTAGCAGTAGACAATTCTGGGCACTGAAAGAAAATGTATTTTGTATTTAAGTGACAACAAAAGACTTGGTAACGCTTTATTGCACAATGTTACACGTACAAGTACTTGCTATATTAATAACAGTACGTTATGCGTAATTAAACCAACTAACCCTAAACCCTATGCTAAGTACATTAGGTTTTAACGTTAATATTGCTCATTACTTATTTGTGTAATTACACTTTACCCAGAACACCTTCAAACAAAGTGTAATCAAAGATTTTTGTATTTAATAGGTTATTTGTGTCATAAATTACTCATTCTCGGGTTGTTCTAAACCTGTAAGACCTTCTTTCATCTTCAGAACACAAATTAAGATATTGTTTGATGAAATCCAAGTTTTTTTTTATCCCCCAATAGAAAGCAACGTAATTACCGTCATTCATGGTCTAGAAAAGTATTAAAGAATGGTCGACATGACAACAATGGTTCAACCTTGATGTTATGAAGCAACGAGAATATTTTTTGTGTGCAAAAACAAAACAAAACAAAAATAATGACTTTATCCAACAATAGCTTAAGCAGTTAGTTTGATTGACAGGTGATCTGACAAATCATAACCCCGAATCTGCCATTCTGTCTGACAAAGCAGTCAGGGGAGTTAGTAGATTAACGTTGGTGAACTTGAACTTGAAAAATTGTGTGTACTCACTGAGCCAGCATTCGTACGTAAAAATATTTTATGCAAACTTATTTTTGCGCACAAAATTATTTTCTTTGCTTCGTAACACTAACACCACTGTACTCATGTTGAGTATTTTAATGATGTCTTTACTCCTTCTCTGGACCTTGAATGACAGTAATTACGTTCTACTGGGGTATAAAATAAAACCTTGGATTTCATCAAAAATATCTTAATTTGTGTTCCAAAGACGAATGAATGTCTTATAGGGTTGGAACGACAAGAGTGTGAGTAATTAATGACAGAAATTTCATTTTTGGGTGAACTAAGTCACAATAAAAAAAAAAAAAAAAAATAAACATTTTATAAAATGTTGGATCAAAGTTCATTCATGAAACTTTCATAAATATCGGACATGACCTTTCCACAAACTTTGTTAATTTTGTTATTTTGATTTTATATTATTATGGTGTTATCAAAGTTTGCCTTCAGCTCGCCTTAAATATCGCAAAACGTGTTTGGGAACAGATGTATTTTTTTTCCCTATCATTTAAAAAAAAAAAAAAAGATAAGCGAAAACTTTCATTAATTTAAAAATTAAGTCAGAAAGGCTTTACAAATTATTTTACATGAAACTATTACACACATACAAAAAAAAATCTATTTGTAAATGTACTAATTTATATTAATACAATATTAATAATATTAATTTATATTTTTCCACTACCAAAGTTTCTGCATAAAGTTTACCCTAAATTAGGGATGTGGTGGCACTGATGTAACCATTTAGAAGGAAAAAAAGACACCAATGGAAAAGGAAACAGAAATAGAAATATTTGCGTGTTGAGAATGTTTGAAAATAACTTGTAATAGGCCATAAAGCGGGAATGTGACTGTTTTCTGAGTGTTTTTCATCACAATATTTCCTCCCTGAAGATCTGGACTGTCATCATAACACGTTTTATATGTGTGCGTCCTGTTCCCGCACACCAAACATCCTTCTTTTTCTCGCACTCGCTCTTTCTCTTTTTCGACAGCAAAGTCATCGGTGTTGACAAGGAACCATTTTTTGACATGGGGTGACTAGAACAAGTGACCCAGAGGGCACATCAGTATCAGACATGACTGTCAGCGATAGAAGCATCTGCTTCATGTCCTGCTGGCCATACACTGCACAATTTAAAAAAAAAAAAAAAAACAGGCTTGATTTAGCAAGTGGATTAGATCTTGTAAAGTCAATCTCCATCATTAGCTTCCCAATAGTCTTGGCGCATTCAGAGCAGTTCAAACAGGTTGATGTCCCTAAAATGTCCTGGTGTATGTGACTGTTTTGAAGGATCAATATCTGAAAGAACGGCTATGAATTTAAAGGACCCAGAGGAGGAATACAGGCATTAAAGTGTATTACTCCTCAGGGATCCCTTTATTGACTTACACTTCCCCTCTCTTCCTCCATGTCTCTCCTCTCTCAAATCTCTGCCAACCAAACTATTGTGTGATAAAACCAGTCACAACCTCTTCCGCTGTCATTCTGATGATGCAGTTACTCAGTCATGTAAGCTTTTCACCACAGTCCTCCCCGCGGACAATCACATGGGACTGTCCTACATGACTTGTGTTATATAAAACACCAACAAAAAAATCACAGACACTCTCTCACAAACCGCACAAACCCTTGGGAAAATTTCCAAAGAGGAAAGCATGGATATTGTAAAAATTAATATACAATCTTAGAAAAAAACACTGTTGAGTGGGGTTGTATATAAAACCCTAAGGTTCTTGACTTTTAAAGAACGTTTTATGCCAAAAAGTTTCTATATAAGGAGAAATGTCGTAATGATCGCATAATACTTTCATGTTTAAAGGGATTCTAGTGATAAAGCTGTTTCATTCATAATATTTAATCAAAATTTTTATATAGCCGTTTTTTAAGATAGCTTTTTCCCACACAGGTCAAACAGGTCTGGACTGACACGAGGGTGAGTAAATGAAGACACCTTTTTAGTTTATGGATAAACTAACTTTATGTCTATGTCATCCTTTATTAAATTTAATATCTTTAAACAAGATCCTTTATTCGGCATCTATTCTGATTTGGGTTATTAAAAAAAAAAAAGCTTGATGAATGACAATTATGGAGATTCTGTTTTGGACAGCAATGTGAAGATATTGATAATTGTGTGTAATTTCAGATTTGTTTTCTTTTTATAGTCTATGTAAGGTATAGTATAGTTTATTTGTGCTATTTATGGTATTTAAATCATATTTAAGAGCATAAAATGATGATAACCCAAATTTTTATGATGCAGCAGATTCCTTCCATCTCTGACGTGAAAGTGTTTTATCTCATCTCTTTCTTTTACTCTCAGCCAGCAGGGCGACTCAGGACTATTTATGTGTTCCTTAAGTGATGGCCTCTGTAATGTAATTGCTGGACATCTAATTGAAAAATGGAGGCAGCCAAAGAGAGAGAACGGGCGGAGGGGGTGGGGGTGGGGGGGGGGGGGCAAAGAAAGAAAGGGGGATGAAGGGATGGAGGGATAAGAGAGAGGGACTAATGTAGAAAGACAGAACGAGACAGCAAGTTAGATAGATGAATATAAAGGCACGTGCACACACGCACCACCGGCTCTATTTCTCTCAGTAAGTCTCAGTGGTTCTAGATTAGATGAGTGGCCCTTTATCTCATCCCCTTTAGCAAAGCCAATAATTGCAGTGTGTGAGACATACAGCGCGGCACAGTCCCAGCAGTACATGGCAGAGAAATGAGACAGGGTCAATTCCACAATCCTCAGCAATGGCCTCAGAGAAACAGAATCTGACACTAGATCTATAAGAGCCGTTTCGTAGAGCTGAATGACCCTGATTTATCAAAATCTTGCACACTTGTTAAAGTCTTTATTAATGACGCTGAAATGGCATGTTTGATCAAATGTCAGCCAATCGCATCCCTTATTATAATTCTTACTTTTAAATTATGGTCGGATATCAGTTCTTTTATCCCCAATTATTTGAATAATCCAGGTGGAAATCATATAGCCAATTATATAGCTCAAGTCCAAATTTAAAATAAATAAACCAAAAATTCCAATTGTTACTTCCAGCTGGATTATTAACTGATATCCAACCATTATTTGCCTCAGATTACACTGTTACAGACTGTTCTTCTGTCACATCAGCCCTGTCTGCTGTCTTTGAACGGAGCTAAATCTTTAAGACTGCAATTCTCTTTCACAAGATGAAAAGTCCTGTGAGGCCAGTCCTGCCTCTTGCTCATCCACACACACACATTATTTAATTCAATAGTAGCAGGACTCTTGCCCTCTTCTTGTGAGATCCCTGTTCTGGGACCACAAAGAAAGCCCCTAAGGGCAACAAGCAATGTCCATGTGTCGCTATTCAACACTCTGTAGCGTATCACTCAAAAGAGTGGGGGTGGGACGTACGAGCATATTCCAGTCAGATGTGAGCAAGAAGCTTTTGTGCTGTCTGAATGCTACGAACTTTGACCACGGTAGAATCAAGAGCTTTTACCAGTGATTGAAACTTTCTACTCAAAAGAAAGCAGGCTTCCATAATATTTACAACCAACCAAACGTATTTCTAAAATTACTAACATAACTTGAAGTTTTTGGGGGGTTTTTTTGGTAGTGAAAATGATGTACTGAGATAGAACACTTAATGAGAACCTCCGTAGGGTTATCTCCCTTCATTGGCATGCTAGCCCACTCTCTCGGGGCAGAGAGAGCGTCTTGGAGTGAGTATGAATGTGCGTATGTGTGTACAGAAGCTTTTTACTGAGCTGTACGCAGGCCAGCAGATCCATTAGTACTGATTGAAAAGCGAAGGGGTACAGCTGTAACCCTGAGAGAAGGTGAACAGCTCAACCATTAAGAATGTCTATGACAATGAAGACTGTGGTTCATGGGAAAAGATGGAGGAAGCAAGAAGTCAGGGTTCAAGACAAGATGAAATTATACATGTGTTGATCTTTATTGATGGAACATTGGGAATATGAGCATGCATATATATATATATATATATATATATATATATGCATGCAGACAGATGTTAGTTAATATTATGGAATATTGTATGTGTGCGTGTGTGTTAGTCCTTATATCTTCATGTATTGTATCGCTTTAAAATTCAATTAGTAACATCTCTGATTTCAGGCAGAATTACTGTATACAATGAGTGCGTCGCCTAACAAGATCAACTCCCCCCGGCTCCCTTGGGCATGAGGAATGACGTCTTCTAAATATAGCTCAAATACTTGCACCACTCATTGCCATCAATCTCACTTTGATTTTCCCTGTTCTAAAGGGGAGAAAGGATTTCGAGACATTTAATGTTAGACACACAATCAGATGTTCATTTAAAGGGATCATTCACCCAAAAACAAAACATACTGTCATAATTTACGCATCCACATGTTATTTCAAAACTGTATGCTTTTCTCTCTTCCGTATAATATTTATTAAATGTCAGGACATGTTCATGCTGCTCTTTTCCATAAAATAACAGTAACCTAGAACTGTCAATGCAAAAATGATACCATAAATATATCATAAAATTGTGACTTTTGCACTATATTCCAAGTGTTTGAAAGCCAACTCAAATGAACTCAACCCCATGTGAAAAAGATAAAAAAAAATAGCAGTAATTATTTACAATATGATTCTATTTTTTAAAATGAGTTATATACAATAAAAAAAATACTTCTAAAGCATTCATTAATCTTAGTTGATGTTAATATTTAATGAACCTGAACATGAGCTAACAATGAACAGCTGTAATAAATGTATTGCTCATTGGTAGTAAGTTAATGCATTAACTAACTAATGGAACCTTCTTGTAAAGTGTTGTCGAATTAACTAGATATCACCATACTAAACTTCCTCAGTTGACTGATTGCATTAAGAATTGCATTTTCTTTTCTTTTTTTGTATTACAAGTGTTCTGAACTGTTATGTTTAAATATGCAAATGAAGCATTGTATGATTAAATATGCACTAATTTGCATACATTTCCAGATCAGAAATCGGAATATTAGAAAAAGTCAGGTTCAAAAGTCATGTTATGTGTATGTAGAGATGCTTGAAGGGGTGGATTCTGGAATCCACTGCCACTTATATATATATAGAGAGAGAGAGAGAGCGAGAGAGAGAGAAGGTGATTTATCATGAAGTTATCTTTCTAAATATTGAATTGTTTAGAATGACTAACTTCAACTTATGTTAAAGCCTTTAATTTCCTTTTCATTTTCAAACACTAGAAAATACTGATGTATATTGTCTGTACCTCGGACTGAGAGAAAAGTACAACTTATCAGTATGTTTCCTGTTCAGTGCAGAGCTCAGATCAACTTCAGCCTTGAAGAAACTGTGAATCATGCATATCTTTCTATGTGCGCTCAGTGTTCTGTACAGGTCCGTTATAGGTACTAGTGGACAACTGGTACTCTCCGCTTGAGATGTGCTGAAGCTTGTCCTGACTTAACAGGACATTCTGTGCCTAAGTTCAGGGTCTGATCGTCAGCTTCATAATGGAAGGAGATATGCTTCTGACTATCTGTCCGTGTGTGGAAAATTACCAGTTTTGTCTAGTGTTCTTAACCAATCAGAAGCTTAGTAATGACGTAGTTAGTGGACTCTGCTAGAGTATAATTATTGTTCTGGAAATGTGAATGTATGAGGGGGAGAGAGCGGCCTACGAACTCCTTGTGAAACCTGAATCTGGCTTCTGCTGATGAAACTGCAAACTATTCTTCAGTAAAAACTTTCTTCAATTTATTTTTTTAAACTCTGACTCCGGGTCTTCATTTATCATATCCGATCTTTTGGGTCTTTAACTGTAAAATCCCCTACATGCTGGTCATATAATTAGAATATCATCAAAAAGTTGATTTATTTCACTAATTCCATTCAAAAAGTGAAACTAGTTTAATATATTCATTCATTACACACAGACTGATCTATTTCAAATGTTTATTTCTTTTCATTTTGATGATTATAACTGACAACTAAGGAAAAACCCAAATTCAGTATCTCAGAAAATTAGAATATTGTGAAAAGGTTCAATATTGAAGACACCTGGTGCTAATCAGCTAATTAACTCAAAACACTTGCATATGCCTTTAAATGGTCTCTCAGTCTAGTTCTATAAGTTACACAATCATGGGGAAGACTGCTAACTTGATAGTTGTCCAAAAGACGACCATTGTCACCTCGTTGCAAAAGAGGCTGGCGGTTCACAGAACTCTGTGTCCAAGCACATTAATAGAGAGGCGAAGGGAAGGAAAAGATGTGGTAGAAAAAAGTGTACAAGCAATAGGGATAACCACACCCTGGAGAGGGTTGTGAAACAAAACCCATTCAAAAATGTGGGGGAGATTCACAAAGAGTGGACTGCAGCTGGAGTCAGTGCTTCAAGAACCACTACGCACAGACATATGCAAGACATGGGTTTCAGCTGTTGCATTCCTTGTGTCGAGCCACTCTTGAACAACAGACAGCGTCAGAAGTGTCTCGACTGGACTGCTGCTGAGGGGTCCAAAGTTATGTTCTCTGATGAAAGAAAATTTTGCATTTTGGAAATCTGGGTCCTAGAGTCTGGAGGAAGAGAGGAGAGGCACACAATCCACGTTGCTTGAGGTCCAGTGTAAAGTTTCCACAGTCAGTGATGGTTTGGGGTGTCATGTCTTCTGCTGGTGTTGGTCCACTGTGTTTTCTGAGGTTCAAGGTCAACACAACTGTACACCAGGAAGTTTTAGAGCACTTCATGCTTCCATCTACTGACCAACTTTATGGAGATGCAGATTTCGTTTTCCAACAGGATTTGGCACCTGCACACAGTGCCAAAGCAACCAGTACCTGGTTTAAGGACCATGGTATGCCTGTTCTTAATTGGCCAGCAAACTCGCCTGACCTTAACCCCATAGAAAATCTATGGAGTATTGTGAAGAGGAAGATGCGATATGCCAGACCCAACAATGCAAGAGCTGAAGGCCACTATCAGAGCAACCTGGGCTCTCATAACACCTGAGCATGCCATGCCGCATTGCTGCAGTAATTCAGGCAAAAGAGCCCCAACTAAGTATTGAGTGCTGTACATGCTCATACTTTTCATGTTCATGCTTTTCAGTTGGCCAAGACTTCTAAAAATTCTTTCTTTGTATTGGTCTTAAGTAATATTCTAATTTTCTGAGATACTGAATTTAGGATTTTCCTTAGTTGTCAGTTATACTCATCAAAGTGAAATATATCAGTCTGCGTGTAATGAATGAATATAATATACAAGTTTCACTTTTTGAATGGAATTAGTGAAATAAATCAACTTTTTGATGATATTCTAATTATATGACCAGCACCTGTATATATCGTTGACATATTAGAATCAAAGGTGTTGACAAAAGGGATATTTGATATCTCTTTTTATCATCCCATAAACCAGAAAAGGCTGTCAATAGCCAGAAAAATAAATAAATACAAATTACTATTTTCTTTAAGAATAAAATATATAAAATCAGGCAAATGACAAATGAACAACCCCCTCTGTAAAAACCTTCAGAGTATAGATACTGTATGAATAAAACTGTATATTGTATTTGGGGTATGTAAGTGCTGCTAAAGTTGACATTTCTGTTTCAGTGCAGGTAAAAAATATCACTTTGAGAAATATATGTATTGTAATTTGAAATCTAAAGATACAAACATATAACGTGTAATAAAATAAATGCTTAAAAGTGTATTTTTGATGTTTTCTTTCTGCTAGTCTGAAAAAAAAAAAAAAAAAAAAGTCATTATTCAGTGAAAAACTTCAGCTCAACCAGGTTTCCAAAGTCGTGCATGTCTGAATATGCACATATGGACGTTTGGTGCGATGTTATTGGCTATGAGAAACAAAGTTTATTTGTTGTCAAACCTGGCATGAGAAGTCTTTGCATATACACATATGTGAAAGATTTGAGAGCTGGGGCTGAGGACAAGATGATCAGAAAATAACTTGCATTTCTGTCATACAATACAGTTGCAGTCACATTTTATGAATTCTCGTTTGCAAAATCCAATTTCATGTGGGTTTGGGATTGAAAATATTTAATATAGCTTAGGTATTTTAGACAATATAATTATATTTAGATTTTATACACACACACATATATATATATATATGGAAATAAGATTTTAATTTAAATTTAAATAACCTAATAGAATTATGTCAATTATATTTTAAATATATCTGGATCATATAAATATATATCTAATAATGTAATTTTACATTACAGTTTACTCCTTTTGTGTGCCACAGAAAAAAAGAAAATCAACATTTTGGGTGTAACACAGGTAATTTTTCAGTTCAATAAAGATTATCTTTAAAGCTTTGGAGGAACTATATAAGGTTTCTGCTGTTGTTGTTTTAATCACTGTGTTGCTTCAGCAGTTTAGACTGAAATGCCAAGACTCTCATGAGAAGTGATGGAAGCTAATGTTGTGTGACTAACATCTCCCAGAGAGAGAAAAGGAAGGTATGAAAACACAACCTAATATACTGCAGGAAAGCGACTGAAGCCTTAAAGAAATATCTTAAGCTTCACGAGGGACTCTCTTGTCAATTTTTTTTCAAATCTGACAGTTTGTGTAACGGAAAACACATTTATAATGTGGTTTGCTTTTCGTTGAGATCCTACCTCAGGGTGTACTTGCTTATTAGTTATGAGACTATGCATCAAATTATATTCTCTTCTTTTATGCTGTGCTCTCAACCAGCCGAAGCTGAACTAAATTGTACTGGCGAACACATAACTTAGCCCAACCAAAACACACACACACTACTGACTTAATGAGCACTCATTTACCTTCACGCCACTGCAGCAGACAGACAGAGGAGATGCAAAAGAGGAAAGACAGATAAAGAACTGAAAATGTCAAGACTGATTAGACTTTCATATGCCTGCAGTAACACATCTTGACTGAGACTCTCTGTGCTGAAATTAACAGGCATCTCCAAATGACAGACATCAGGGGAAAAGGCTCTTTTCTCAAAGGCCAGAGGTCAATATGACTTAAAGCCAACAACAAAGGCTGAATACACTGTCAGAGTGAAATAGTAGGATGATATTTGTAACTGAGTGAGCTGTAATTCATAGGGGTTTACTGAACTTCAGTTCTTTCCTTGGCTTGTAGAGAGGCTTCATTTGACAAGCACACACTGCTGATCAATGCTGCCCTCTGGTTTATGAGCATAGAATATAAAAGGATGATATTTCACACATACACTGGCATGGTGGACATATTTAAATATCCCCTATAAAACCAGGATAGCTCCAGCTGAGCCCTTCTTTGTATTTTATGGTTTTGGATACTGTCAAAACACTAGAATAGAATAGAATAGAATAGAATAGAATAGAATAGAAAATATTACGAAATATTCAGAATGTCACTGAATATAAAAAATGCATTTCACAATCTCTGGTTTCCCAAGTCTTTGAACATGCAAAGATCATCTTAAAACCAGAAGAAGCACACCACGACACAAGGCAGTGATTGCTCATGCATGACGAGGCTAGACAGGAAATCACAACCACATTTATGGGATTTTTTTGCATTTAAATGACAAGGGTTTGACTGGGAAAAACAAACCGTGACGAGCGGAGAGGAAAAGACTGACATGTTGATATATCAGGGCAAAGAGTTACATTAAAATTCAGCCCACAGTCCTATGTGTCACCTGACAAAAGGGTTTGACAGACAGTTTAGAGAAAGAGGGAGTTTTTAAAGGATTGCTTTGTTGATCTCCAGTAGCACTCCGTACCTTTATTTCCCAGGCAAAAATCAAATAATGTGAATATTTGATTTACAACACATGAGCACAATTACAACATGGTCATTCGAGCATTATTTCATCATACAACATTCCCATAAAACATTATTAAAATGATTTCAATAATTGTAAAACTGATACTGTTTTAAGCAATGCAAGTCGTTTCCTGCAATAAAACTACTCTATTATGTTAACAGTAAAAAAGTTTTTTAAACACCTATTGATTAAAGACAACAACATTTTGCTTCTAACACTCTGACTTTAAGACTCCAAATCATTGCGCTCCTTTCATTTTGCATTGTTTCGGTCAAAATTAACTCCAGAATTCATCATTGACTAAACTGTATGAAAAGCTAGAAGGTGATTCATTGACTTATCATTATGTTTACAAATGAGGCTGTCGGTCTGTATGGAACAAACCAGCTGCTGAGAAATGAAATCAATTAGAACCCGTACAGGAGTCTTGTGGCTCATTTGATGAATTGCCCTAATTATTTCTATTACATATAATACTTCAGGATACGGACCTTCTTTAAAAATTCTAACTTGTCAATACACTCGTTGTGTCAATATGATTACATTAGAATGCTATACATGAATAATTCCAGTCAAAATAACTGACCATCAGGCTTTAAACTGTTAAACTGGTCTTTCACCAAGCTCAAATGATTTAATCATATGAGTAATGTAGCACTATAGAAAAGAGCTAATCTGAAGATGACCTTCATTATTTCTGACACGCCGAAAAGCTTTTTTTCCCCCTGGACTCCAATACAGGAAATGATGTGAAGGCGGAACAGGGGGAAATTTGAGGTTTAAGTGCTGCATGCTCAATCTATCCACCTTACCGGGCACTATTCAGTGAACAAAAAACATGACTGTGATATTCATCTACACTGATGCCCAATTATCTGATTCTCCCAACAGTGCCTGACCTTTCCTAATAGACAGAAAGACATTGGATCGATACTGCAACTCTCACACAGATGCCCTGGTAACATGCTTCATGAAATTACTCCACTCTTAAGGCAGTCTCACCAGAATGACGCCATGCATATCTGAGATGAAGGCAGCTGTCTAATTAAGTGTGCTTTCTTCAGACATCTCAGGGTTACGGGCTTCATTTTCAACCGTCGGTGGTTAAATTCTGACACGGTGTGTGGAGTCTCAAAATTGCTGCACTGAATCAAAAGAGCAATGATGTGTTTGCACAAGCCATAGAAAGTCTGCCATGAACAGAAATGTAGGTAAATGGACTTTACAGCGCATGTGAGGCGAGTGTTGACATGCACGTCGCAATGCACCCCATCAGCCACAAGGGGGTGAACTTGCACTGTTTTTCCTTGCATGAGCCTGAGACTGGCAAATAAATAAAAACCAGAGACAAAAACCACACTTGAGTGAAAGTACAAATACCTTAGGGCAAAGTTACAAGTCACCAATTCCAATATAACTTGAGTAAAAGTCTTAAGAGTAAGTATTTTACTTATTTTAGTGTAGGCTGAAAGATTTACTAGACTTCAACACTTATAAGGTACATGCCAGTGAACAACTGTTGATTTGGGAGGAGAGACAGATTCAAAATAAAACTGAGTACCTCAAAATTGCAATAAATCAAAGTTGACAAAACAGCCTCTTAAAAGTCTACAATCACAGTCTCGGTTAAGCTCAAGTGCTTTCATAACCCACAAAAAGTTCTCTTCAGTATGACAGATAATTGAAATGATGTTAAGTAAAATTAAATAGTCAAAGCCTGCACTTGTATTCGTTTAAACTAGCCTTGTTGTCGAGTTTTGGTGAGTAGGGCAAAACGCACAAGCCTTCGATGCCCTGTAGATGGCGATATCACCTCTTTTGTAACAGAATTAAGCTGCTGCAGAAAAAGTTTAAATCCCATGCAAAATGTAACTATAACTGCATCACTCATTACAAATGTACTGGAGTAAAGATCACATCAAGTAGAGAGTAAAAGTTGCTCATATCTTTGATACTCAGTAAAACTTCAAAGTAACAAAAGATACTTAAATACAGTAATTAATTACATATATTCAAATATTTTACACCACTGATAAAAAAAACTGCAAACTGCAACGTCAACATTTCTTAACATGCTCTGCTCACTGAAATCTCAGTTTGTTTTGACAGTTGTTACTGAGGGGAAGTACATATTGTGCCATTTTGAGATTTTTCTAATGAACTGGTAGAAAATTAACCTTAGATTTTTTGAGTAACTAAACCTGACTTTCTGTTCTTCATATACATGCAAAATTGAAAATAAAAAGAAGTAAAAATAAAATAAAACGTCCTTTATGCTTGAAGGCATAAACTGTAACAGAGATGAAGGAAACGGTTTATAAACAAAAAGTGGTTTCCCATCTGCCCACAGTCGTAAGTGTGTCTCAGTGGCCCTATGATGGAGGACTATTCCCACACTCCAGCACACTGAACGGGCCTTCTGGGAAATTTACGAAGAGGTTTTTTTTTAGGAGCCAATGATGTGTGTGGACCGTTCTCTAGACAGCATTTTGTTTATAAAATATTTTGCTTACAGGAGACTATATGGCTATACATCTTATGTGTTGTATTTCCTGAATGTTTTTTTTTTTTTTTTTTTTTGGGGGGGGGGGGTATTTGTTTTTGTTTTTTCCTGAGACAAGGCAAGGCTTACGCCTAGTTCCAGACTAAAATGCATGCTTGAGCCGTTTTTACGGTGGCCAAGAGAGCTCAACGCGCTTCAAATAAGAAAACACATGCAAATAAAAAAAAAACGTGATCATCAGTTTGACAAC
This sequence comes from Opsariichthys bidens, assembly GCA_037194245.1. NCBI lineage: Eukaryota > Metazoa > Chordata > Actinopteri > Cypriniformes > Xenocyprididae > Opsariichthys > Opsariichthys bidens. Next base: position 18,081,358 of record CM074292.1, on the reverse strand, counting down.
ACATGTGCTGCAAATCCTCACAACACATGCAGACACAAAATGCGCTGCAAATAGCACAAACCACAACGGAAATGTTTCAAGGGGGACCCAAAAAAGTGACGGACCCTGCTAGGACGTGCGTCCAAAACCAGTTCAACTCACCCTTCACTTATTCACTGATCCTAGTGTACGGCATTTGAGTGCACAAAGTGTTCACAATCATGAAATACTATAAAAACTGCAAACAAAAATAAACAACTGTACATTATTTAATGTATTTATTAATTTTAATAAAGTGTTTTTCAGTTTGCTAGAAGCTCACAGATGACGCGGTCGTCGAGCGCCTCACGCGGCCGTTACGATGACGTCACATTAGTGCGCTACAGATGATTAACGAATATTTTTAAATCATCCACTAAATTACAATCTCTTAAAGATTAATGAGTGAACAACAATGCCACACTGTAATGAATTGCTGTAAAAATTACAGCAATATTTTACAGCAGATGGCTGTATTCTTAATAACACAGCATATTGCTGTAAACTGCAATGCATTCTGGAGGGTGTGGCGGTTTGACTCAAAATTACAGGATATTACCGTAAATTTCAAGCATAAAGAGGCACTGTAGGATTTTCAACCGGTAGCAGCAAGAGAGAGTGGTAAGTGACTTATTTAATAAAAAAAAATACAGCAAATTTAAAAAAAAAATTGTTAATCAAAGAATACAGTAAAATTCTGTAAATTAAATTATAATAATGGTACTGTAAAAATTACAGTAACTGGCTGGCAACCCTGCTGCCAGTATTATACTGTAAAATTTACAGGTAATTTTTAACAGTGCACATATTAAAACACTTTTCTGTTAGTGAAACACATTCCATTGAGTTAATGCCTACATAATATATTTTAATATTTTTTAGTTTGTGCTGTTTTCAAGTAGGGTCCGTCACTTTTTGGGGTCCCCTTGAAACATTTCCGTTGTGTTTTGTGCTATTTGCAGCGCTTTTTGTAAATGTAGCACGTTTTTGCATATGCAGTGTTTTTTTTTATTTGCATGTGTTTTCTTATTTGCAGCGCTTTGAGCTCTCTCGGCCACCGTACGTTTTAACCTAAACCAACTTGCACTGACATCTTAAAATATTGAACAGAGCGGTTCCAACAACTGGCATTTGACCAGGTCCGACAGCCTCGAATAGTGGATGTGCCCTCCACTGCCAGGTCAAGCTCCTGTTGAGCCAACAGAGACTTCAAATGGCCTAACGGCTCAGGGTGCCATGGACGCTTCTCCTGTGAACAAGAGCTCAACAGGTTAGATTGAAATAAGTCTGAGCGGTGTAAAGTGTACAGATCAATGGTACTTGTGCTGTCTGAAACACACGCACAGAAAGCCTCTTAGAATTCTAGAATTCTATTTAGCGACTTAATGCTCTTGAATTGCCAAATACACACAAAATTGTCAAAATGATGTTTTATTCACAAAGTTCAGGAGGAGTACATTCAAAAAACCTATGCAATCATCACGTCATTTCAACCAGCTGTCAACAATCAGTAATCAACAAATCTACACAATCAGCATGAGTGGAGGCCTATATATAAACACAGCCATATTCCTCGACAGTTTTCAGCATCCCTCCACCACCCTGTCTCCTCACACTCAACTGGTTACTTCTTAACCTCAAATAGGAGCGGAGGACTGTGAGTTCGGGCCAAATACCGAGCTCGGAGCCCTCTCCTTGGACAGCCCGCCAAATACGCATACCATTCATTCTATGTGACTTATTTGTAAGAATGAACTCGTGAAATGGCTGTTGTGCCAAGTATTACAGTGCTGGTTGTGACATTTGCTCTGTATTTAATAAAAATGTTTATTTAAAAATACTATATTTAATATAATATAAATAGGCCTATATATTACATATATTTTAAGGTATGGTTCATATGCCTGGAAATGTATGTTCTCTTTTTAATAAAAAATCAAATAAAATAAGAAAAATGATTTAGAAAATATTTTTAAAAATATTGTTTAAAAAATAAACTCAATGATCATGAAACTCAAAAATCATGACAAACTCAAAAATCATGATGACTGTGAAATAAGATTTTGGGACATTTATGCAGGCATTAAGCGGATGGCAGGCGAATAGCTTGGAAATATTTCCATTACTTTGGATTTGTAGCATTACAGATAAGAATTTAACAGTAAAATGTAATTATGTCATTATATCATTGCTTAATTTGACATTAGAGATATTTCTAATAGTTGTGTTTTCAATTGTTTTTCTTAATTTCAGAAAAACCTAGAGAATGCAGGAAGAGGAAAATAATTAGTGTTCCCCATATTAAAATTATTTTCTTGACACAACCAGCACTGATTTTTATAAATAAATCAATGGATCTAGCGAGCTCATATATTTCTCATATTTTTTGTTTTTCAGAGTTCTTTGTGGGAGAGATGATTGGATCTGGAGAATTTGGTAGGGTGTACGCGGGAACATGCAAATTTGATGGCAAAAAGTTAAATCTTACAGAATTGTACAAACATTTTGCTCTTGCATGCGTCAAAACTTATTAATGACAATTTACAGATAGTTTAATACTTCCGCTGCTTGAATACTCTTACTGTTATTGAAACTTTTTATTTTTTTTGCAGGTTACCATCAAGCAGATACTCAAGATTGACAAAGATCGTTCTCTTGATATTGTAAGTTGGCCAAGACCTGAATGTGTATTTAAGTGCAGATTACTGTAGTTAATACTCCCATTGGAAGCATTAGGTGTAAATGAGATTGACAAATAAGCCTAGAGGCACCAAATAACATTCGAAGCTCTTCTCAAAGTATTTTAAAAGATCTTAAGAAAAGTACATGTTTTCTTCCGATTTTTCCCCAGCTAACCTTCTGTCAACTGTTTTTCTCTAGCTTGGGCATCCCAAACCTCTTGTCACAGAAGTGACGCTGCTGCTAATGAGGCGACAACCCATAAGCCCCTTCGTCATACAACTATACGAGTGGTTTGAACACCATCGAAAATTCACTGTCATTATGGAGTACCCCGAACCCTACGAGAGGTTGCTGGACTTCATCAATCATGAACCCAGAACCAGTATCATGAGTCATCACGTCACAGGCTGTGGTGGCAATACAACACTGCATCGAGCATGGGGTATTTCATAATGACATTCATGCGCTGAGTTTCCTGTTCAAGAGAAGAACATTAGAGCGCGAACTGATAGACTTTGGCGTTGGTCAGCTATTTAGTAGTGATAGCTACGAGAGCGATGCATGTATTGGTGAGTATTTAGGGAGTGTGGAAAACTGAATGTTGTGACTTACTAATTATTTGATGCTTTAAAAAAAAAAGGCTCAACAATGTGCAAATGTCTTGCTTACAGGAGCACCGGATTACTACCCACCTGAATTCTTGACAGAACCTTGATTTCACGCCATGCCAGCAAATGTCTGGGCTCTAGGGGTGCTGTTGTACAACATTGTATACAAACTGAGCTGAGCCGGACGATTACGTCACTGTTTTCTGCAGTGCTGATATACACAAATTAACTAGACTAATAACTATTGATATTTGCAACGGAATGAATCAATAATATATAGAATAAGCTGCACAATGACACCATTTTCTTATTAATGTAAAGCTGCTTTGCCACAATTTGCATTGTAAAAAGCGCTATATAAATAAAGATGACTTGACTTGACTTGACATGGTCACACAAGCAAAAGTTACATTTCAGAACTCCAATTTATCCAAAGGTGAGTGAAAAATATTGATAACATTGATAAACACACACATAAAGCCAAGGATCTGTACAGAAACAAGTATGTAAGATTTTTTATATAGAGCTCAACGTATAACGAGAGTGTCGCTGTCACGATTGTCAGCTGGAGTGCCCGGAGGATCCACTAGAGGGCAGCCCACTCTGGACTCTTTTCACTCACTCACACTCTCACTTATTCACATGAACTACATTTCCCATAAGCCCAGCACCCAGTCTCTGATTACCGCACCAGCTGGACCTCATCACCCACACCACATATAAACACCGCACGAAGTCTTGATCAGCTACCACTATCATTTCTGAGCATTATTGCGTGTCTTGTTTTGGTTTATTGGACTATTGTTTGCCTGCTGCCTGCCTTTAACCTACCCTGTACTGTTTACGACTCTGCCTTATCTCAGACATCCCTGTTTGCTATCGTCTGACCCTGCCTGTTACACCATGCTGTGCTTCAAAAAAGTCTGCATTTGGATGTCATCCACTGACTCGCCCATTCATTACAGTCATTTGCACAGAATGCAGATTAGAAAGTGCCTAGCCCAGGAGCCAACTAAATGGCCGACGTTAGAGCAGATGTTCACTTCATTGTGCTTCCCGAAATAAAACTAAATAAAATTGTATGCATGTAAATGGTTGCAAACTGCAGTGCATTGTAGAGCCTGTCTAAAACATTACCCTACAATTAATGAGACTAGAGTCTGTGGACAATCATAATTTTATTTGGTGCATGACACCACCATTGGCTATGTAGGTTAAAGAAGCTATTCTTGTACTAGAAAGATTTAGGTCAATCTTGAAGATTATAGGAATAGTTAACCAAAAACAAAAAGTTTTGTCATGAAAATTCAGATGGTGCAGACTGATAGGTCCTTAACTCAATCTGCCTGCAATCACATCGTTGTTTTAGGGCACAGCTGATTGGTTCCTGCAGTATCATTGCATGCTCATTGGCTACTGATACAAATACTTTGTTACAATTACTGATACAAATACTTTGGTAGGATTTGCTGTAGTTACAGCGCACTTTCAGAAACCCTCCACCTTCCCCAGCTCCACCTGTATTAACTGAAATTAATACATTCATGTTTATATGAATACCTATGGTGAATATAATGCTACAGTAGATCATATACTCCTGAGGCCCAGGAATAGACTTTTGTCCATTGTAGTGGACATTATATTTTAGTGATTTTAAAAATAGTGTCAACAGTGTCAGCCATTGGAGGAAAATAGTAGAATGCTTTATCCACTGATTATAATAGGCTTGTTCGAGATGCATCAGCGCTGCGCAGACCGATCACGGCTTGACATCAAGCTACCACTAGAGCGATCGGAGAGCATACAACTCCTCATGCTTTTGAATCGCTCTCGCTGTACTTTGACGTCAAATGCCAATCGGTCTGCTCGGTGCTGCTGCATCTCGAACAAGCCTATTTTCTTCAGAGTAGATCTATTTTTTGCTATTTTTTTTTCAGTCAATGATTGACACCTTCTCATTAGCATTAAGGAAAAATAAATACGGAGCTACATTTAAAAATTAATAAATGGTTAAAGTAGCATTTTCTTTTTTTAATTCTCCCAACATTCATTTTATTTATTAAATTATTTATCTGCTCATTCATTTAATTATTTATATATTTATTTATGCAGGAATATGTGGATTTATTAATTTATTTGCATATTTATTTATTGTTTTTTCAGGTTTTGTCCTCCATATTTTTGTTGTTACGTATTGCAATGATTTATTTTCATTTTAAAATATGATGTAGTCTTCATACGTGTCTTGTATAGTATTTTAAAGCTTTCACACAGTTACATTTCCCTTTATAACATTTCAAAATTTCAATCAGATGTGAGCTATAAATGAAGATATATTTTACAACAATGTAGTAAGTCTAAATTAAAAAACCTCATAGAAGAAGAAGCTTTAAAGTCAATACTGATACTTAAGGTAATAAGTATGGTGAATAAGAGTCCAATAAAACAGTCTATAAAAGACAAGCAGGGCATTATTTACGATGCAGCACCCTTGGGAAAAATAAACTATTTGGGGCATTTTTTAAGGGTGCTCCCCCTACTGGAGCGGATTAGTGCGCACCTATGTGAACACAAACAGGTCTTATTTTAGTGTTTTGTTGTTGTTGTTGTTGTTTTTACCTATACAGTTTTTACATGTCTTGTATGACTGTTAGAAGTAACATTTCAGTATTGTAACTTTGTTAAACAGCTTTGTGTTCACATTGTTTTTTTTTATTACATATTCTGTTAACACTTTACAATAAGCTTCATTAGTTAACATTAATTAACAACCAGGGCTGGGTAGATTACTTTAAAAATGTATTTCACTACAGATTACAAAATACATGCTTTAAAAAGGAATTAGTAACATATTCCGTTAGATTACCCAAGTTTTGTAACTTAATCTAAATACTTTAGAATACTTAGGAATACTAACAATATGTAACACACACAAATAAGGTAATTGCGAGTTTTTATCTCACAATTCTGACTTTTTTCTCAGAATTGCATGATATAAAGTTGCAATTGTTATAAAGTCAAAATAATGAGATATAAACTTGCAATAATGAGAAAAGTCAGAATAATGAGATATAAACTGACAGTATTGAGAAAAGTCAAAATAATGAGATATAAACTCGCAATATTCAAAGTCAGAATTGCAAGCAAAGAAGTTCAGATATAAATTTGCAATTGCAAGAAAAAAGTCAGAATTGCAAGTTTTTATCATGTAATTCTTACTTTATAACTTGCAATTATGAATCTCCCAATTCTGATTTTATAAAATGCAGTTGTGAGTTTAAATCGTGGATTTTTGGGAAAAAAAAAAAAAGTAATAATTGTGAGATGCAAACTCACAATTGCCAGGAAAAAAATTCGAATTGTGAGATAATAAGTTGCAATTAACTTTTTTTTACATTGCAAGGGACTCAAACAACTGTCGCAAAACATGAAAACAGTCGTGGATCATCCAGTATTGTTTACATTAATGTTTGAATGACATTAAAATTCAAACTAATCACTTTGGTAATCTATAATACTTTTCAGATGTAACTGTAATCTGATTTCCGCCCATTTAAAATGTAACTGTAATGAAATTTCAACATTTACTAATACATGATTAAAATCTTGTTAACATTATTTAATGCACTGCAAACTAACATGAACAAACAATGAACAACTGTATTTTCATTAACTAATGTTAACAAATGTATAGTTCATGGTTAGTTCATGTTAGTTAAAACATTAACTAATGTTTAACTAATGACCCTTACTGTAGAGTGTTACCCATATTTATACTATACCAACGATGTGTTTAATTTAGTTTCAAAGTCCAATGCAGAAGTTTGCGCAATCCATGAACTGTTTTTTTATCTCCACTAGATGTCGCTAGAAGAACTGTTGTTATAGACATTGAGATGCTTGTTTCCACTATCTAGAAATTTTATTATATTAACCAAAGTTCTACCTTTTTGGTTAATGATAAATGAAGAGTTAAAGGAAATAGAGTATTGCCTCCTTGGCTTTTTTTTTTTTTGTCACATCAAGTTGTACATAAGCCTATCTGGTTACACTCCATTTATTTTTATTATTTTTTTTAAACTGTATTTTCTTTTCTTTTTTAAGTTGATTATGTTTAAAACACCATAAGTAACTAAAATCATAGGTATAAGCATATTTCTGAAATGGACCCGAAAACAATTGGCAAAGGGGAAACAAAACAAGACAAAAAAAACAAAACAAAAAAAAACACGTGTTTCGATGTTCCTTTGCGCTTTTTATTTTTTTATTACTTGGTCAATAGTTAGTTAGTAGATCAAGTTAATGTTTAATGTAAATGCAAACTCGTTTCCGGAAAAAAAAATTCCAATGTTACGTGTCTATTAATTAATTTATGGCTTTATGGCAACACTTTATTTTACAGTGTCCTTGTTTCACTTACATGGACTTAGCAACAAGAGTAAATTGTGAGTGGCAACTAGCCCTACAAGTACATGTTATAATATTTTTCTGCGCTTATTGTATAATTACATCGTAACGAGGATTTGATTCTTCACTATTTCTTTTATACTAATCAAAGGAACACATTTGTGACGCTGAATCCTCTTTAAAAGACCAGATTTTCTTGCTTCCATTTGGTGCAGTGAATTCCCAGATCTTTGGAACTTCCTACAAGCATACTTAATAACAGTTTTTGGAGACATTCTGAATGCCTCTAAAAATGTCTTATCAGAACGCAAATAGAAATAAAAAAATAAGAACATCTCTACTTTTTTTTTTTTTTTTTTACAGGGAGGTAGTAAAGAGTTAATACAGCCGTCAGATTCCTCCTCCCACGTATCTGTGTTTAGCCTACATAAACAAAGCTGAAAATATTTCTTTCCACTCTTCTTCAGTCCCGTGATTGCTCCGGAGGTCTCGCGCAGCTGTGCAGAGATGGATAAAAGTCGCGCGGACGCTTCACAGCGATTCTCCGAAATTATTGAGCTCAATGTCGGAGGGCAAGTTTACGTTACGCGGCACTCCACTTTACTCTCCGTGCCCAATTCTTTGCTCTGGACCATGTTCAGTGAGAAAAAACCCGCGGAACTTACTACCGACAGCAAAGGACGCTTCTTTTTGGACAGGGACGGCTTTTTGTTCCGATACATTTTGGATTACTTGCGGGACCAGACTCTGGTTTTGCCAGATTACTTCAAAGAGAAGGCGAGTCTTCTTAAAGAGGCAGAGTATTTTCAACTTCAAGAGCTGGCGAGACGCCTGAGACCGGCGGTCAGTAAAGAGAACTCGATCAGCGAGGAGGTGTGCCCGAGCGACCCGGAGGAGGCTGCGCACGCCGGCACCAGTCTCGCCAGCACCGGCCCTCGCTCGCCGTCTCTGGACGCGAAAAAAACCGGCTACATCACCATCGGGTACAGGGGCTCCTACACCATAGGACGAGACATCCAACAGGACGCCAAATTTCGCCGGGTGGCGAGAATCACCGTGTGCGGCAAAACGTCTCTCGCCAAAGAAGTTTTCGGGGAGACTCTGAACGAGAGCAGAGACCCCGACAGACTCCCAGAGAGATACACGTCTCGGTATTACCTGAAGTATAATTTCCTGGAGCAAGCTTTTGACCGGCTGGCGGAGGTGGGCTTCCACATGGTTGCTTGCAGCTCCACGGGCACCTGCGCGTACGCGAGTAACGACCCCAACGAGGACAAAATCTGGACGAGTTACACCGAGTATGTGTTTTGCAGGGACTGAAGGGGGACTCACTTTTGGGAACTGTTATTCAAACGCATTTCTGAGACACTCACCTTTCCATTCCTTACGCACCACGAACGTGTAGTTTTGTGCCACAATGTCATATGTAAAGAAAAAAGACATCCCGTCATTTTTTGTGTGTGTAAGTAATAATTTAACAACAGCGGATCTCCAAAAATCTGTCGTCTGTTCCGAGAGTGCAAGCAGCCACTGACGGCTATTTCCAGTTTTGAACTACAATAGGTTTGGACTGGAGGAAGCACAACATGTACTCAGTGATATGACCTTTTGAATTCAAATCAACCTTTATACTCAAGTTCTTAATATTTTGTGATATTACAAGTTACAAATGTCCCTCTGATTATATGGGATAAATTTACAGTTTTGTTTTGATGTCTGTCAGCTTCACACACATAATAAACTAATGGTGAAAGACTTTTGAATGGAGACTGAATAATGCTACATTATATTTTGATTTGAGTGGCACACTATATGATTTATAATTAAATGTGTCCCACATCAAATTTGCATGGACAAACAAGCTACGTGCAAACAGTGGAAAAACTAGCGAGTGCTAGATTAAACCACAGCTTATATTTTGTCACCGATTGTGTGAAATGATAGAGCAAAGATAAAAAAAAAGTGTGGTGTGTGCTAACTGAACACCTTCCGTGATGGTGCAAGAGTTGATTTAGTGCAGGCTCCAAAAAGGAGATGTGAATGTGAGTGGAGAAGAGACACTGTCTGGTCTGAGGAAACAGATGGACTACTAGGAGACAGAGAACAGGAACTAGGCCTGTGTCAGCCAGCAGTCCTGTGTATACACACACACACCATATAAAGGGTATTATGTAAAATTCGCTTTTACAATTTAGCTTTTTCTGTGTTATGCAATCAAAAATATGCAAATAGCACACATATAAACAAGCTTTTATTCATAACTGCCAGGTATTAGGTACAGTTTAGTATTGACAACGCTGGACCACCTGGAGAGTGTCAGTATTAGAGACAGGAACAAATTCTCTCTTCAGATGAAGTTGTATGAGGAGGAAGAGAGAAAGCAGATAACCAGAAAATACACAGAACAGAAAACAAAGAGCCCTGTCAGTGTGTCAGTGTTAATAAGTGAAAGAGAAAAAGAAAAAAACATCTAGTACATTAACATATATATATGCAGTATCTGAAGCACTTTACAAATACCAAAATTTCTTACTCATACGATTGCAACACTTCTTACAAAATTTAAACTGTCACTTGTCATGCTGCAATGACAGAAGACTTTAAATGTTTCATGCAACTTTACAGTGGATACTTTTCATACTTTAAAGTTCCTTCAAAAACGGTTCCTTTTTGTTGCGTTCCACCTACACATACACGCAAGGGACAAACTATCATGACATTTTATCTGTTCCTCAAAACACACAAAAGTACTTCCTTCTGTTTAATCTAGAGAGAAAATAGATCTACCGTACTGCTAAACACAGAAGTAAAAACAGCCTGCATTGTTGGTTACCCTAAAGGCAGTTACCAATGTATTTGGAAAGTCTAGATTTATGTGGTCAAGAAAAGATGACCGTGTGGAAGTTTTTCATTGCTCACACTGGAAGTACAAGCATGCAGAACAGGCTAAGAATCTTGGAAAAACATTTTTCTATGCACCTTTCGGTTATAACAAATGTTTCCTATTTCATACAAAAGGTGTTTTCCACATGTAATGTTACATTAAAGTACAACTTCCCTGGTCAGAAGACAAAGATATAAAAGAAAAGGGATGCTTCTGAACTCATTTCCAGATTTTTAAAATCCAGCATTAGAGGGTCTCTCTTACTGCTTGTAATAATTCAGGGGAATAATCTGTCTCTCTCTGCCAGACCGGAGACATACGCTATGGAGGAGACAGCAGATGGTCCTGGTCAATGCATTCCTTAGCTGGAAGACACTCTGTTTGTTCACTTGAATTCTTTTAGACATATGTATTCATTCATACTTTCAGTCATCTGAAATTAAACATTAAAGATGAGGGATTATGAAGAACCTTGGATAGATAGAAAGACAGACAGAGAAATAGATAGAAAGATGGATGGATGGATGGATGGATGGATGGAGGGATGGATGGATGGATGGATGGATGGATGGATGGATGGACGGACGGCGGACTCCCAGACAGACAGATAGATAGACGAGCCCTACATGCCATCAAGAAAAAAATTCCAAAACATTGAATGACCTATTGCAATCTGGTGTAAAATCTTTGAATTTGGAAGAATCTTTGTGTATGGAAGTGAGGTTTGGGGTCCAGAGATCAGAGCTACAGTAGATGGGACATCCAACAGAAGCCCTACACACAGAATTCTGCAAAATCATTCCAAAACTACAAAGAAAGACACCCAATAATGCATGGAGGCCAAAATTAGGCTGGTTCCCATTGATTATTAATATGCAAAAAAGATCCCTCAAATTCTGGATGTCCCACAGAACTGGTACAGTTTAAAGCAGTGGTTCTCGACCCGTGGCCCCGTCACAAATACGATATACCGACCACATTTAAAAAATAACTTCCAGTTTTACAATTTATTTTTGTTTTTAATTTCAATTAAAATGGATTTGACATTTTTCATCATTTAGCAGATGCTTTTATCCAATGCAACTTACAAGGGGAGCAATTAGGGGTCAGGTGTCTTGCTCAAGGGCACTGTAGTCATGGTATCGAAGGTGGAGAGAGTGCTGTTTATTCACAATCCCCACTTTCAATTCCTGCCGGCGTGGGAATCAAACCAGCAATCCTTCAGATTACAAACCCGACTCGCTCACCACTAGGCCACGACTACCCAATGAATGAATATAAGTTTGAATTCATTCATTGGGTAGAATGAATATAAGTTTGTACTATAACGTTTTTGTCATATAAAATCAATTTGGTGATCATATATTATTTTCAGACATGGGTAGACTCACTGAATAGCATCAGTTAACGAACACTTACAAGCGCGTGCTTTAGCAGAATTCCAATAGAAGCCATTATTTTTGTAAATTTAAGGATCAAAATAGACAAATTTGTTACTAGAGGAGAAAAACGAAATGAGGAACATACCAATGAAGGAGCACGTTGCAAACAAGAGGAGTCGTAGCATCAGAAGCGAACGGAAGAAGAATGGAAGAATCAGTTTGCTGTCAATGAGCGAGATGGCCAGCCTTAGTTTGCTCTGTAGTAAAGTACTTGGCATATGCAAAGCCTACAATGGCAAAAGACATCTGAATTCGATGTGTTCGTTTGATGTATTTGTATTTTAAATCGATAAAAAAAATAGATAGGATATACATAAAAAGATACGGGTGGATGTGCCACAGCCTGAGAGACAGCAGGTGAATGTGTGTGTCTTTCCCTGTTGTCCACCACAGTGACCCTCAGTATATCTTAAAACACTGTGGTATATCAAATGTTCTAACTTGTTACACTGTTTATTTAAGTTTAAGTTAAGTTAGAATATTTTATTCTATTATTTTGATGTTTGTATTATTGTTGATTGGATGAATGGGACTTTTGTCCAAACCTGAGGATTGAGATGTGAGATGTTACACCAAGTTGCCCTTGGTGGGGAGCAGTTAGGGCAACAAGGGCACCTTAGTCCTGGTATCGAAGGTGGAGAGAGTGCTGTTCATTCACAACAGTCCACCTGCCAGCGTGGGAATCGAACCTGCAAACTTCAGGTTACAAGCCCAACTCCCTCACCACTAAGCCATGACTACCCCCATCTTTAGATCTTTTGTCTGGTTAAAAATAAATAAGTTTGAAAAGTTTTGTGGGAACTGTAGCTCAAATAGTGGCATGAATAGACAGAGGAAAGTACTCATTAGAGAGATGTTTAAATGAATGACAGCACACTAACAGTTTTTTTCTCAGATTTGGAGCAGGGCTGCAGTAAATGTGGGATGTATGCTTGGAATTTATTGCCTTTTATCGTACTGTTGACCAAGACAAATATATAAATAAGCTCCCGTATATTAAATATTTGCACATACTGTTTATTTAGAGAAGGACCTGAGTGCACAGTTATGAACGGTCGAGAGAATCTTTCCAGCATTTTGACATCGCTCCGAGAGCTTCTGTCATAAATCTCAGGCAGCCTCCATGTAAACCAACTCCATAGCGACAAGCCTAGATCAATATAATCGAATGTCCTGCTGCATGCTCAGGAGGTTCGTCCCTTCATTCGGTTTGTTTAATGATCAACACAGGTCAGTGGCTAAAATAGGAATGCCTGTGTTGTGAATTTGAAGGCTTTGGATATCTTTAGAAGATTGCCAGGATTAATAAGGGTACTTTTAATGGTGAACTCCAGCTGACTCACAGAAAAGACTGCAAAGGATGGTGAAGACTTCACGTCATCACCATGACAACCACTTTTAGTGTGTTTACAAAGTCACTTTATGACTGCAGGAGCCAGCAGCACCAGTAAATGCCTACATTGCAGACATTATTGTCATTATTCAAATGAGCCTTTGCTTTACTTGCCGTGCGTGTCTACAGACCGAATACGAGTCGGCTCATGTCATCTTCAAAAAAAGAACGGTAATTGTGGGAGCCTGCGTAGCTACGCGCATTGCATTAAACACCATTATGCGGTACTCTTACAATGTTTACCGTCTATTTCATTTTCTCTCAAAGAGCTGATCTTGAGTCTGTAAAATGAAGCTTTCAGCCACAGAGGCTCATTGGCCAGTAGTTTGCCATTTTGTTGGCAGCATGTCTATAGCACAGTGGTCACAAGGATGCTTGGAAAATAGGGAGTCTTTTGCCGTTCCCAGTGTGGGGGACATCCCAAAGCTTCTGGAGTGGAACACAGCCCAGGGTCCATACACTGGAGAAATTGAATTTACGATAAAGTGCAGCACAAATCAAAGTACACTTAATCCCACAGTCTGAGGACGAGGATGTAGAGGCTTGTTCTTATGTCTAACTAATAATTGCCTTTGGCTAAATTTGGTCAGCCTTCTTTTCATAGAACAGATTTGCTTTGAAATATGGCCCATTTATGTTATTGCACAAATATTATGGGGAATATTTTTTCATTCCAGACCATTTAAGTGAGGTGGATTGGATGAATACATTTCACTGTGTTCAGCGGGAAAAGATCAATATTGCATTTTAATATAACATCACTGAGCACATCAAAGAAAATCTATTAGAGATAAAGCCACTGTTATCCTCCATAGCCTTGTGGGTTTAATAAAGAGCAGATTTGATATTTTCCTTCACATACGGTTAGGACAGAATGTGGTCTACTGAGCTGACATGAGATTTGTCCTCGTCTTTAGTATGCATCCATTATGGTGGAGGATTGTGACCTGGGATCGGTTATAAAAGACAAGTTGCCCTTTCCAGAATTCACAGACCAGCTGTGAGGATATAGTATTTAATTTTGGAATTTTTACAGGGATTGGCTCCTAAACCATTCCCAAATGGGAATTTTTTGCCAGTGCTGGTGTCCTCTGTAAATGTCGGTGCTGCTGCTTTCCCTCTCACTGTGTCTTCTGCCAAGTCAAGCTTCCGCTCCGTGGAGGTCCGGTTAGTCTCACGCTGCTCTTTCTGAGCGTGGTAAAGGCCGCCGGCATCAATCAGCGGCGGGGAACAAAAGCAGGAGCTCAGGCGCACACCTCCCAGCATCCTGCACCCCCGCTGGCTCTTACACTGGGCTCTTTTGGAGAAAAAGGAACCCCTGCAGATTGTAAAAAGGCCAGGAAATCTACTGTCCCAGCACTCATGAGTGTTGATATCTAAAAAACAGAGGCTTATGCACATGCACACACACCCACGCCGCCTTACCTCATTTGTTAGTAATAGAAAATTCACACATACACAGAGGGGGGTGACAGAGAAAATGAGTGTGCAATGATTTTCAGTACACTTTCACAACATGCACGCCCTAAATCTTTCAAATAATTCATATTCTCTTCATATTCTTTTTTTGCACACGTCAACACATGCAAAGAGACACAAAAGGGGAATGATTCAGGAATGATAATTTTTCCCCTCATTTATAAGGTTTTAACACTGAAGAAATGAAAAGTAGTTCAATCAGTAGTTGAACTCTCAAAATACATTTTCATTTATGCATTTATCCAAAGTAACTTACAAAAGAGGTGTCTGATCAGTCCATGACCGTGAACATTTTTCAGAATTGAATAGTTCAGTCAAGAAACTCTTCTAGATGATTGGTTCTTTCAGCAGTGTAGCCAATCAATCTTTCTTTCCTACCTACACAACCGTATTTATTTCCATCCTGACCTGGTCCAGCTCAGTTCTGTGCACCATGAGGATTTTTTGTATGCCTCCTCCTCCCCAGCACCACCTGTCTAGATCTGTTCGGTGTACCGTAACAGCACTTTGTTTGTGCAAAGAAAGGAGTAGAATCGATCTGCTGACATACACCGTGTCCTAACCACCGATGTGATAAGATTCTTGCGACAAGCAATGTGTCTATCCACACTGCGACATGACTACAAGATGCGACAAAATAAATTAAAACCACGACCAATCAGAACGGTGTGTGGGTGGGTTCTTGCGGCAAGTGCACAGCACCAGAAATGAATCTTGACAGCACTCGCACGGAAATGGATAAGTACATAATCAAATTCACAAATGTTACACCATTTAAACAATATTAAAAATACATACTATGTTACTAAAACAAACATTTTTGTTTCCATTTGTTTAATATCAAGATCTGAGGTGAATTATCGATTGTACCATTTAGCACTAAATGGTATTAAAAGTCACATTACACGCTTTTCACAATAAATAAAGCACATTGCCTAAGATTATCATTGCTATACTTTTTTGTTTTTGTTCCAGCTGCGACGACGCAGAAAAATAGAAACCATTTCTAAAACAAAATTGTCGCACGTTGCTGTTGCGGCTGGTTAGGACAAAAACTAACATGGAAAAGATACCTTTCATCGCATGTGGCGCCATCTTGTCTGGTAAGGACACGGTGTTAGAGAACTGCTGCTGCAAGGTAAAGTAGGGATAGAAGGGACCAAAGCAGATAGGCAGGTGATATTGGGGAGAATGGGGGCTAAAATTCCCATTTTGTGCAGTACTGAGCTAGATCAGGTTGGGATGGAAAAAGATAAGGCTGATTGGCTGTGCTGCTGGTTTTGGAGAGCCAAATCAGGTAATCAGAAGAGAGACTGAACTATGCATTTCTGAAAATATGTTTACTATCATGGACATCTCACAATCATAAGATGGCTCTAGTCATATTAGCAGCCCAATAAAAGCTGTTTTATTTGAAACATATTTATTTTACTTTAATAAATGAGATAATATGATGAAAAATTGCGTAGCTAAAATAAGTGGAACACCAGAAGCCTCCCATTCCCAGTCATATGTTAAAAAATAAGGTGGATAAACATTTACAAAAAACAGTTTTTGAAGTATCTTTGAAGTCTCTAATTATCATGTGGAGATTGTCATGTAAAAACCTTAGTATGAATAGACTAATCATTGAGACAAAGTATTTTCTGATATCTGAAACCACTTTGTTACTTGTTTGAAAGAGAGAGAGAGAAAAAAAGGCACTTCAGAGACTTAGAAAGTTAAATAGTTCAATTGTTTCCCGTTCAGTCTCTTTCTAAAGGCAAACAAATGCCCTAGTGTAGGCCTGTTGCAACCTCAGGCTAATGTCTGATTGTTAAAAGTCATGAAGTGTGTATTGTTTTGAACTGAAATACCGCTTCAACAGAAGTTCTTCTATAACACAGTGCATTGAAGATTTACGAACTTCCTAAGTATGCTGCATATCAACCCTTGTGGTAGAACAGAGACGTAAGCTTGAGCCCTTGCAAAGCCAGTTAACCATCATATGAAGCATGCTAAATGTGCCTGTGTCTGGATAGTATTAGCTGGGGGGATCTACTACACAAGACATTCTGCAGATGCGCACGTCTGCTCAGAGCCGTAGCTTATATCCGGCACTGATAAGAGCTTTCTTATTTCTTCAGCTGTAGGGTTAGCTCAACAATTCTGATCACGAGAGATGGACGTTCTCACAGAGGCTGCATGCAGTCGGCAGTCTCCATGGCAATTTGTGACGCATAAGATTTTAGGATGAAAATGACGGCTGTCCGCATAATCACAGGAACTATTCATATCAATGTTAATTAACGTGCCATGCTGCTTATATTAGTTCTACAGCCAGTCCTTATCAGTGAGAGGGCCGCTTGTTTGTGGGTGAAATCATATTTCACGAAAGATAATCAGAGACAGCACACTCCGACTTTAAAAGTCACGATATGATCTCTGGCTGTTAACAAAGGCCACTATTAGATATTCTTGGAGTTCATGGCTAAAATTAATGCAGTCTGTACAGAAATACATCCACACTGCTTTGACTTTGAAAATAACAGAAATGTTTCCATGAGCTAATGAAGAGATTTCGTCTAAAATGACTTAAAAGGCCGTTTGCCTTGAGAAATGAATCTTTTCTAGATCAGCACTGAAGCGGTGCTACAACAGGATGATCTAAATAAGCATAAGGATATGAGATCTGACATGTTTGGGTCTGAGATGGAAAGATTCTGGGTTTAACCCTCTGGCCTTCATAAATAACAGCTGTGTCTTCCCATCTGTCAGTTGCCTTCACACGCAGTGGTATATTAGTACTATGGGGACTATAACTGCTCAGTGACCAACAACTGCAGGCATGGGCATCACAGGACACTTTGATTTCAAGAACTGAGAAAAGCTTGAGTTTAGCTTTGATTTTCCACTTTTATTCGATTGTTTATTCAGTAACACTTTACAGTAAGGGTAAATGTTATAATGCATTCGGTAAAGCATTTATTAATATTGGTTAATGATAACTACGGCTTTTGCCTCTGTAAACTCCTAATGACTGTTAGTAAGGTAGTTGTTATATTTAGTCATTAGGTCGGATTAAGGCATGTAGAATATGTCCATGCAGAATAGAGCATTAATATGTGTTTTACAAGTACTGATGAACAGCCGATATCCAGTAATATGCATGCTAATAAGCAACTAGTTAATAGTGAGAAGTGGACCCTAAAGTGTTACTATGGCCGGTTTAAAATCAACACAAAATAGGTTGGAAATTAAAAACCTGACAACAGTAATAATCAAAAGGAGAACATTTATTAATAAGCAATTAAATAAATGTTTATTAAATAATTATTTTTTTAAATTAAACTTAAGAAATGTTCATTTATGAAACATATTAATAAATACTATTTTGGGTTCATTTTAAGCAAGCAATATTGTAATTTTTAAACAATAGTTTGAGTTGTTGTAAACTATTCGTCCATATATTGAACCCAACATTTTTTTAGAGCGTACTGTTAATGCGCTGTGAACTAACATGAGCCACCAATGAACAATTGTAATTTTATTAACAAATGTAAAAATATATTGCTCAAGGTTTGTTGACTACTGCATTAACCAATATTACCAAATGAAACCTTTTCGTAGTGTTACTGATACTTCTTTCAAACACATCAAAATTTAGCCTTATTCCATCTTAATAAGGCTATATTTTGCAATGGAGGACACTTGCAAAGCTATCTTTAAAATATATCATAGCTAACATTTTACTATTGGTATGTTTGTAAAAGATGTTAGTGCTGCAATAAAAGACAGGTTGGAAGGAATAGGTTATATTATCTTTCCGGATGCATGTTCCGAAGCTTGGAAAAGCAATTTATGTATTTTAAGATGCAATATGTCTGTATTACATTCTCTCTCGTACATAAACACACTCATTCACATACACACCAAGCAGAGACAGGGAAAGCATGAGGTGAGAGAGAGAGAGAGAGAGAGAGAGAGAGATGGAACATTTATGGAAAATCCAAGCACAAACAAATGCTTGCCAAGTGCTAGTCTTCATTTTTTATTATGTGGCTAAAAAAAAAAAAAAAAAAAATCCACGATTTCTATGTATGATGAGTTAATTTCCTGCAAGCCTTTGGAGGCACTGGCTTTGACTCTGGTAAATCCCAATAAAGAGCCAAATTTAACAAGCTAAGAATATGGTGTAAAAGACAAAACAAAGATTTGCTCTGTATAAATGAGGGCAGTAAGTGTCAAAATGGGCCTGGTGGAGCGAAATAATAACAATAGCCAGTTTAGCTGACCATTGTCTATTCCGGAGACACAAGGGACAAACATTACGGTACAACAGGCAGACACAAGAGACAATTACATTAGATTTCATCAGCATTGACACACTAATGAAATAGAGCCTGGCTATTTCCTTCTGCTCATTGAAATTAAAATACAGTGGAACAAGCAAGTTTTTTTAATTATGCCTATGAATAAAAGTACTCATTATTTCTGTTTACCTTTTGTTTGTCTCTTATGATGTGTATCGAGGGATAGAACTGGCTGAATGAAAATCTAATTTGTGAATATTTGATACATAACCTTATTTGTACATGCCATACATAGTGAGATCTGTAGCCCTGCAGGTTTTCTTGGACCAAACAAAGGGTAATATGGCCAAATCTTCAGTGGAGAAGTCAATTGAAAACCCCAGAAGAATACTCCCACACACACATGCACACAAACGGAGAGGTGAGTCATCTACATACCTTTCCAGGCTCCCCTCAGCTGTCTGCCTTCTGGGGCTGTTGTTTCCATGACAACCACCCAAGACTGTGGTTGGCTGGTCACTGACCCCAAGTCAACAGAGTCCACCAGACCCCACACTAAACCGCTGAAATGCTACAGCACACCAAGATCAGGCCGTGTGGAGCCGTCTCGGCACGTTCTGTGTCACTCCCTCACAATCTTAAGGAAAGACTGTGCCAGTGTAAACTGTAAACTCCCTAGCCTGCAGTTCAATCTGTCAATCAAAAGTGACCATATATATATTCATTACAATATAATTTGTTAATGGCAATATTTCGCAATTACCACAAGAAATAGAGATTTTTTAGTAACACTCGACAATAAGGTCCAATCAGAATCGGGTAATCTGGTTTGTTAATGCATCGACTAACAATGAGCAATACAGTATTTACTAGTCTTTGTTAATGTTAGTCAATAAAAAATGCAACGGTTCATAATGTTATGAGTTATATTAGTAATTAACAATTGATTAATGATGTATAGGCAAATATTAAAATAAACTAACTAACATTAATAAATGGGTAACACTTTACAGTGAGGTTCGTTAGTTAAACATTAGTTAATGTATTAACTAACCATAAGCAATAGATTTGTTACTGTATTTACTAATCTTTGTTAACGTAAGTTAATGAAAATACAGTTGTTCATTGTTTGTTCATGTTAGTTCACAGTGCATTAACTAATGTTATCAAGATTTTAATCATGTATTAGTAAATGTTGAAATTAACATTAACAAAGATTAATAAATGCTGTATGAGTGCAGTTAATTATTAGTTCATTACCAATAAATGCTTTAAAATAAGTTCTCATTGTTAGTTCATGTAGTTAACAAATGTTAACGGAACCTTAAACGTAAAGTTTGTGTCAGTAAGGATGCATTAAATTTATACAAAGTGACAGTAATGACTCTTACATTGTTGTTTCCATTTCAAATAAACTGTTTTAGTTCTTTTTTAGCTTTGCCATCAAAGGAATATAATGCATTTTGAAATATATTAAAATTTGTAAATTAGAAAATTAATTTACATTTTGATTGGAAATGATGAAAACTTCTGCTCACAAGTGATATTTACCTTGAATTCTTTCCCATTATTTTCACCTCAATCTCTTTTCATTGACACCTTTGTCTCGTCAAAGTACATTGATAAATCTTTATTACTTGCAGAATTGTAGGTCGTGATGGAAAAGACCATGAAGGCATGGTAAAAAGTTTCTACGACAGACATAATGTGACCTTCATTCAACCCAAAGTTGGAATCTGTTTGTTTTAATAAAAAATCAGTCCAAGAGATATAAAAGTGCCCGTAGATGTGATAGATGTTCACTGCACCATTGTCTCGCATCAAAGACGTTCTAGGTCACAACCAATGACAAAGCTTGTTTTTGTTCAACTCCTTCAGGCTGCTTGAATCCCCTGCTTCAAACCCACAAACCCTGCGCTTTTATTTTTATTTGGACAATGTGATTTTTCGAGCACTGGCACATCTGCAGTATATCACTGAAACGCTTATGTCAAATGACTACCAGCGGTATTCGCTCAACAGATATGAATTTCTATAAGTATACCAAGATGGCTACAATAGAAAGTAGTGCTTTCCAAATGTTGCAAACACCTTGAACACCTGTTTGTACTGTCAATGGGTATGCTTACATGACAACGATATACTAAAAATGGAAACGTTTTTCCTTTGTGTTTTTCGCGGATAGATGACAACGTTGTCAAAATGATCCCCATTCACACAGATCAATGGAAATGGAAATTAAAAACGCTGTATTATGCTTGCCAGGCCAGTAGTCGGTGGTCACTTTGTAAAGAAAAATACATACCTATAGACACAACGTATAATATGCATGACATGATGTCATTGTTTGTGTAAATAGCTCCTATGATAAAATTTGGCACTCTACATTCGCAGATCTGGGTTCCGTAATGTTCTTCTACGCTAGATCCAGTAAACTCTTTCTATGTACAGTGGCCTTGGCATGCCACATTTCCAAGCCACAACAGAAAAAGTCCTTAACAATAGTTTAGAAACAATGCAAATATCTGTAAAATGTCTATAATAAAATTATTCTGGGAAACCACTGTAGATTTTTTTTTTTTTCCTAGATCATTTAGAGTCTTTTCAGAGTCTCAGAGTGCACAGACAAAACACAATAAACTCTGTCATGATATCTTTAGTTTGGATGCCTGGTTTTTGGGAATCCAATCATGTGAGACACTTCTTGCGGGTCATTAAAGCAAATCATTCTGATGACAGACTTGATCTCAGTCATTTCAGAATGATCAAACCAACATTTCGGAGGCTGAGCAACGAAATTGGTTTGCCGGTTAGACCAGCTATCCAATCGCATCCACGGTTGAGGCAAAGTCATGTGAGGTTTTTGCTGTGCATCGAGGGATTTATTTGGTAAATGTGTTTCCATCATTTATTCCATCGTTTTCAAACGTTCAGAATTTCTGCTCATCATGCGTTTCCACAGAACGCAACACATGTCTCCCAGAAATCCTGTAGGATTCAACCAGACGAGGACTTTGAAATTCCCAAAGTGGTTCTAATTTTGTGTGCTCATCGGTCTGAGGCCGAGACTAATGGCGGGTTGGTTAACCAGTGTGAAAAAACCTGACCTTTTTACTGCAATGGTACGCAGGGCTCATTCATGAAAAGCATTGAGTAAACAGTAAGCAACAAAACAACTTTGAGTTTGTTAACTGGACAATACATTCAGGATGCGCTACGGGTAGAGCACTTAAAGCTGCGCAAACCTAATGCTCACTGTAAGTGCAACTTTTGACGATTAAGTGCACACTAATGCATTCTCTCACGTTTGGGCATGTGATGTTTTGTATATTTTGAGCTTCGGAATCTCTTTCCTCTCATGTGGATAATTTTCTTCTCTTCCTTTTTGTCAATAAAACATCTAATCGAGCAAGCAGTGTCTTGACTCTGGGCTCCAAGTAATTATCCTTCTAATGGAGGTCACTGTATAAAAGTGTTATCTCCTCCTTCAGCCCTTGGCATGGCCCTTCTCTTATTTTCTCCCTCAAAATGGATAAGAAGAGAACACAGTGTGCTAATGGAATCCTCAGTGCAGCCCTATTAAAAGGCACCTTAACAATCAAGAGATAGCAGAGAATATTTCAGAGCAATGAGAGAAAATAAATGAGCAATTAAAGATACCAGAGAGGGCTCGAATGTCTTGCCACACCGCACTGTGAACCCTCCACACTGCAAGAACGTGTGAAATGAGCTCCGTGTGGGTTGATACACACTGATCGCACACACGTTTCAGAGTAAATGAGAACCAATCGTGGCTGAAACTGCGGCACTCTCATTCTAAATATCAGTGACCCAGCGAGAAAAACAATCTCAGGTCAACAAAAGACACTGATCCATAATGCTAACCTGTGACATTTACGAAATGGCAGCGCACTTGACCTGCTTAACACAGCCATTTCAATGCCCACAAACGCGTTCACGTTATGGAGCCGCTCCTTTCTTCCAATTTCTTGTGCATGTATAAATAACAGCTTATTTCAAATGATTCTCTATAGTGTGATAAAACTAGCTCATGCTGCAGTTTTCTTAAAGTGGAATGTTACACAACAATGAAAATCGCCTTTGTGTGTTTTATTCATGGTATCACTCCCACCAACTTTACAAAACCAATAAACACTGACCAAAGGGAAAGACCGAAAGTCTTCTGGTATTTTAATATCCTCCAGATTCGTCACATTCTTGAATCTTTCTCAGTTGGTTCTGGTGTTTTAAGGCAGTGGTTCCCAAACTGGGGAACATGAGGTGACAGAGGGGGTACTCTCACAAAATGCCGAGTTCTGCCATTCATTTAATTGTATCCCACCTTAAAAAACATTAAAATCAAGCATGTATTTCTAACATGCATTTCTCTTTGTAAAAACAGTAAAATAGCAATGCTGTAAAAGGCCAAATAGAATATTTCAAAAAGTATCATTTACCATCATTTCA
Organism: Opsariichthys bidens; assembly: GCA_037194245.1. Lineage (NCBI taxonomy): Eukaryota > Metazoa > Chordata > Actinopteri > Cypriniformes > Xenocyprididae > Opsariichthys > Opsariichthys bidens. The sequence continues at coordinate 18,057,686 of CM074292.1, read as the reverse complement.
TATTTCTCGGCTGAATTTTTTTAAAAACTTGAATCCTGTTCAGGGGTGGCGTAAATGCAATTACATTGGCATTAGAGATGTTTTAAACTATGTAAATACATCTATGATACTAATTTCATTTGATTCAAATATTGATTTAGTTTCTTTAATTATTTAATTAATAAATAAGTCAATTAATGGAATTTTAAGAATTTGAAATAAAACATACATACATACATTTAGCAGGCTTAGAAAAACTTTGAAAATCACCTGAAAATCACTTTTAGAGGGCAAATATTGTCCCTTGATGTGAAAGGTGTGACTGTATAGGAGAGGGAGTATGCAGAAGGATGTTAAATGCCCCAGGAGATATGCCACGGTAAAAAGTGTGTGTGTGGGCGGGTATCCCCTACGTTATGGGGACCAAATGTCCCCACAGGTATAGTAATACTAGTAAATTTTGATCTCATGGGGACATTTTTGTCATCTTTGGTCCCCATGAGGAAACAAGCTTATAAATCATACAGAATTATCTTTTTGGAAAATCTGACATAGCAGAACATTTTCTGTGATGGGTTTAGGGGTAGTGTAGGGGGACACAATATATAGTTTGTACAGTATAAAAACCATTACGCCTATGGAATGTCCCCATAAAAAATGAAAACACAACATGTGTGTGAGTGTGTGTGTTATTTCCCTCCCACCACCCAAACAAAAACAAGACTAAATGAAACCAAAAAACTAAATGCACATGTATAATAGAAAAGTGGGTATTTGCAATCATGGCTCTATATACTGTAAATGTCTATTCAATATCCAACCCTCTTACTTTTTAATCCATTTCATTTATTATATTGTCTTCAAAAATGTCTTTATTAATAATAGCTACTACTGCCATCTCTATAGTCAACTCTCAACACCAGCTCCAATTAATCATTTCTTATCAATTCTATATTTCTCAAAACAAACAAATAAGAATTACAGAACCTGTCACTATGGTTCAGTTTTTTCATATTTATAGCAAGAAATCTTTATCTTTCAGACATGATGGATATCTTATATTGTGTACGTTGGCTCTATTTTAGTGCAGGATATGACAAGCACCGTGTCCTTCCAGAAAAATTCTTTATTCTCTGCCACACAGCTGTCTATGTCATGAAATGACAGCCGGTCTATTATTATGGAGTCTTTTTGTAATAAAGCATATTTTGAGGCAAAATGGCCCTCCTACACTCCATACAGAGCAGGTGCTACATTGTACCTCACGGGTTGGTTACTGCAGTCAAGTAGCCACAATTGATACTTTTATCAGTCTCTGAGATAGAAGAAGAGTACTGAAGCACCAGAACATAGACCAGATCATGTTTTTAAATGGATATCGGCCAAGTTCCCAAACAAAGAGGGTCAAACATGACCATTTAATGTAAAACCACAATAAATCACCCTGAGAAAGAATACGCAGACAATTTCTACAAAAAAAAACACTGTGGGAAAATGAATGAGCGGAAAAGGTTACAAGATGGTATTGGGAGTTGGTTCAAACCACAAACATGAGAATGCAGAACAGTTTTCCGAAACAAGCTCTGAAACTCTTTTTATGAATCTCCCTATTGGTCAATTCTAATTTTTTACTTTCAGCAACCTTTCAATTAACTTTATTTTTCTCATTTTATTTCTGCTTTCCTTCTCTCCAGTAGAGATTTAACCCAAAAGCACTCTTCATATGATAAACTGACTCAATTTCAAACAACTACCTTAAGCTTTTAGCAGAGCATTGCTTTCTGCAAAAGCTAAAAAAATATAATGGGAATATATCTCCCAAAATGAAGAATACAGAAGGACTGCGTGCCGCTCAAGTCTTGTGTAACCCAAACTTTAGACAAAACTATTTCACATAAAGCAGAAGTTTTTCTACACAATTTGATGTCACTAACCTACCTGGCAAATTATTTCTTCCCCAAAAGCCATCAGGCTTGACATGTTTTCAGATGGACTGATAAACAACACCCGTGTGCCCTTATTCCCAGAAGACAGCCAATCAAATTAAACCTTGACAGAGAAATCGCTTTCCATTTTTATGTGCGACATTCACTGGCTGCTTCTCAATCAGCTTCCTTGTTCAGTAGTCAGGGCACTGATCAGAGTCGGACATCTCAATTACAAAATCAGTGCACTGAAACGTTCCCTCTCTAAAAAGTCCCACAATGCACCATGGAAACCAAGGAGCATCCATGCCCACGATGTTCCCTTTACCGAAGTTCTAAAGCGTGAAACATAAATTGCATCATGCAACTCCCTACACATGACAAGCAAAAAATATATATATATTTTCTTTCTTTCTTTCTTGTAATACAAACCATTATTTTATTTTTTTTGTCAGCATGAATATACATCGCTACACAGGTAGTGGACATAATCTAGCATTTATCATTTATTTACAGCTGAAATATATATGTAACAAGCAAAGTATTTATTAAAATGTATTTCAAATAACATTAAAAAAATATCAGTTCTGCTGAAGTCAAGTCATCTTTATTTATATAGCGCTTTTTACAATGCAAATTGTGGCAAAGCAGCTTTACATTAATAAGAAAATGGGGTCATTGTGCAGCTTATTCTATATATTATTGATTCATTCCGTTGCAAATATCAATAGTTATTAGTCTGCTTAATTTAGGTATATCAGCACTGCAGAAAACAGCGACGTAATCGTCCGGGTCAGCTCAGTTTGTATACAACGGCGCCAATGCAGGCATATCAAAAACACTGCTGAATATCAAGCAAGTGTCCCCAACGTAAGCAAGCCAAAGGAACCAAAACTCCAACAAATGGAGAAAAAAACCTCGGGAGAAACCAGGCTTAGTCGGGGGGCCAGTTCTCCTCTGGCCAACAGTGAACACTTGTCCGATACTCAGGCAGAGTTACAGGTCTTTAAACCGATTTGGATTCGCAACAGTCAAAATATTTAATCTAGTTTAAGATCTTTTTGATCACGCCGGTATGGGACGGTTTGTTGGGATATGTGCCACTGGCTGATGAGTCGGTGAGGTCTTAACAAAGGATGAGCAAGTTAACACAGTCTCCGCCGACACCACAGGGCCACATTGCTGCCGCACACAGGCGCAGGTTCCCCGTCCGACCCGGACACGGCCCAGATCCAGCCAATCACGTTAATTGGTAAACCTCGGGATAAGCAGAGAGACAAAAAATTAGCGTAGACGCCATTCTTCTTCTGATGTACCGAGTACATCTGGTGTTATAGGAAGTGATCCCGGTTCCGGCTGACCTGATCTATGCAGCCTAACAATCCTTTAACGGATATGAAGACAAAAATTTATAGTGCGTCATGTGTATGCCAGGTTAAATAGATGCGTTTTTAGTCTAGATTTAAACTGAGAGAGTGTGTCTGCTTCCCGAACAATGCTAGGAAGATTGTTCCAGAGTTTAGATGCCAAATAGGAAAAGGATCTACCGCCTGCGGTTGATTTTGATATTCTAGGTATTAACAACTGGCCAGAATTCTGAGATCGTAATAGACGCGAAGGACTATAATGCATTAAGAGCTCACTCAGGTACTGGGGAGCTAAGCCATTTAGTGCTTTGTAAGTAATTAGCAAGATTTTAAAATCTATACGATGTTTAATAGGGAGCCAGTGCAGTTTTGACAGAACCGGGCTAATATGTTCATATTTCCTGGTTCTAGTAAGGACTCTAGCTGCTGCGTTTTGGACCAGCTGTAATTTGTTTATCACGCGAGCAGGGCAACCACCCAATAGAGCGTTACAGTAATCTAGTCTCGAGGTCATAAACGCATGAACTAGCTGTTCCGCATTTGTCATTGAGAGCATATGTCGCAATTTAGATATATTTTTAAGATGGAAGAATGCGGTTTTACATATGCTAGAAATGTGGCTTTCAAATGAAAGATTGGTATCAAAGAGCACACCCAGGTTCCTAACTGACGAAGACGACTTAACAGAGCAGCCATCAAGTGTTAGAGAGTATTCTAGGTTTTTTTCTGAGGTCCATAAACACCAGTAGTGGTGTAGTACAATGAGGTTGTCATATCACAGGAAATGGAGTCAGTGTCCCAATGTGTAATGTCCTCACCAGTGCCCAAAATTGTGTACGCAATATACTGGTATACTGAAACACACCCACTGTCATTGTATGCAGAAGAAAAAAAAAAGCTGCTTGGACATTCTGCTATGACTAGCACAGTTTGTGTTCCACTGTAGATAAGAAAAAGCCATAGGCTGCCTCGGAAAAATAGGAATACTTCCCTATAGAGTACTATCAGTGAAAAACATTGTGTGAAAGTCGTACGACTACATTCACAGTATTCATGAAACAGCATGCAAAAGAATGGACTACTACTTCCTGTGTGATTCTGAAGTGTGCAGTGGACACTTTACTATCCCATGATGCCACGCAACAGGAGTTGTGAATGGTAGGGAAGAGATGCAACTGAAACTGGTACAGTACGTTACATGACAATAAAAACATGACGGATGTAATGCATTCGATTTTTTTCTTTTTAATGGTCACAAAGTACTTTTTCGAATGAAGTACCTACTCAGAGAATATGTGATTTGAGATGCAGCCACACATTCCTTTGAATATAAACTGTTCTTCATATTTCTTTCAAATCGAATCTTGAAAAAAAAAAAAAAAAAAATGTAGCATGTTGCACACTAAAAGAATACTGAACCACCTGATCAAGGAAGGACCAGTTTACAGACTTTTATTAAGATTCAATAAAGAAAAATCTGGAAATGATGCAGGACTGTAAGTGAGCTCACATGAGTGGAAATTGTTTCTAGTCATTACTTGGAGGTCTTTCAAGACTGTGGTCTGTCCAGCAGCCAAGGCCAAAACACAGTCCATGACTGCTTTTCTAAGGTCCAACCACAAGATCACACAAGATGACCTGTCCTGGCTAAACTATGCTTAGCAAATAAAACATTTAGTGGACAGACAGAAATAATGATGTGATTTTTATCTTTTATGCTCCCCACTTCTGACTTGAAAACTAGTCACGCCCTTCAAAAAAAAATAACAAAATAAAACCTGTCATGTTAAATGGAGTTTAACACACAGGACATTTCTTTTGATATAGCAGTCATTCATCATTATTTGACACGTTTAGTTTAAGTGTCCTGAATTTCCATTCATTCCTATGGGAAATTCAGTAATGTGTATTTTCCACATAGACAATGTGGTTTACATGGACTTCCAGGAATACTCTATTCACAAAAGGCACAAAAAGAGTAACAGGAAAATGATCGCCGAGACCGATTCACGCCCTCAATGCAACATTTCACTGCTCTGTGGTACAGTGATCTACAATTTAATGTGGATTCAGACTTTCCTGTAATAGATGGTCTGGTTCCAAACCATCCTGTATTTTCACAAAACGCAGTTCCCAAGCTAACCCGAGCTGCTTCTTGTTTGCGGATATGCTTTGTGAGGTAAAACAAAACATCCTACATTTGGCTGGGAACCCTTATGCTGCTTTAGGGGTTTAGTGGGATAAAGAATAAGATAAATAAATTCAAACTCGCTGCACTCCCATATAAAGTCACAGAAGTGCTACCGTGCCCTTAAAAAGGCCATGTGTTATGAATTAGCTGAAGGGAACGGTAAAAATATGCAGGTCTTGAGAACAACAAATTGAGATGAAATGTCAACGTGAATAAATAAAAACAAGGACTAAAATAGTAGGTAGCTAATATATAGGGAGAGAGGAAAATAAAAACCAACCGTGGCAGGCACATTTTAGGAGACTTTATTCAATTTGAGCGGCCGCCTTTTGTTTAGTATCATCTGACCCAGGCTGGCTTTTACATCCGCCATATAAAAAATTCAATTCCAGGGTTATTTGGGTATATTTAAATCAGTTGAAGAATGATACCAATTGTGCCTTGGTCTCTCAGAGGGAATCTATTGACCTCAGCCAGCAGATATAAAGCTCAGATTGCACGAATTGAGCGTCACTGGCGACTAAGCAAGAGGACACATCTGAGACTTGGTTGCACGCATGAGTGGAATTCTGTGCTTTATTGGTGATGTGAATCCTTGCGGCTAGTGCACTAAGGTCATGACTTCCACAACAATTCTGGGAAGAACACGCTACAGAGGGAAGAGATATCTGTGTGTGTACGGAGAAGATTGAAAGAGCACCATATTCTCATCAAAACAGCATTTTCTTATCAGCGTTGTGTAAATGTGAAACATTCTCTAATTGTTCCATATGATTTGGCAAATCCATATGATTGTCTTTTTTGTAATAAGAAATTTAGATGATGTATAGTGGGTTTTTTTCATGCAGCTACAAAGAATGGCAACTGGAGCCTTAAAGCTTGGTAATATTCCAACTTTTGGTTTTATTCCAAATTTTCTGAAGACATACAATGGCTTTATGTGAGGAACAGACTGAAATTGAACTTCAGTAAGAAGAACTCAAGAACAAGATTAGTTTAATTTATTAAATCATTCATTCTAATTTAGGAAAACTGCAACAACTGATTCGGTTAAAAGATCTGACACAAAAGAATTTGTTCACCCAACAATCATTGCTACCCGTCTCTCACAAACATGACAAAGAGAGCTAGGTCGGGTGCTCCGTGAATAATTTCGGATTTGTTTTCCCTGCCAAGCCATTGTGTGGTATGGACAATTGTGTTTTTATTTTATTTTTTTCCCCACAGTGCACCAGAGGTATCCAGGATATCCAAAACTCACTAAAAAAGTCCTAATATTTTGTGAAGATATGAGGTTGAGTAAATAAAAGATACAATTTTCATTTTTGGGTCAATTAAAGCCATAAACCACTTTTAAAAGAACGGCTCACTCGAAAAATCCAGTGCTTCACTCTCCAGTCCAGTAGGTGGCAGATATGCACCATTTACACTGGTATGCTAATAAACTGATATGCCAGCATAAAAACACCCAGAAGTACAATTCAGCATTTCTGCAATTGGAAATCTTCAATTTTTAAATTTTGGGTTGTTTTCCCACCAAAACCAGTTTCAGAGCTTGGTCGTACGAGTATTCAAAGAAAAATGGGGAATTCAGTATAAAGCGACAGAGGGAGCTGTTATTATGCCAATTAAGTACTCAGACAAGTCTGCACTGTAGAGCCATTGGAGAATGAGGCTGCGGTGCTCAGAATGGAGATGACTGTGGGAGCAAGTTAATGACAGGAAGCAGAAAAGTCTGGTAATGCTCGACATCCACTCTTAAATTATCCAAATTAGGATTGAAGTATGTATCTGTTTCAGGATATGAAGACATGATGATACAAATAGATGGAAACAGGCTCCAGTCAAATGTTTTAAAAGAAAAGGGGGTTTTAGTGTTTCAGTGAAAACAGGTTCAGGTTTTGTATTTAAAAATTAAGCTTTATTTCCATGGCAACACTTAATTTAACTTGTTTAGCTAGCTTTAAACAACATACAGGGAGAGAGAACGAAATCTCATGTAAACTGCAAACAGAAGCGTCTAGCATAGGGGCTTGGAAAGAACTATCCCAGGTAATTCGATCTTACAATTACATGCAGTACAACCTCTATTTTCAGACCATCTGATTGGCAGAGCCCATCATCTAAACGGAAAAACAGATTTATGCCAGTTATATCCAGAGTGCCTCCTATTGGACAACATTTGAAAATCTGTAAGCCTAAATAAATTTCACATGGTTGCCATCTATCGTTAAGCAGCTTGTGTAAAACTTTAGCATACGATTCCGCTTAATTAACCGATGCAGAACAATGACTTAACTCATGTCCCATTCCCTCCACCGTCACCACTATGTGATTCCTACCAATGAGAGGGAAAAAAGTGCTTCCTTACCAAATAAAGTGTGCTAGAACATTTATTAAATAATTATGAGAAGAAAGCGTATATTAAAGACATGAGAGAATATCATATATGCTAAACAAAGTAGTTCTCAACAAGGACTTGCATCAAAAAACAACATATAAAACAGTTCTTAGGAGCATGAGACGGATTAGACATGTTATTACTTGCCACATGGAATGCATAACTTGTCAAGCATTACATCTTACTACATCTCACCACGGATGTCAGCCAGTACAGAAACAACCTCAGGGGTTTCAGCAGAAATCAAAATAACATGTTCTAACTCTTCACTACGCAGCAGTCATACTATGAGAACAATCACAGAAATATCAGTCTCGATGTATTGATTGTCAAAGCCGTGAAAGGAAGCAGTGGAAAAAGCCTGCTGCAGTGGTTACATTGTAGTAATAGTTGTGATTCCTGAGGCCGCTTCTGTGGTACACTCCTCTTCGATCTGTAGCAATGGATTCTGGTCACTTGGAGACGGAGGAACCGACTAAGAGAAAAGGCAATGTCTTTCAGTTAGCATAGTGACGCTCTTAAAAACTAAAGCAGGTTTCACTGAGAGCCCTCCATTTATGAATGTAACTGAGCTGAGGATCAAAATGATGAACCAAATATGAAAAATTGACAAGTTGTAAATCAACGACATTTGATGTTTTTGACAATGTTTCGCAACCAAATGTCAGGATGCCAGACCATGTTTGAAAGATTTAGCTGAGATTATCTGTGAATAATGACTTGCATTTCAGTGTTCATCACCATATTATATATATATATATATATATATATATATATATATATATATATATATATATATATATAAATATAAATATAAATGTATTAATTTATATACTGATTTCAGCAGTACAAAATCAGCGTATATTGATTTCCGAAGGATCATGCAACACTGCAATAAATTAAATAAAATTTAAAAAAAATTGTTTAAAATATTTATAATAATAATAATAATAATAATAATAATAATAATAATTCAAAATATTACTGTAATATTCTATAAAATATAAGTATATAAATATATATAAATGCAGCACTGGTAAGCATAAAAAATTAATAAATCTTACCAATAAATTAAATGATATTATATTCATTTTTGTAACCCGTCTACAATCATTTAGCAGGGCTAGCAGTGGTGCATCTTCCAGGAATAAAGGCAAGCCTGGAGAATAGCATTCTTGATGGCGATCCTAGTATGGATACTCAAAGCAACCGCCAAATTGTATATAAGTTTATATAATGTCATGTTGGTTGTTGCTTACCTCTGATTCTGCTGTAGCAGGTGTTACAGAAGAGCTGTCTGTGTCGGACTCTGACCTGAGCTCCGGACTCAGCCCCTCTCCCAAGGTCAATCCAGCAGCTGACACACTGCAAGATCAACAAGAAACAGTGAGTCTGGATACACATCAAGACGAGAGGATATAACCCTCTTCTTCCCATGACCCCAAATCAGAAATGCTAATTATTGGGTCAGAGTGGGCAAATCCGCCACCACAGCAAAATTTGAAAAGGTGATTTTTTTTTTTTTTTTAGTCAAAGCTGGTGAAGCAGTGATGCAAGTGTCCGGTGCTGCAGTGAAGAAACAAGCAGTTACCAGTTATGTTAAACAATAAGATAGCCCCCGCAACCAGACACAGGAATCTAAAAGGGACAAATATCATTAGAACGAAAGCAAGAGAGCAAAGACCAAAACAAATACCTTATTTTCCGGAAAATAAATGGGTGTATAAATCACATTTCATTATTACATTCAGAAATGATGTAATCTAGAAATAAATAAAACAAAGTGTTTAAAACAATTTCAAACATTATAAATGCATATTTTGCTTCCTCTCTCTTCACAACAAATCATGACATGAATCATTTTGCAAAATTCCGGAAAATGTGGTATAGTGTTACGATTGGTAAATCCTGTGTGTTCAGTGACTGGCAGGGTTCTGGTCAGGATAGCCTTTAACTGGTTGTGCTGAGGTTAGCCAGGAGGAGAGTTTATTTTGCCAAGTTTTTGGCAATGAGGCAATCAGAAAATAAGCTGGACTTATGATTTCTTTCAATTCAACACACACAAAAATGCTCAACTTGGAATGAAAACGTGTTTAGATTAGTGTTAAAGGGTTAATTCACCAAAAATGAAAACTCTGCGATTAATTACCCTCATGTTGTTCCACACCCGTAAGACCTTCATTTAATACGATGAGAATACTTTGTGCACAAAAAAACCCAAAGAAAAATAACGACTTAATTCAACAATATCTTTCTTTTTTTTGTCATTCTCATGCATTGTTTACACTCAGCGCTTCCAGGTTCAACGTCCGAACGCCAACTCATTATTGGCCGGCTCCTGTTTCAGCGTCGCACCCATGCATCGTGCTGAACATGTGTACAGCTTTGGCCAATACTGAGCTGGCCTTCTGACGTAGCTCACAAAAGCCTTTACAGTGTTACTGTGTTAACTGCGTAAGGATAATGACAAGGAAGAGAAGAGGTTGTTGAGGAATAAAGTCGTTATTACTGTCATATACTGTACACCTCTCGGATTTCATCAAAATATCTTAATTTGTGTTCCGAAGATGAATGAAGGTCTTGTGGGTGTGGAACAACATGAGGGTGAGTAATTAATGACAGAAATTTCCTCTTTGAGTGAACTAACCCTTCAAAACAGCATTAGAATGATTTGGTGATATATATTTTTTTGACATAATTCATTCTTTGATTCAAAGCTTTTTTTTTTTGCATGCTTGTAATCTGATTGCCTACAGCAAAACAGAAAAATGTATGATGTTAGATGGCTAATGATCTCCTGTTGCCCCAAATGATGATGGTTAAAAACCCAGGCAAGGTGCAAGAGATCCACAGAGGGCCGGCTCGCTCTCAGTTTCAGGTGACCTCTAGTCTCACCTTGAAGCAACCAATGTGAAAGCAGAGCTCCAGGGAATCGATGACCATGGCAGCTCCCTTCCCTAGAGGCTGCTCGCACCTCGAGCACATCCGCCTGCCACTGAGCAGCCTACAGGCACCACATTCAATGTCAGAAACGAGACAGCATTGCTCTGCCCTTTCCCTGCTTTGACTACATTTAACAGAAGAGGTTGGCGGCAGGACACTGAAAGTTTTGGAGTAGCATATACTATGCTGCATGTATACTGTACACATAAATGCAGTATGCAGCGTCTTGCAAGGAACACTCAAATTGTACCAAATGGATACTGCTTCCAACAATGCAATACACTCCACTTCAGTCTAACAAATGGACTGGAAGCATTAACGCTAATTTTCACATTTTTTTCTTTGACTGCATATTTAATTTTTTTTTTTTGTTGACAAAATTAGATTACAAATTAAAAGTATTTATTTCCAAGGTAACCACAAGACAACAAATGGCAGATTTAACCTGCAATGTAGAGGGTTTGTGCCATAACTTTTTACAATAGATAGTTCAATATTGCATACTCTTGCATTACATTAGACGATGCAGCATATATTGCACAGTACCGTTTAAATGTTTGGGGTCGGTAAGTCTCCTATGCTCACCAAGACGGATAAAATACAATAAAACCGTAATATTGTGAAATATTTTTGCAATTTAATAAAATAACTTTTCTATTTTAATATATTTTTTAAAAGAAATTTACTCCTGTTATCTAAATATGCTGATTTGGTGCTCAAGAAACATTTCTTCTGTTGAGCAATTTTACTACCTCCGTTTTATAGAAACCATTATATTTTTATTTTCTCAGGATTTATTGATGAATAGAAAGTTATTTGAAATGGATGTTTTTGCAATAATGTCTTTACCCTCATTTGTGACCAATTTATCCATCCTTGCTGAATACAACTATTATTAATGTTATTATAATCATTATCATTAATATTAATATTATTAATAATAGTAGTACCGATCTCAAACTTTTGAATGGTAAAATATATATGCCATAGTACGCAAAATAGACAAATACAAATACACAGATCGCTATAATACCTGGGGTTAAAGGTCAGGTAGAATGAGATCCTTCTTAAGAAAAAAATATAAAAGAGCTGCATATAAAATTGCCTTAAATGTTTAAACTGAATATGCATTTACATAATGCAATGCTTTGGTTTTTACTTAATACATAAAGCACAATTTATTCTGAATTATCACACTTAAACATGGGCTAACTCCTAGTTCATACCTGCCACGCTGCTGAGAGTTTGGACGAGACTCCGGGAACGAGGGCTCAGGCGTAGTGGGAAAACTTGAGGAGGTTTGTTTAAGACCAGTATTGAAGATCGCTGAGCCAGGGCCCAAGCTGCTGCGTGCGCTCCTGTAAGAGCCAGTGCTTCCCAAAGCAGAATGGGGTCTGTTTGAGATCCCTGAAGTGTAGGACTGCCTCGACCAGGAGCTGGTTGTGTGGAGGTTGTCCAGCGATTCATATCTGTAACAATAAGGCAGAGATTGAGATATTAAAAGGCAGACTTGAAATGATGTGTTCCTGGTTGACAAAAAGTACACCATCATTCAAAAATTTGGGGTCAGTAAAATTTGAATGTTTTGGAAAGAAATCACTTATGCTCAGTTGCTTACCAAGACTGCATTTACAGTATTACATAAATACGGTACAAACAGTTATATGAAATTTTAATTCTATTGAAAAGAACTAATCTATTTTAATACATTTTAAATATTAAAAAACTTTTTCCTGCAATGGGGTACACTTACTGATCCCAAACATTTAAACAGTATTGTACACTAGGCTGACAAAGGAAATCGGGGATAAACAATACAAGGGAAAATGTTTATTCAGTGGGACCTCCTGACTGACGTTCCCACAGTGATGGGCTCTTTGTTGACGCTGGCATTTCGCTGACGGATCCAACTGCCGTCCGTGAGGAGCTGTGTTCTCTTCCTCATCTCCTCCAGGATCTGCAGACGTTCCTTTTCCGCCTGCGACAGCTGTCCCTTCTTTTTACTGCTCCCTGCAGCCAATGAGGGGAGAAGGCAGAGAAGAGAAGTATTGTACCCGATAGTCAACTCAAAAGAACTTGCATGAGAAAAACCTAAAGGAAAAGTCATCAGACCTTTAGCATCTTGTTTGTGAAGGTCTTCAAGTGCAGGGGTAGATTTCGACTTTGTCCTATACAAAATAAGCACATGAATTGAATAAAATGCCAACCTTAATTGGCAATTAAGTTCCCATCCCTTGCTAATATCTTCAAGGAAAATCAAGCTGAATTACTGACAACATTCTCTTCACATTAAAATGAGAAAGTATTTTGATAAATGGAAAAAATGCACACTTCCCCTTTGTGGCACTGGAAAAACGTTCAGTACAGAAATGAGTGCTGCCAGATTTACTACGTCATATCTTCCCTTATGCCACAAAAGACACAAAAAGAAGCAAATATAGGCACAAAAGCAAACTGACCTGTCGGAAACTGTAAGCTTGGCAAACCCATAGGACTCCTCTGAGCTGAAGCAGGACAGAGTAGAAGCGGCACACAGATACACACACAAGCAATGACCAAAGCAGCACAACTCCACACTGGGCTCAATACAAGAATATTTCATCACCACTTCAGAAATTAACAATATATTTATAAATTAGAGCTGTCAATTTAACACCTGTAATTTGTTAAATATAAATGCTATAATAATAAACTAATGCAGTAATTTCTCTTTTGTTAAAAGCGTTTTCATGCCGTAAGATGCTGAAAAACAGCATGATTCAACACAACAGCTAAAAACGGTCTCCATGTACCAAAAAAAAAAAAAAAAAACCTTTCTTGTCCTTTCTTATTCATGCAGGTTGACACTCTCAAATGAATTCCTGTGGACCGTACCGGCACCAGTGATATGTTCAACAGTATGGAAATAAAACTGAGTTCTGTTGAATACTATACATTGAGACTTCTCTGCTACAATTATGCAATGTCTTTGCTGATTTTCTTTTTTATTTTATTGGAAGTTTTTAATTAAATTAATGAATCTTCATTTGAGGACTTGTCTTTTGAAATGATTAACATTTACAATTTTTAATTGAATGACAGCTCTAATATTGACTGCAAAATCCTAATTTTTTTGGAACAACTTAATACAGCAACAACTTATTTTCCAGCTTGTGCTTGGCATATTTCTTACCACTGACTCTTTGTGGTTGAATCGCACTCCACTTCTGGCTTAAGTGACTGGTGTTCTGCTGCTATTTGCACAGCGGTCTGTCCGTTCTGAGCCGCTCCCACCTTCTCTGCAATCTGATTGGATGCCACTGAAGTGGCAGCAATAGGAGGTGGAATATGAGGAGTAGGATTTCCATTGGACAGCACATCAAGGCATTTCTGCTCCTAATACCAGCAGGAGATAAATAAGTGTTCACTATTCTCCATTTATAATGGCTGCAGAGTGTAAAGATAACAAAGGCAGAGAGCTTAAAATGATGACAATCCTCTGACCTCAGGACCACTGTGCTCCTCTCCATAGACTTCCTGCTGAGCTCTTCTCCACTCCTCCTCCAACTTCTCCTGATCACGTCGATACTTCTCCTGAAAGCAGCGTAGACAAACTTTTAACTGAATGGCTCATAACAAATAATATCAGCAAAATAAATCGTTTTAAATTACTTCTCGCATTCAAGATAAGAAATAATGTGTGATTCGGTGGTACCTGCAGGAGGCGCTCTTGTTCCATCTGCCATTTCTCCTGCCTCCGCCTCTCCTCCTCATGATCCCATGACCAGCGAGAGGAGGTGGTGCTGATGGAGGGAACCTGAAGCTGATACCAGAGAGAGTAAATAAACCAAATAGTCAAATATCAGCATACTAATAAATCAGAATCAGGATTTAATATTGATAAAAACTAAACACGAATGACTGTAGTGACTCACATCAGAGATGGCAGACTCTGAGCCACCTAGTAAAAGAGGTGGAGACAAAGATTATCCATTTAAATAGCATAACAGAACCCACACAGAGCCGTGAGTTTCGCAAGCCTGTAACCCGTTGACTCGTGCCGCTCAGTGGATTCTGAAACGCGCCTCCGCTCATGTGACAAAACTGTAACCAAAGCCACCACGGTCAAATGAGCGGCTGAGCGCACAACAAGTTCACACTCACATGCTGGTATGCAGGCTTTAAACAACATGCAAGACATGATGAGAGTGAAAAAACCATCTCAGAGCAATCCTTTTTTTTTAAAAAAACATTTTATCTGTTCTATAAAAGTGAATTGACCCTTAGCAAAGACCCGCCCCCTTTAGTTACTGTTGCTTTAGCCATGCGCTCTCACGCCACACATCATGTTCTCATGCAGTGAAAAATACATCATGGGAGCATCCCGTTGTTTCAAGCGTGGAAAGACTCGAGTACACCCAATTTCTGAAGTTCAAGTTAACCAACGTTCATCTAATACTCCCCTGACTGCTTTGTCAGACAAAACGGCGGATTTTGGGTTGCGATTGGTCAGATCGCCGGTCAAATCAAACGGTTTGCGAAGGGTCAATTGCAGGGGAAAATCTGATTGCGGATCAATTCCAAAACTAAATTATTAGAGACTAACTGAAGGTTGTAAACTGTAAGTGGCTGTGTGTGATTCCAGTCTTATCTTGGCAGAACAGAGAAAAACAGAAAATAGACCAACACAACAATCTTACAGTTATTACAGTGTATCACATGCACATAGAAAGCACTCCATCTTTATTTACCACAGAGATAGACCCAGGAGCTGACAGTGGCACCTGAAGGACAGAGCATTAGCTTTTAGCAAAATGGAAAGCAACAGAAACCCATGGAGCGATTTCAAAACTTTAGAGCTGAACCAATTAAAGGTTTTAGTACACACAGTAATTAGAAACGAGCATGTAAAAAATAATCTCAACATAACTGGATGACAGATGTACCGTATGCACTAAACGCTTTAGTTAGTCAGGCCCTCAGAATGCGAAATAAGCGAACCCATCTGTTTTTGAGAGGATTCAGACATTAATATTCAACTGAACAGATCACCAATACACTCAATTAAGAGTGTGCTTGATACAAATCAGTCACAGCATAATTAAATCAGCTGCAGTGATCAATTAGCCATGTAGCATTAAATTCCTACAGCCTGAGTGAACCCAGTTACCTTTTTGCATGAAAAAGTCTAACTTTCTTCTATGATTTTTCAAAGCTATGTGCTCATAGTCTACAACACAGGTGGGGAGAGAACAGTGCAAAGAAATGTGAGTAATTATCCACATCTTTTTTTAAAATGATGTGAAACTGATTACGTTCAACTCTGAACAGGCACAAAGCTTTGATTGTTAAACCGGTCTTAACGCACTCACCTTTGTTTCTTAGAGCAACAGGATTGTCCTGGATACGTCCATTCACCATTTTAGATTGTCCTCCCTGAAAATTTTGAAATCAAATTAGAGAAATATATACATAAACGCTACCATAATATTAACAATAATATTGTTACATATTATTAAAATAACTTTTCCTTTTTAATTTAAGATGCAATTTATATAAATTTTCAGCAGCCATTACTCGAATTTTGAAGGATCATGTGACCGAACTAGAAATTTATTTGAAATATGTTCACTGATCATTTTATTGTATCCTTGCTGAATATAAATGTATGCCTTTCCTTCAAAATTACTTTTGACTCTGATGAATGATAGTGTACTGTTCATATGATTTACCAACTTAAAGTCCAGTACTAAAAATGAGCAAATTAAAAACAACTGATTTCCCACAGTCCACCACATTCATTATATTGCTGTCCTGACTCACTTTAGCAGGCTGTCCGTTGACATGCGTCTTCACCACAGTCTCCACTGGAGAGTATGAGGCCGTGCCGATCGAGACATAGTGCTCTGGCCGCCCTATAAGTGTTGAATTGGCACTGGTCAAATTGATGGTCTTATGGCTCTTGTACGGTAGGGAAGGGTGGCCACTGCCCCAGTCTGTCCAGTACCCAAAACATACATCAGCAATTCAGAAATACCAGGTCACACGATTCAGCACTGATGGAATTGGTTGTAACAAAATGTAATTTGTGCAAGGGGAATTTTAAGAGGGTAAGTGAGCATTAATGAAATGAAAGGGTGCTAATAATGATTCTCTGATGACACTGAAGCAAAGATTACTGATGCAATAGACTGTCCAGCCTGAATAGTCAGATAATGGCTCGCACCTGCAGCCCATTGTCAGACCATTCAGACCAGACAGTGAGAATGACTGACAGACAGATAGACCACCTTCCCACAGTGACAGAAAGCAACCGATAAAGCATCTGATTCTGGAATGGCGCCTTCATGTTCTCAGCTCATAAGCAGAAGGAACCGTGCCGGAAAACAAAGATGAAATACCCAACGTCAGATTGCAACAGCTGTTTATAGGAATCGTTTCTATCCCTTTCAATTCCACAGTGTATGTATGCAACATTTGTATTCTGAATACGAAAAGTGCCATAATAGACAGTAAAGAGGTAAAAACTCAAAGTGTGACTTAAGAACTTCAATTATAATACTGTTTGATGTGCGTTCACACATTCGCTTGTCTGTAGTACAAAATTATGCTGGTGAAATGATGCCGTTTACACAGAGAGGGTCGTGTAACAAACTTACAAACGGTTTCCACACCCTTACCATTTTGGCCATGTCGTCGGATGTCCATCAGTAAAGTGCCCTTTTGCTGCGCTGAGTCCATGCTGCCCTTAAATTGCTCATAATTCATTTCAGCCACCCTGCATCCACCCAACGCCACGATCTCATCACCCATCAGCAGACCACACAACTCCGCCGGGCTGCCTGTGTGATGCAAGTTAAGAAGGTGAAGCAGGTCAAGGCTGTACGTTTGTGAATACAGAATCAAGTATACTTCTTGATCTAGACCAATTTATTGAAAACAAACAACGTTCTAGTAGATTTCATTAACTGAGATGTGTAACAGTCAACGGGACGCTCAAAATGTGTCAGCTCTTCCATCTTATTCGACTTAAATGACTGTATATACACTACATTGCATTGCACAATTTTATAGTGCATAATGCTGTATTATTTTATTATATATTGATTCTGTTCCTTGTAGTTATTTCACTGAAATTTCCTTGCATATTTAACATTGTATGTTGTCATAATATATTTCATCGTACATAGCCTTCCATGCATTTCAGAAAACAACATTCTCATGCTAGTATGAAAGCTTATTTCCACATGAAAAAAAGGTAATTGCAGTTTATGGCCCTGACTTTAGTCTCAATTTTAATTGAGAAACTGAAAAAAATCTTAATTCTGAGACATAAACTCGCAACTGCAAGAAACAAAGTCAAAATTAAAAAGTCCCAATTACTAGAGCATCCCTTCGCTTGCCATTAAACATTATGGGGGGGGGGGGGGGGGGGGGGGGGGGGATTAATGATTTATTCATTGATAAAGTAAATTAAGTGCAGTTATTATAATGTAAAGTCACAACAGGTCAGTGCCCAAACAACAACAAAAACTTTACAAAGTCCATAAAGGTTAGGGAAAGTTGTTCCTTTATCTCAGATACAGAAACTGATTTTTGTGCAAGTGAGACAAGAACACAGTTGCAGACTTTGCCTGGTGTCTAATTTATTCTTTTAGTGAAAATAGATTTACTCTGAATTTCAGTACTGAAACAAACATGAGCATTTTTTCACACATGTATTAACTATAAAATAGTAAAATATTCATCATTATTACATATTTAATTAATCATAATATATTAACTGGCAGCCCTAAATAGAAGAGAACAACACAACAGGTTCATACATCATTGATGAGGCTCTAAATGTAGGTTAGTGTGTTTAATGTAATTCTAGGGAAGCTGATCAACCCGAGCCTTCTACCTCAGCCTGTCTGTTAACTCTATTAACACAATACATCTGATTAAAGGATGCCAGGAGTCAGAACCAAATGCTGTCCATCTCTTCTATACAATAATACAGATGAAATATAATGGAGATGTGATTTACTCCATGCATAGCCGCCCTGACATGCTTTTGTAAATGCACAGTTCACAGATGAATGCTGCCTCTCCTCTCATTCATGAGGATATATCCTAAGCTCAGGACCAGACTCCTTTCAGGACAGGTTCCAAGACTTCTTCAGTTTAACCAATCAGACTAATGCGCAGTAAAACACACCTTCACTGTTCTCTATAAATCATTCATCTCAGTCTCACTCAAGAATCCTGAGAATGACACCCTGTAACTGAACACAAATAGCAATACATGCGCACAAACGCTTCTTGAATTATGAAAATGTAAAGAAACTACAAAAATAACGGTCTAACATTTATTCTCACAATAAAGATCCACAAACTCTAATCTGTGACAAGTGTGCAAAGAGTAACATCGATCATGAATTCCCAAAGGAGCATCTTCATATGAGAAACTCTGAATACAAATTGCATTGCAGAAAATTCAAGAATCCTAAATACACATTTATCTCCATTAACCTCATTCATCTATAAAAACATACCTCCAAAGTTTCACCCTATTTCTCAAAACAGAGATACTGCGTGGTAGAAATATGCATCTAACCTGACTGATTCACAGCTGGTTCATATTTCACTCTTATAAAATAAAATTGCAAAGCCCGAATGCATTTAAAAGGAATGGCAGTATTCTAGATAAACAGATTGCATGGAACGATTTTGAATTATAACTCTTACCTGCTTGAACAGATTTGACCCAAGCACCAACTGAGTCCCAGTGAGCCTTGAATCCAAAGTCTCTCCCGCTGTTAGGCTTCTGATTCAAGCAGACTCGCATTTCACTTTGACCCACCTGAACCAGAGAGAGAGAGAGAGATACAGTGAGAGAATGTGACACCTGAGGATCCCATGACACCTTCTTCCTCAAGAAATCGGCTTCAGTCAGTACAAAACAAACTGTCCACTATCACACATACCTGCATAAAATGTACTTAACAATAAAAAAAAATAATAATTTTAAATGAGTTCAACTTCTACGGTTGGATTATATGAAGTATCGCAGCAAATAATTTGTATTCCTATTTATTTTTATATATATATATATATATATTAATGCAGTCACAAGTGTTCCAGGTAGGTCAGGGGTGTTCTGAATGTCATGACTTGATTGGTTCAGCTGGTCAAGGAGCCTACCTTAATTTCTCTTGTTTCTGAGACAACAGGAGGAGATGATTGGACAATGGAAGCAGCCATGGTCACTTTAGTAACAAAAGAGTTCATGGGAGGCGCTGATGACCTTCCATCTCTTTTCTCTTCCTCCTCTTTCTTAGGGTTGATTGGATGAGTGCTTGAACGAGAGTGGCCTGAGTGAGCAGAGGCTGTGACCTTTCCTTGACCGCTGAGGAAAGAGGGGATGATTGAATATTCTCTGTGTCCACTGATCAAGCTTTTATGAGAGTCATCAATCTGTAGAAACAAAAGATAAAAACAAATAAATAAAGTGGCCACTTCCTTCAACAACCGCCTCTAAGACTATAAATTCTGTTCAATTTATGATTGTGCATTAAAGCACTGAAACAATGGAATATGCCTCAAATAGGCCCCATTTATTTGTTTCAGTTTTAGCAAGCCCATGTATGAAAACAAGCTGCAAACAAATAAAGAAAACTTGGTCCAGCACTGAAAAACTTTCATGTGCCATTTCTTATTGACTCCTGATCTTCAATTCATATTTATAAAGCCACATTATTATTATTATTATTAAACACACACACACACAGAAAACAATACACAAAAGCAACATAATTGCTTTTGTTTGAGAGATCGTGGCCAAACAATGTGTGTGTCCATACATGGTTGAAAAGCCCGTCATGGAAAAGCACACACATACACACCAGAGTCTTAGCTTGGGTTTCACGAAGCACCCGGAGTGTAGAGCAGTAGTAGTGGCTTGATTCATTATTCATAAGCCAGCCGCGAGATGATCAGGTGATGAGGAGAAACACTAAACTTCACACACGCAACACTGCACAAACTACCACTCTTCCTCATCCCCCACTCCATCACAGAAAGAAGGACAAAGACACTAGGCACTATTTAGAAACTAATTACTGTAGATCAGGTGGAACAAAGTGCCAATGAAGAATAATGCAGGCCAATATAGATTTAATATTATACATGAAGTTACTGCTGACCTATTTTTTTTTTTAAAATTCCGTTTCACCCAGCCCTTAAATGGCCACTGCATTGATCTGATCTGTGGGCAGTTGCATGGGCTGTTTAGACTTGTCTTACAAGCTTAGTCATCTAATTTTTTCTTTAAGACTAGTCATAACTAAGTTACATGAGTAGATTGGTCCAATCTGAGTCTGAAAACGAAGACGGATTACTCCTGTTAGTTGGGGTCAGACTAGCTCTCAAGGGACAGTTTTAAAATAGTTTATCAGACTAACCAAATGCTGCCAAAAATACTCTGAGAAAAAGAAAAATACATGTTTTTAAAAATCACATGACAATCATTATTATGATTGATTATCACAGTCACTTTTGATTAATTGGGTACTCGTGCACATCCTTACTTGCACTAAACCTCAATACACGTTCAAAAGGTCAAACCTTTTAAGCAGGAAATAAGCATCTTTTTAAAGAGATCATAGTCTGGGCGTAGTGCAACATTCAGGGCACAGAAAAAAATTGCACTACATGAACACACATAAAACAAGGACATCACAGAGAAAGTGTAGTAGTTGCTGCATAATAAATCAGTGAGATACTCAATACCAAGTGAAATGGACACACACACACACACACACACACAAAAAAACACATTGATCAGAATCAGACGCCTCCACCTTGAGAATCCAGAATCTAAATCAAGACTTGATATATTGATCTGACATTTCTTTATGAAAGCACACATGATCAATGGAGCAGTGTGTAAGGCTGAGAATGGCCACTTACAGAATACACTTTGGGCAGTGAGGACACTTTGGAGGGTTTGGCTCCAAATGGACGTGGCGTGACACCGGTGGAGAGGCGCGAGCAACCTTCTGACCTTCTGAAACCCCTTGGTAGAGTGGCAGACATGCGCGCTCCCCCTGCATAAAAGCTCTCTAGGAGACTACGGCGGCTGAAGTCTGGACCCTGCTGCTCATAGGGTTCCGGATCCATGGTAGCCAGGCTGCTCGGTGAACTCTGTTCAGAGGCGACAGCTGCTGAAGGGTTAAAGAATTCACCGGTGCACATTTGGGCTGAGTCCGGCGTCTCTTTGCCAGTGCCTCTGGTCAGGGCAGAAGATTTCCCATTCGTCAGGGGTGAAGCCGAGGTAGTAGACCACCCAGTTAGCCTAGTACTGCCGACACTGGACCCCGCATCACTCATGGGTCCGGGCATTTTGGAGCTGGAAGAGAGTAAACCAATTGGAGTGAATGCCTGATCTGATCCCAGGGCAGGACTCTACTAGAAAGCACATGGCTGATAGTGGAAGGGAAGCGGGGGTGGAGAGGGCTTGAAGGACAGGTGTAACTATCAAATGTCTCTATTATCCACACGTGAACACCAAGTGGTACCACTTTAGAATAAGGTTAAATTTAAAATCAATAGTTAATGTATTAGGAATTATCAATTAAAAAATATATATATTTTTTTGCATCTAGGTGGATGCTAATATATACATTATTTTTTTGTTAAAGTTTTACATATTAACATTAAAAAAAAGGGAACAATATGTTTTATATATATTTTGTTGACTTGTGTACTTGCACACTTAAATTATTACAGATATTTCCAAGAATGTTTAAATCCAGAGCAATTTTAACCAGGACACCATAAGACGCTTTAATATATTATGTGTTTTATTAGACGGGTCATCAACTGTTTGGATACTTTCATCAACAGAAAACTAATCATGTTATGTAGTTTTAATGTTTAAATCTCATTTTATTGATTTACAGAGAGTACCATGTTTTACCATGTCTAATATCAATCTAGTACATTGTGAGTGGCACTATAACAACTTTCAACAAATCAAATGTATCCAATATGATAAAATGACAGAAGTGGAAGCGGCGACTATGGCAAAATAAAAGTTACTGCAACTACAAAAAAATATATGCCAAAAAGTGAATTCAGTGAATTCATTCTTCGTGAATCTACCTGTGTGTTTAAGGAAAATTCTGTCATCATTTATCATCAACATGCCTCGCTTTCTACCATGAACACAAAAGAGGTGTTGCGGAATAAGTAATCCTCTCAATTATAATATAAAAATATAACATAATATATGATGAAAGTAAATGACCATGATGATAAAGCAAGATTTTCAGTGAACTTTAAGTGTTCTTCACGTGAGGCCATTTTAACACACTGAGCATTGCTTTCTAAGGACTACTTTCATGATTGAAGCTTGACAGCTCATGGTCCCCAATCACTTTGACTATATAGAAAACAGCAGCTCAGGCATTCTGCTGACAGAAGAAAGTCAGTGATTCAGGTTTGAAACAACACTAGGTTAAACAATTACCAAAATTATAATTTGTGGTTTAAATTGAACTACTCCTTAAGAAAATCTGTACCAGAACCAATTCAAAATGCATCACTGTGCGAGTAAAATATATAGTATAAATGACCTCTTCTCCGGCACCCCGGTGAGCTGTGCAGTTCCTACGGCACTGGACCCTCCCCCACTAATGAGTTCAATCTGCTCCCTCTCCTCACGCTTTCTGTGGAGGTCAGAGTTTGCGCTCCGCCGTCGGCTCTTCCACCTGCTCAGATCCTGCCATGACAGAAGTGAAAATTGAGTGATAAATGAGAAAATATGGGGAAAGAAAAAAAAATAAATCTGTCAGACAATAACAGTGTGATGGGCGAATGATCCAAAAGAGAGGCAAAAGAGATCTCCAAGGCCAGACAAAAATATTTCTGCTATTATTTGGCTCACTGAGGCCCCCCACAGTGCAAATCCAGAAGTAGCAACCGCATGTAGAAAACTTAAAAAGATGCTTTAAAATGACTTGTGACACTTTCTGTGTGTTCCATAGAATATTTCTTAAAGTTAATGGCTAATATAAGTTTGTAGAGGGACCGTTTTGAAAAAAAAGCAGAAAGTTGTTTGAAACAGTCATTTTGCAATTCTGCTAATGCCTCACTTCACCTTTAAATTCAGTCATTTATTTCCACAGAAGACTGAAAGTCACACAGCTTTGAAACATGATTGTGAGTAAAAGATCTAGTGAAAAAGTCAACAGTAACCAAAATTGTTTTAATTCTTTAAAATATATTTTGTGTTCAGCAGAAGAAATTCAGTCCTAAGTTTGGAAACAATTATCAGTGTGAGTAAATGACTAATTTAATTTTTAGACTGTTTCAAACTATTCCTTTAAACATTTTTGGCAATTATAATGTGCGTGTTCAGTAGTTCCACCATTGTGACACAAAATGTGTAATTCAAATAAGCATCACTCACTTCGTGCCACTTGGCCTCACTTTCCTTCATTCTGGCTCGGATGTTCTGTAACTGCTCTTGTTGAACTCTCTGTATTGCTGAGGGGTCAAGGGTCAGCCCTCCAACAGACCTCTGGTGAACATGGCGCGACCCCAGTGGGTCAAAGCTGGAGCAGTTGTCAGATTCCTGGGGAATGGGCTCCAATGTCATGTCACCCATGGATTTGCTTCTGTTGAATGGAGATGGACATGGTCATTTAAATGATCATCTCCATTCAAAAGACCAAAAGGTAGCAATGTTGACTTTTACACAAGTATAATTGGGTTCTACTGACACCTAGAGGTTAAATAAGACCTGATCCAGTACCATGTCTCCATATGAGCTGCGTCAAAGGCTGCCATTAGTAAAATGCATTAAGTAAATAAAGCGACAAACCAAGCAGAAACACACACAGCTAAGACACTGTGTGCATATGCATGTATATACATATGCATATATATACACACACACACACACTCATATATATAGTCCGCATTTGCTTACACAGCTCACAAAGACCCAACAATGAAGAAAAAAACTATTAGTATATTATGATATAATATTAAAGCATATGCATTAACACTTATACCATAAAACAAAGACAAGCTTATGTACAGTATTGCAGAAGACACAAGCATGGCACATATAGCATGCAGCACTTTCTAAAAACATTGAGTAAAAATCAACTTTATAACTTACTTGAAGTCCTTTATGTAAAAAAAAAAAAAAAAAATTTAAATCGGGAAAAAAGCAGCTGCATAATGAAGACGCAAATGCAACACGTGTCCAGCGTATGCTAGCACAAGATGAGAAGGCCACCACTGAAGCAACATTAAAAATGCTGAACTCACCCAGGGTACCGAGAGTGTCTCACGGGATATCTGGGAAACCACGGAAATATTTGATTGTCATTTCCTCTTTATAGTAAATGGATACAGTTTTCTTCCTCTCCCCATAGAGATTCACTTAAAAGCAATAGTTTACCCACAAATTAATTTACCCTCCCCACATTTATAAACATACATTGGACACCAAATGAAAAATTTCTCTTTTGTGGAAGACCAAAGGGAAAACTGACAAATATACAAGTTGCTGTTTTTCATGCAATTACAATGAATGGAAACAGGCTCTTAAAATGTTCATTTTATGTTGAACTGTTCCATTAAACGTAAAGTACATATTATACAAAAGTGAATGCAAATAAGATATCATTTACCAAAAAAAGAAATTTCACGCGAATCACGCGTCGACTGAGCTTTTTTTTTTTTATTGGCCCACAAAATTTATCACGAGTTGATTTGACATTTCAGTGCAAGAGTTCAAACAACAACAAAAACATTCCAGCGCATGAAAAAGTGACTTCCAGTTGTAATGACTGCATACACAGAATGCGTTCCAATCTTAACAACAGTAAAGAAAACAAAAATCATAAAATTATCTTCTATAAGACTAATTCAGCAAGTAACTTGCAAGGAACGGCCCCAGACATGTTATTAGAGATCATTTGATTAAAGCCCTTGATTTAAAACAAACCACAGCTAAACAAATTGCTAACTGTTTCACAGTGTTCTTTTCGTTTCAGCTGGGTCTATTAGGAGCTACTGCACAAATGCAGTCTTCGGGACCGTTCACACCGGACATGTGCTTGCATTCTTTGGCACAGTTATTCAATTTAAACGTGCTAGATAGATTACTCTTTATGCATGCTTGAAATGGATCTGCTCAGGTCACTTTCACAAATCATACACAACTTGGGCCAAGTTCTCTCACACCGATAAATAAATGAAGTGTCGGAGTACCACACTGAAATTAGGCTCCAATATTTAAAGGATGTTAAATTAGCTACAATCTCAAGAAGGCCGAAACTGCTACATTAGGCTTAAAATCAAGCTTCATTAAAAAGGAAGTAAAGTGTCGATGCAAACATACATAGTATCTGCTGTATAAATTGCTTGTATTTGCTCAAATGTTGCAACAGTGTTGCAAACCAATGTTTTAACAAAATTAAGCGAAGCTTTCGATATTACACTAATTATTTGCCAAGAATACTTTAATACAAATATTATCTGTATTTAATTAGTATTACCATATCCTTCTCAAAATATATATGGCTCGAGTATCCAATGCACTACTGCACAAATAAAAAAAAAAGGTAAGAAGAATCTCTCAAAAGGTGAGGGGGGATTTGGGATCATGTGAAACGTTTGGAGCAGGTGCAGCTAGCCAAGGAGTGATGTCAAAATCAGAGTCATCCTCAGAGGAACCAGACTTTTTTCGGCTACAGAAAGGAGAGACAGAGAGAGTGAGAAAGAAAGGAGAAGGCAAAAGCAGAGGAAAAGGGAAAATACAGGGATATTTTAAATGCAACAAAAAGACACATAAAATACACAATTATACCCCAAAATGTTGAATTACGCTCCCTCGTGTCATTAGAAAAAAACCCGTAAGAGGTTCAATTTTTTGATGAACTCAGAGAGGTTTCTTTTCAACAAGGTCAACCGAATTTGAATGGGGCACAAGAACAAACCTCTCGTTGAAGGAACATGCTGTGTAACCAATTAGGTTTGTGTTACGCAACACATTTGAGCTTCCACAGGAGGTTTGTTCTCGAGCATCAAGCAGGTTCGGTTGAGCTTCTGTTTGTGTTCGCTGATCAATGTTTATATGCAAGTAAAAGCCCAAATTAAATCTGGTCAGCATGATTTACAAAAATTTGGAGTAAACCGCTTGATTCATGTGGATTAGCTTTTACAATCCCTTTATGAACTTATCGAAACATCAAATATAAAGTTGCAAAGGCAATCAATGGAAGAAGAGAACGCCGTCAGATTTCGTCAAAAAAGCTCTTCATTTGTGTTCCAAAGATGGACGAAAGTCTTACGGATTTGGAACAACGTGAGGGTGAGTAATAAATGACCATTTTCATTTTAGGGTGAACGTACCCTTTTAGACAAAAATGTGCAGTCAATTTTCTAAAGATTGATCAATCTGATCCAGAACAGTCAGCAATCTATTTTAAAAATGTATTATGCTGTTATATACTTTTTAACCTAGATTTCCTGAAAAACAACTTATTTTGATACAGTGGCTCAGACATATGGAAAATGTGAAGAAAAAATCATTTGGAAAACAAGTATATATGATCACATTTTGTATTGAACAGCAAATATGATATTTTATGGATTTCACTTCAGGCACTACCTGGAGTTTTATTTTGATATGTGGAAAAAAAAAAGTTATTTAGTATTCTCTTCCAGTTTTCCAACTGGTTCTATATATAAAGCTCCATTTAAAAAAGACCCTCTTTCTCTCTGTTATAAGACAAACCTGAAGCCCTGCATCTTCTTATACCATGGCCTGCGCTGGGACCCTAGCCTGATCTTTTTCACATGTAGATCTTCCTCAGGGGTCCAATATTTGGGCAGGAACTTGTCAGAATCAGCATTGACGGAGGTCTGATGCTCGGAGATGAGAACCCGACGCGAGTAAAGATCGTCCAGCACAGGATCGGCATAACCTCTGTCCTCATCAGAGTCACTCATGCCATTGTTCAGGGATCGCCGAAGAAACTCTTCCTCCAAAGTAGCAGATTCACAGTCTGGCGGTCCATTTTCAGAAGGAATGGAGGACGCACTGCTTTCCAAGAAAGAGCCATCCATATGAGATGAGAGCAAAAATGTCTCCAAGAAGCACATGCATAGACACCCATGCAGTGGCCTGTTGCATGAAGCTAGCTGAATGAACTGAGTTTCAGAGTAGGTTTGGAGTTGACAAAACCATACAAATTCTTGGATTTGTTTAGATCGGTTTCAGTAGGCTCACAGCGCTCGGTATAAACATTCTATTTCAACTTGGGCTTGATCTAGAGTTTTTAAAGCTTGTATTTATATGTATACATTTACACTGATTTAAACGCAAAGAGTAGCTTTAATGCATCAGATGTGTCACTTTGCTCATAGCTGATTGGTCCAGTTTTGGGTTGCGATCTCCAACCCAGAATAAAACTTGCTTAGCCGTGTAGCACCACTAAAAACCAATCCACCTTCTTGAATTCAAAAAAACTCATCTCAAACTCACCTGTAGTGTGTAGCGTCTTAAACCCGCTTCGTGCAACAGGCCTCAGATCTGTTAACCGCTCTTATGTTTTTAGTGCTAGTTAGTGGAATGCACATCAACATCAAACCACAATTAGTTCTTGTAAGGAGATGAATGAACAGCCAATTGGTGAAGACCCACTCAATGCCAACAAGAATCTTGAAATCGAAGAATCACGCCAAGCACCACCAGAGCAGAATGCAATTTGGGAAAAACTAAGCACATCTTCTAAATTAATAAGCTTATTTAGTCATAATCAAGACATATGTTGCTTTTGATGAGCAAAACCAAGTAGTTAGGACGAGTTGGATGTACATAAGCACAAGTATTAGGGCACCACGGCAGACAACGTATATCCGAAACTCACTAAACTCTGACCTCTGGTTTGATCTCTCTGGTGGCACAGCAGCCAGCCGTGAGGCATCTGACAAGGTGAGCCACGACTTCCTAGCACTTGGGGTCACCATAGGGGCCAACCTGGGGCCCGAGGGCTTTGAAGGGATTGCAAAGTTCACGGGGGCCACAGAGGTTACAGAGCGAAATCTGCGACTTGCTAGATCGTCCTGCACGAGGTCTGGTTCAGGGTGGTCCATGTCAGAGTCACTGTCACTCTGGTAACTGCTTGCCCATTGGAGGAAGGCAGAAGCAGGTGGGAGATTGCGGCCTAACCCCTTCTCACTTTCGCTACAGCCAAAACATGGTGGAGAGACTAAGAACACCACCTCAAACTATACGGAAAAAAGTTTGCTACAGGCAAAAACTTTTACATCAACAACAAACCGAAAAAAGGCAATTTTATATGCACTTTGAAAAAGGCAGGCGTCTATCAGTGGATATAGTCAAGTGGTCCTCACTACAGAGTCAAATGACCTGCAGCTCAGCCTCTTTGGAGCTCAAGTTTAACCTGCTTAATGGGTGGAGAGATAGGGTTAGGGTGTGTTTGGTGGATACAGCTCCACCCATCATGCCCACAGTAGGCTGAGAGATGGGGAGCTGGAGGTTAAACTCCACCCATGGCTCTGCAGTGAGTGGCCTCTCGATATATTAGGGATGCACTGATAGAGACTTGCTTTCTAACGCCTCCATGTGTATCTGTGTAAGAGCCCGGTGAAGAGCGCCACAAATGTCTATGAAGAGTTTTTGAAGACTGTAGCCAATCACAGACATATCTGTTGAGAGCGTGAACACAATGGCCAATCAGAGGCGTTTAAGAATCCGCTCAACAGCACTCAATATACTAGGGGGAAATGTTGGTATCGACACATTCTTAAACTTTCGCTTTTGACAACACTAAATACAACACCTAAAACTATTTTGTGATTAAAAAATATTTAAATATGTTAGTCTTTTAATCATATTCAATGTTCTGATGATGGCTTAAAATTAATAGGAATGCATGTCACTATTTTTTTTTTTTTTTTAATTTTTATAGTACATATTATACAACGAAAAAAAAAACATTTACCTATATAAAATGTCATGCAAGCACCGTGACCATGAAAAAAAAAAATTTTAATATTTGAAATTATGTAAACTATTTAAGATTCTTTACAGCCTTTCTGGAAATTGATAAGTCAATTTAAAACATTTTAAAACTTATGAAACCACCGACAACCCTGCTGAATATCTGTTATAAGCTTAGCAAAAGTTGTCATCCAACATTTTTATGCAGAGTCAGTTTCTGAAGCAAAGTGAGCCAGAATAGAGTATCATACCTAGTGAGGTGGCCTGCAAAACTTCTGTCTCCCTGCTGGTATTCCAGTCTTTTCTTCCTCAGGGCAGATGGGACATGCCCCCTTTCTCTAATGAGGCCATCACTTTTACCGCCTTCTGCCATCCTGAAGAAATGTTCTGCTTCTGCGTCGCTACAGCAACCTGGGTGAAGACAAAAAGTGTAAAAAGAAAATGATTTTAAAAAAAAACAAAACAAGATCAACAGTCAACTGGGATGCTGTAGAAAGACTCATTTGGTACAGCCATTTTCAACCACTCACATATTTGTATGCAAACTCTAAAACGTTCTAGAGAGGTGAATGGCAAGATGCAATTCTTGGCCAATATATCCATGGCAAGGTATAAATGCAAACAGTTTGTAATATCTTAAAATGTAAATGCATATTTTGGCTAAATATTTAATCTGCGCATTAGGTCTTAAAATGTGAAAGCCTGACTACATACTGCAATCTATGTTTATATTAATCAAACTTAAAAACATTGACTCGGTACAAATAATGTATCATAATTAGCGTAGTGAGATTTTACTGCTAATAATTTCAGTGGTTTCATTTAATTCATTTAGAAATTACATTTTCCCTGAACTTTAGACATAAGTCATTGTGCTATAAAAATGTAGGTTTCTGAACTTTTCAGGATTTTTTTTTTACTTATGAGAGGTAAATACATCAGCAGCACTAGACTGCATATAATATAATACTATACAGACCACAGGGGTGGGTGACATGACCAAAACCTCATATCACGTTACGAGTAATTTTATTTCATTTCAAGCCTAAGGACGGGAAGAAGAAAAAAAAAAAAAAAAAAAAAAAAAAAAAACTTACTGAAGACAAGTAAATAGTAATAAAGAAAGAACAACCAAATAGACCTTCCTGAAAAACTTCAAGCACTAGCAATAAGAAATACTACATAAATTCAAGTTAACAAATGTATACTAAAAACTGCCTAGTCTCACTGTGCAAATTAAATATACATTTATTCTTTTTAAAGTGACAAAAGTGGGAGAGATTTTCTTTTTTGTCGTTTGATTAACATTAATGAAACAGAGAGCAGCAGGTATATTAGGCTGCTGTCACTTTAAGTCCAATTGCACGGATCCAATACATTCATGCATTTTCTTTTCCAACTGTTTACGTTCACTTAAGATATAAATGACTGTTTACTTACAGAGACGGGCATTTTGACACAAGTATGTGTACTTCAACAACGTGTGCATATAACGAAATGATTTTCTTTCATTGCGCTTCAATAGTTTAAAATGATTTGTTTTTAAACCGCAATGCTTAAAAATGCATGAGAGTAACCACGATAAAGAGACAATCCAAAACCTCGACCAGAAATTTCTACTGGTCAAAAGGGTTGACATATAGCCCACCTCTAATTGAGTAAGTAATTTTCATATGCTAAGATCCTCCAATGATAGCAGTGGGTATCTTAAAAGGAGACGTCGCTTTAAACAGTGTTCAAACCAGAGCATTCATAACTACTTTTGGTATAAAAATCTTACTTTATAAGCAGACCTCAGAGAACAATGCATATGAACATTTGATCATGTTTGTGTTTAACCTTTCAAATATTTACTTGAAAGCTTAAATCTTCTGTTAGACAGTATAATGGTTAGAGAATCAGCATTGTAACCCAAAGGTCATGGGTTCAAGTCTCAGTAGCGGCAGGAAATGTAGATGGGGGGAGTGAACGAACGGCGCTCTCCCCCACTCTCATTACCCACAACTGAGGTGCCTTTGAGCAAGGTTATACTAAACCTGTATGAATTTCTTTCTTCTGCTGAACACAAAAGATGATATTTGAAGAATACACCAAAAAGTTGATGGTCCCCATTGACTTTAATAGTATTAAAGAGTGCATCAACTGTTTTGTTATGTTAGTTTTGCAGTGACATTAGTATCAACTGTGAAATTATGCATTGTGAAATTTCACAGCTATTGCTATCGACTAACATCATAGCATCATGACAGCGCTAGAGCATCTCACAGCCAGCCATGCAGTAATGCAGTCTCTCTACTGGTATACGCCAGCCTTCATTTGGCAGCAGCTCTGTGCATTACCAAATGGGTGTGGAACGATCTGGAATGTCACACTTACGTGAATGGATGGGGAGAAGGGACAAGGTCTAGGTACTAAACTTTCATTACCAAGTGTTTGAGAGATGCAATATCGAAGTCACAAAGTAAACAAGGCATTGTGATTTTGGCGATAAAACTTGCAGATATTGAAGCAACTGTATGGACCATCATGTCCTGAAGTAAATGTTTGACGATTTTGTTCATTTGAGATGAAGAAACAATGGCTATATGTGCATGCAACATAATAATCTGTTAATAATTGGATTGATTGCTCCGTCAAACTGAGAAGCAGTCACGTAACACCTCAATCGAGCTCAATTCGAATGTAATTCCAAACAGATTGTGTAGAGCTTAAGTAAATTTGAAACCTATGAAATAGTAGATGAGACAAAAATTCACGTTCTCCGTTTCTGACTGACACACTGCACATGCAAAGAAATTTTATTTGAAATGGATGTAATGACCAGATAAACAAATATTTTCAAATTTAAAAAGATTTTAATTAGATTGCAATGTTGCATGCAATACCATTCAAAATTTGTGGGATGATAACATTTTTAAATGTTTTTAAAAGTCTTTTATGCTCAGCAAGGCTGCATTTATTTGATCAAACGCATAAACAGTAATAAGGTGAAATATTATTAATCTAAAATACATTTTAAAATTTATTACAATAAAAATGTTAATTTATTCCTCTGATGAACAAAGATTTTTCAGCATCATTACTCAGTGTTCAGAGTCACAGGATCCTTCAGAAATCACTCTAATAGGATGATTCGGTGCTCAAAAAATATTTCTCATTACCACAAATGTTGAAAACAGTTGTGCTACTTAATGCTTGTGGAAACTGTTAGATGTTTTATTTCAGGACTCTTTGAAAAGAAGGCTTAAAAAAAATGCATTCATTAAAAGAATGTTTTTTGTAACAATGTAACATGACATTTAATCAATTGAATTCATCCTTGCTGAATAAAATAATTTCTTCATTTTAAAAAAAGATCTACTGCATAAAACTTTACTTCCAGAATCTGAAACGTGATTGGATTCGGGATGACAATAATCAGTGGAAGTAAACATTCCCTTTATCTACTGCAAAGTTCTCATTGTGATGACCAGATTAAAAGAGCATGCAAATACAATAAAAAAAGACATTATGCAAATGTCTTAATTAAAATAGCCCAAAAGATTTCATTAATTACATATCTACAATGACGTGTCATAAAAACAGAAAACAAAATAGTAATTGGTTTCAAAAAGTCTTAATTAAACAGACAGTCTTACCTTCACTGCCGGCTCTGAGGGTGCAGTCTGAAGCCACACTGATTGTGCGAGACTCCACAGAGTCCAGGCTCTCGACTGAGTCCTCCCTACTGTAGCCCGACTGCTTTAGACCAAACAGTTCCTCCCTGTCAGAAAACCAGCCCTCTGCGTACCCACTGTCCCTCACACTCGACTTGGACTGCACAGACTCCTCCAGAGCCTGGTAGAAGGTGAACAAAGAGCCGAAAACTTCAGAGGAGGGTGGAAAGGGAAATAAGTGAGTTTCAGTGAATAGATTGGAGCTCCAGAGGACTTTTACAGTGGTTTTTCCACTGACAGAAGAAATTACCAACCCTCTGAGAAATATGTCAGTCAGCGCATTGATAATTACTATCCGAGGACCAACAACACAGACTTACGCCTGAGTGAATCATTTTATCAGCAGCCAAGAAGAATGGAGAGTTCTAAACGTCCTTAGAGAGAACACGAACCACATGACACTTAAATGTAACATTCCACTATTTGAGTAATGTAGTAATTCTGATTAGAGAGGGGCTTGTGTGTCTTATTTTATGGATAAGTCACAATACATAAACACAAAATTGTAAAAACAGCACGTGAAATGCTTTAGAATTAAATAAGGCATTTCAAGCTATATACAAATCAAATTAACAATTTATCGTTTGCACAACAACTCTCAGACCTGCTTCCTTATTAATTTTATAAATTTGTATAATTGAAAAATAACATTTTCTACCACACTACATTACTACAATCACAACAACAAAACCAAAGAAAAAAAAAATGCAATAAATCAAATTGTCATTTCTACGGAGCCCCTAAAGAGACATGATGGAAAAAATATGAGATGAGGAAAAATAAAGCATTGCTTTTGCTGTCTTTGCGTTACCTTTGAGTTTCTCAGGAGAATGCAAACATTTTTGGGGGGAATTTTCTTGAGAGAACGCAAACGTTTTGACAAATCATCAAATATTTTTTCTCTTTACTATGTCCCTTTAAGCTCTGTACATTTCTAACTTATATCATCCAAAACCTCTCAACTTACATTGGACTTCTTTTAAAAAATAAAGGGGGAAAAAAAAAGTTTAAAAAAAAATGCAATAAAAAAACTACACTTAAATACCTTAGATAATGCTATGCCCAGCAAACCTTCAAAGGCTTTTAGGTTCAACTGTGGTCCAGTGTAAAACGGATCAGACTGGGCCTTCCTTCCCAACCAGTATATAGTGATCAAAACCTGTATGTAGAAAAAGTTTGAGAGAGTGAGAGATAGACTTCACACAAATGAGAACAAAATATCATTTAAAACAAAGATGAAGATTAACTTTTTTTTTTAACATGTAAAGATTAGCTTCTCTCTATTTTTTTAAGTTGTGAAAGTCACAACTTAAGTTTTAACATGATACAAGCCCAAAGCAAAGCCTCAGAGAATTCAGTGTTGTGCATGCTTGCGTGTGACATGAATGCCTTCTGTGTCCCAGTTTCATTTCTGTTCTCATCTAGAAAACTATGACCGCTTGCGCACACACACACACACACACACACACAGGGTGGCAACAGGGTAGGAATGTGGCACACGTACAAGACAACAGTGGGTTCTGTGGTGCCTGTTGGATCTCTAAGATCATTGGAGCTATTCTAATAAGGAATCAAATAAGAAAGCAAATATCTATATATAAAAGATTTTTAACTTCTGAAATATGTCTGTCGGTGCATAATATAACAAAAAAAAAAAGCACAGCAGTCCCAGTTCAAATCTCTTACATACAATACTTTATTGGACTTCTCTCATATGTGCCCATGTGAGACAATTATGGGCATATATGAGAGAAATACAATAAAGTACATGAGAACCTTATAAGGTGTAAAAATAGAACTTTTCCAACTTAAAACAAATACTGTTCATATCACTACGTTAGTAAGAAATTGAGTCTTTAATCCATGGAGTGCATGCAAAGCAGCATATGTGGCTTCAAATGTGCACTTTTAAATGACACTGTATTGACACCTTCAGCAGAAGACTGTGAGGAGATAAAATTACAAATCAACTTGTTTGGTATGCAAACTACAGAGTCAAAGGCCATATTCAGTCTAGATCAAACACAAGCCATGCATAGACACTCAAAGTTTAGTTCAGAAGAAAGTTTTTAATAACAGGAAACTAAAGAAAAAAAGACAACTCACGTTTTTCAGTCTCCTGCTCGTCTCTTCACGTCTAAGCAGAAAGAGAAGGAGTTAAACGTAATGAATGTTCACCATCAGACACGCGGATCAGTTCCAGCTTACACTACTTGAGTACAGTACCAGCGACTAAATCCACCCCATACCCTCCAATAAAATTAAGTCAGTGCTATAAATGGACCTCAACTACATACCACATAAGCTTTACACTAAGTCACTAATCATGTACACTGATTTTTATTTACAATCAGCATTATGTACAATGAACACAATCAGCATGTGCTCAAAAGAAACCGTAAGCTATCATGCTTGTTCCCGCGGCATGCTGACACTGGACATGTGAGCCATCTGTTTGTTACTATGGACTAGCAAACATGCATTTAACAGAGGAATGCACCTATTTAAACACCCAAAGCTCATTACACAGTGTTGTGTCATCTCAAAAATAAGTCAGACAAGCTTTAAGAAACATCACTTGATCTGCGGCTCTGAGGTTAAGTGAAAGTGTTTCTGTCATTTCATTGAGCCCTAAAACAACATGACCACGAGAAAGCATGCAAGTTAAAAATAGCAGTCAGACCCACTATAGCTTCACCATAGCATTTGGTTTGAAGGGAGAGTCATATGGGGCTAAATTTAGAGGTCACTGTGCCCCATCTCCACCCTCTCTTGCCCCTCATCCCTCTACAAGGCTAATATTGGGGCCATTAAGCTCTCAGCAGGGTGGATGAAGATTCATTGTTCAGGGTTGGGTTAGGACCTCAAAAAAATAAAGCTATGTGATGAAATTCACCACTCAAGAGTAGGGAATGAAATTAGTTATTGGAAATGCTTCCATATGAATTTGCCTTTTTGTATTGATAGGAATAGTAGAGCAGTGGTTGGGTGCTAGGGCGCACTAATCTAAATTTAAATTAAAATGTTGAAAAAAAAACAACAACAAAAAACTATTTCTCCCATATAGAAGGCCTTTGAGTCAAAATGGATGAGAACCTCTGTAGTAGAGAAAGGACAAGAAAGAGGAATGGAAGAGTTTTGAACCCCTTCTCTCCAACTACCTGTCATATAAAGACCAATTTCACATTTCAATAAGCATAATCCAAAGCCAAGTAAGCTATGAACATCATCTCATGTTGGCTGTAATGTTTAATGTCAAGAGTGGTTTATGCCCCACATATATTTTCTCTAAGGGATAGATCAACCCTCCCCCCAAAAAAATTCTCATTTACTCAGCCTCATCTCTTGTTCCAAATCCATAAGACTTTGGTTTTTCTTCTAAATTTATTGACACAGCCACCAATACATAAAGTGCATCACATTTGGTAAATACACCAGATTGTGTGTTCATCATACATGCATTTTTTAAACTTCAGTGTTTACCAAATGTGGGTGTGCGCCGCTTATCGTTTAGAAGTAAATAAAATTAAATTTAAATACGTAAAGACTTTGATTAAACATTGATTCGTATGGATTCGATTCGCAATGCCTTTATGACCTTCTTGGACCTTTTATGTTTTGGTTACCTGGACTTTCAATGGAAGGACAAAGCATTTAAAAATATCTTCAAAGTTCTTGAGGGTTTGGAACAACAGCAAATGAACAAATGACGGAATTACATTTTTGGGTGAACTATCCATTTAATAGTAACATTTAAATGTCATCAGATCTGATTCAAAATACAGCTCGACTAAAACACGTGTCTGGGTTGGTCAGGTATCATTGTTTGAGTTTGATGTTGGACCGATAATGTGTGACGAGAACCATCCAGCCTTTCATTTGGTATGGAAATGTAATCAGACTGCAAACACTATTCAAATTCACAGTCACATGGAAGACTTCTTTCTTTATACTCACACAAACAGCAAATGCAGTAATAAGGTTTAAATACAGATAGTTAGGTCTGCATCAGATATATAAGGATTATTGAATTATGCAAATATAAGGCAAGAGACATGTTAGAAGGCACAGAGAGCAAATCCAGCCGTCTCAGCTAATAAGTCCTACACTGCAGAGCAAAATAACAAAACAAAAAAACAGAAATAAGAATTCGCACTTTCACTTCTCTCTTCTCACCTGACAGTCACACGTGTGGACACATCTTGCAGGTCTCCAGGATGGAAGAGCTGAGCTTCATTGAGCCCTAGTTTCTCACAAGCCTTGAGAAACACGTTCACGTTATCCTGAAGAGAAACCAGCATTGACTATTGCAGCTAGGGTAAATAAAATGTCCAGCGTCATCCTCAAATATTAAGCACCCAGTGAAAGAATACAGTTGAGATGGTGCGAGGTAGGGAAGCATGGATAATGAAGCTTCACTGAGAATTGACCAGTACATGAGATGAACTAGTTGAACAGAAAAGGGGTGGGAACTGAAGGAGACAGTTGTCAGGTGCTGTACAACACAGCATTTAAAAATGGAATCCTCAGGACTCATGAGAAAATATCTTGACATTTGCCCTGGGTTTATACAAGTATACCTGAATTGTTTGATTAAAAAAAAAAGAAAGAAAAAAAAAGCTGTTTCATTGGAGACTAAATGGGTTGACTTAATCTTAATTCTATATCTAAATTCATCTATATTTGATCCCATTTTGTATATGCTCACCAAGCCTGCAATTGGGGTGGAAAGCCTGTTTACTCGCTTGATGATGCCTGGCTTCAGTGTGTTGATCAGACTGAAAACAGATGGAAATTTGTTGCGGATTTCAAATAAACCTTGAAATTATGCAAAATTACCAATTTTGTTAAAAAAAGCACT
Source organism: Opsariichthys bidens (assembly GCA_037194245.1). Lineage (NCBI taxonomy): Eukaryota > Metazoa > Chordata > Actinopteri > Cypriniformes > Xenocyprididae > Opsariichthys > Opsariichthys bidens. The sequence goes on along the minus strand of CM074292.1, from coordinate 18,019,291 downwards.
AACTCGCACAGAAGTACTCCATCCTCCAAGGCCACTCGAAAGCTTTTGCTTCCAAAACGCTTTTTGGTCACTTCCTGTAAAAGAAAAAAACCCAAACAGATCACATGCCAAATTAGGACTACACAGAGCACATAACACACACACACACACACAGGGTGTGTAACGATTCACTCGTTCCCTTTATGCATCGATAACAAATCCTGATGATGCATATGCATCGATCTTGAAATACGGATTTTCGAATCGCGAATTTATTTAGGTCAATAAATCGATTTAAAGAGAATCGAATGAATCAAGATTAGGAAAGCAAAGTTAAATACTGTAGAACTTTATTTAAATGAAAATAAGATAAAGAACCTCATGTCATGTAGTGACGAGTTATAAAATATCCGGTATAAATATACTTTTTAAGAATAATGGACTGAGCTTTCAATCACCAGTGAAGACATAAGCTAGAGAAAGAGAACAAGATAGCTTTTTTACTATTCCATGAAGAAATTTTATTTTAGGATTAGTTGAGGAAGTGCATGAAATTCTAGGGTAGTCTAAAGCACTGTATGTTTAATGTACCTGGAATACTGTACTAAGGGTGTGTAACCTACACATTAACACTATCCTACACAATAGTTAACATGAACAAAATTATTTAAAGCCTTTTTAAATCTTGGTTCATGTAAACTTCTGCATATGGCAATTTATAGGCTATTAAAATAAAGTGATGTACACACACAGAAAACACGAAGTTGCCTCAGATTAAAGTTCTCAACTATAGCTGTAGTAATACTACTGTCAACTTGAATTTGTTAGTTCAATAAATGCAAAATGCCTCATTCAGTCAATCAATTCATCAAGACAACAGCAGATTTCTTGTTCAGCAAATTTTCATTTAGTAACAAAAAAAAATAATTTATTGTTTTAAAAATGCATTTATAGAACATTTAAAATGTTAAGCGATTTATGCTATCTTTGTCTATAAAGGAACAATCATCCTACAAAGCAAATATATCCAGGATACAGTTTTAAATGGTTGGTTAGGCCTCAACACACAAACATCTAGAATGGTGACGCATATTAAAAGATGAGCTCTTCCCATCACAACAAATAACTGAATAGTGAGAAAATAACTTATGAAGTCAGCAAACTGCAAAATCCTATGATAGTGAGCACAATAAATCCATGCTGCAATGCATGCTGGGAACTTAAGGATTCAGCAAAATGAAGTTCTTTGTTCAACTGTGCTTAACTAGTTGTGACAACATTTTTTTTTGGGGGGGGGGGGGGGGGGGTTCTGTTGGTCTGACATGGGATTTATGTAGTCTCAAGAAATTTGCACGTCTTAGTATTTAAGTTTCGTAAACTGCAATGTAGTTGTAAAATGTAGTTGCTTTTTTCAGTGTCAAATCTTACAACGGACAAAAAGTTTTTGCCCCACTTTCTGACTCCCTACTGGTTGTTGCTGTTTAATTTGTGCCCTGACTAATACACATTAGGGGAAGCATTTAAATAACCCTAAGAATGCTCTTAAATGTAGAATCAAATCATTAATCGAATTGCACTGAATTTAACTGTGAATCGTCTTGGATCAAAACATTCTGAATTTGCAAAAATTAAGATAATTCGATTAGTCTTGTCAAATATTCACAGCCTTAAAGTCTACCAATTTAATGACTTAACACAATAATAGTGGTAATAGTTCATAGTTAAATAATAATATTGTGAAATAGTTAAATATTGAAAACTATTGTCATAATCAAATAAATAACTTGATAGGCAAGCACAATTCACACCGCACCAACGGTTGCCAACAAACACGGACAATCACCATGTTGCTAGATATATACATGTATATATACACACGCATTTAAATACCTAGTTCGCTGACAGGAAACCACAGGCCCTCTCAAAAAAACAACCAGAGATCATTACTCATCACATGCAATAGTGTGCCAAATAATTTTTTTACTGCCATTAAGAAAGCAAAACAAACTGAGGAAAATCAACACAAGTCCTACAATTCACCCAAAAAAAAAAAAAAAAAAAAAAAAAAAAGGAGCATTTTTTAATCAGGGTTGAAGCCTATTAAGACCTTTATGCCATCTATGGTGTTGGGGTCTAGGCAGACACAAAAGCATTTAAGATTTATTGGCTTTTGGGTACATTTGGAGATGGCCATTTTCTTAATTATCCTGTTATGGCTATCTAAATGGTATAGTTCAACAGTTTTTGGAAATAATTGACCTAAAAAATTTAGAGAATTACACTGCAGTGCTTTTGAGGTTGAGTGAAATAACTAGGACCAGTTATAGGCTAAGCTATAGAGAATGAGGAGACTCAACATATTCTATGAATATTGTTTTTGTGAGATGTAGCACATATCTTTCATATTTCACACAGACAGAGTCAAGAGTCAAACAGGCCCACCAAGTTTCGTTTTGATTGGGCTGTTAACCTGGTCTAACAGGTTTTCAAATTTCGTAGGCTAATGGCAGCCATCTTTTTTTGAGACGTGTGAAGGTCCTTAAAGACATTCATGGCACCTTCGACCAAAACGAGCTCGTTTTTCCTGTTATAGCGCCATCAAGTGGACAGTCGCTTTACCATCATGGCAAATTGGATGAGGCCATGTCAATTTTCAAGTCAATTAAACTAACTTTTGTGTAAATGTAGTGGTTTTCCTGTTTTTTTTTTTTCCTATTACAGTGCAACCAAGTGGGCAAACGCTAATTTTGTTTCACTGTGACCTCGGTCTGAGATTGTACACACGTGTACCATGTTTGATGAAAACATCTCATTGCAATCAAGAGATATAACCATTTAATTAAAAAGCAACTGCTACTTCAAACATTTTGGCGTTGTTGTGAACCTAAATCACCAACCGAAATTCTTTCGATAACTTTTTGCCATGAGTGTTTCTAGATGATGCACGTCAAATTTTGAACAAATTGCATTAATGGCCTATGAGGAGTTCGAAAAAGTACATTTTTCAAATAATCGCATATATTCAACAAACAACTGGATGGACAGCATTGGTTCTTGAGGCAAAATCGTTCAGAATGAGGAGATTCAACATATGGCATGAATATTGTGTGTATGTGCGATACCTTGCGTGATATATAGAATCTAATTGGGTGGCTCTAATTGCACCACCCAAACTTCAACCTCTAGGGGCATGAGTCAAACAGGCCCACAGAGTTTCATCCCGATCGGACAGCGTTAACCTGGTCTAAGAGGTGCTCAATTTATAGGCCAATGGCAGCCATATTTATCGAGATACACGAATGTCATCATAAATCATCAAGGCATCTCGGACAAAGACAGTGCATGCCAATTTTCAAGTCAATTGGACTAACAGTTTTTGTGTTTCTTTTCATATTATAGTGGTAAATCTCCACAATTTTTTTTTTTTGAATGTGCACAGATTGAACTAGTACATGAGTTTGACAAGTTTGGTGAAAAATCGCTTATTTTCTTCAAGAAATAACCATTTAAGTGAAAGTGGCCCCGTCTACTTTGAACAGTTTGGCATCTCGTCATAAGCGTGAATCAATTCTTTTGATAAATTTTTGCCAGGAAAGTCTAGAGATGATGTATATCAAGTTTCGAGAGAATCTGAGCCTTACGTTTTGGTCTGCACGATCAGTTTTACAGAGGAATAATAATAATAATAATAATAAAAATAATTAGGGTTTTAGCGCTACCCGCTTGAACCCCTAAAAAAAAAATCTATACTGCTAACCTCAAAGTCAGTCGCAAATCAACCTGCCTTTAAAGTTAGGCAGCTCAGTAACCAAAAGCACACTTATTTCATGTTGTATCTGTTCCATTTAAACAGGTCTTACTATCTATACATAATTGTGCATACTCAAACAGGGCCTCAGACACTCCCACACAATGCATCATGTTTGGAGACTGAGGTGCCCAAGCAAGCAGGCACCTGACCGTACAAGTAATGTGGTGGAGAGGGCGTTTGGCAAGCAGAATATGGCAAACAGCTAGGGGTCCTTTGTGTTCAGATTGAGATGCACTGAAGCATCCATGCCTGCCCTGGTGGCAGCCCAACTCTGCATCCTGATCATCAGCTTGTTTGGGCACATGGAATGTACTCCATCAATGGCTGCTTGTGTAAGGTCTGCATCAAAAGGGACCTGAGAGCCAAAGCAGAACCTAAAAGATTCAAATATTTTATCCCAGTTCATACATTTGAAAATATATTTCAGTGTAGACAAGTATTAGTTTCAAAGTTTAACACGTTTGAAACAAAACACGCAAGCAAAAAAGCACCACCATTCTAGAAGGCAGCGAAGAAGACTGACAGGTCTTCAGGAAATGGTGGTTAGATCTCAGATGTGAGACTTCAATGTGGTCTGACAACAAGAACGCATTTACCATGCAAAGCTAAACACTGACAAAAAAGTACCAATGCACTACCATGTTTTTTGGATATACGTTACCATTCAAAAGTTTGTGGTCAGTAAGATTTTTTTTAAAGAAATTACTACTTTTACTGATCAAGGATGCATTCAATTGTTACCAGTGACAGTAAAGACTTTGGACATTGCTACAAAAAAAAAATCTATTTCAAATAAAGATCTTTGAACTTTCTATTCATTTCTATTCCATAAAAATATTAAGCAGCAAAACTTTATTATTGGTTGTAAGAAATGTTTCTTGAGTATCAAATCAGCATTTTAGAATGCTATATGTAGGATCATGGGATACTGAAGACTGGAATAATGGCTTGGGTTGTAAAATTCCTTGAATTTTCAAAGATGTTTTTTTTTTTTTTTTAAATGGGAATCACCTGGAATATATGGGAATTAAACAAGAACAAACTGGAAATTTGCAAAATTGCAGGTTAGCCTACTACAGGAAATTTAAATATAGTTGAAATCTTGCAGCATAACCTTGGTTAGAACAAAGAGATTTAATGCAAATTCAGTTGAATTTCTACCCTGCACATTCAAGTGAACAATACGTCTTAAATTAAACATTGCAATGTCTTATTTGATATTACATATTTTATTTTAAAGAGGCTACATGTAAGAAATGTATTAATTGCTTTTTTCCTTAACAATGAGTGAACAACTTGCAATTGAACTGAAAAAACAAAACCTTGCAAGACTTAGGTTGTCAATGAAAGACGACATTATGTCGGTGAATCACATTCAGTCACTGTTTTGGCCGAGCCTCGTGCACGTTACAATGGAGTGAACGCAAGCACGAGCAAGAAGTTGCTGACTGCAGTTCATTTAACAGCAACCATTGTCACTGAATACAAGGGTTTCTGAATTCTACATGTAGCCACTCAAAATAAAATTTATATACACCATCATTCAAAAGTTTGGGGGTTACAGCTATTTAAATAACTTTGAAAGAAAAATAATCCTGTAAAAAATAAAATACACTAATCTAATAATTCAGGGTACGTAATCACGTTGGTGTAAGCGGAAGTACTGATCCGGTGTTTACAAAGTAAACGCCCTTCACAACAAAACAAACCAAACGAGGTAAAACGACAACGGATGATTTTGGAGGAGAAAATCGGATTGAAAATGAGTTTTTCGCCCTACCGCGGTACTTCCACTTAGGTCACACGTGACCTTTCCTTAAGAAGTATATACATTTTCATCTACTTTTTTTCTAGAAAACAACTGATCGTTCTGCTACACAAGACCCTTATTCAATCCGTTGAACCCCAGTAAAGTCCACTAAATGGAGAAAAATCCTGGATTTTTCCTCAAAAACCTTAATTTCTGTTTGACTTAAGAAAGACAATCATAAACATCTTAATTCACATGGGGGTGAGTAAATTATCAGGAAACTTTAATTCTGAAGTGAACTAATCCTTAAGTATCCAACTTGGAATATTCCCAAAAATGAAAAGTTTCCTGAAATTTAATAGAAATTTCCCACCCCTTTGCAACCTTAGCAAAGGCCGCTGAAAATTCAGCTTTGCAATCTCAGGAATATTTTATGCATTTCACAATATTATCATTTTAACGCATTTTTATCAAATAAATGCAGCCTTGGTAAACATAAGATATTTTTCAATAATAATAAAACAATTTAAAAGAGCTTTCCAAGCCTAAACAATTGAATGGTAGTGTGTATATATATATATATATATTTTTTTTTTTTTTTTTTTTTTTTTTTTATCCTTTATTTTACCAGGATAGTCCCATTGAGATACAAAATCTCTTCTTCCAGGGAGTCCTGGCCAAAATGGCAGCACAATAAGTTTCACAATAAGACAGTTTCAAAACATAAAACAAACATAATCATTTGCCCTACATGTAATGATTACCAATATGTAATTTACTCATAGCAGATACATGTTTCCTTCACAGTTGACCATAAAAGGTTTTTAAAAATATTTACAGAAGGGAGTTTTCCAGCATAATAAGACTCTGCATCTCATTCCATAATGAAGGAGCAAAAAAAAGAGAAGGCAGTTTTGCCTAACTCAGAATGTACTCTTGGAACATGTAAAAGAAGTTTAGCAGAAGATCTAGTACGATAATTACAAGTATAAAAAGATAAAAGACTACAGATATAAGTAGGTAATTTTCCCAACAATGCCTTAACAATAAACAGCAACATGTGCACTTTCCTTCTTTGAAACAAAGAGGATCATCCCACCAATCCATACAATATACAGTGATGGGTGCGTGAAGAGGCACTCGTCACAAAACGTAGAGCAGCATGGTATACATAGTCCAACTTTTTAAGGGAAGATAAACTTGCATGCTATAAACAGGTACAAACGGAAGAAACTCTGTATTTCTTTGAAGTTTCATATAAATACCATAGTATTTGAATATATAGGTGTTATGGAATAAAATAAATCCTATACCGTTGCTGTTCTGTGGAACTGTGATGGTAGTTTATTATAAGGGCACCACCATACACATTTTATAGCATCCAAAGTCATTTTACTGTGAATTGCAATATGTAATAAAACCACCATGATGAAAAACAAAGCATTACAGCCTTATTCAAAACAATTAATAGTTAAATAAAATAAGACACATGGTTTCTAGGATTATATGGAGCTGATGGTACTTAGCTACTTTGCAAATGGTTTATGGAACTGATAAAGACAACCACAAATGGTACAGGCCATCTAAAGCCGCTTTGAAAACATCATGATGAATGTTATCTTGTCTAGTTTCCATTTAATTGGACCTCCTAAATAACGTTCAGGAAATAAAGCAAGCACTCTCATCACACATGTTCTTAGCATTCGGAAAATTGCTTACAAAATACAAAGAGGTTCTCAATAATATGCGTCAAGTTATTTTAAAAATGTACATTGTTTACACGTTAAAAGCATTGGAGCTTCTGGGCACCCAAAGAATTAGGTCAAACTCAATAGGACATGACGGTGAAAAGCCCTGCACTCTTGCAGCCAAGCATTGTGGGAAACACTCAATAATGTTGTCATTACCTCGAGCCATCTTTGTGCCTCCTGGAAGGCGAGCTCACAGCTGACTGCTGACTGCTGACGCCACTCCATCGCCGCTCCAAATCACACCTGTGTGCGCTTCACAATCAAACCCATTCAGACACAAAATACATGCAAGGAGTAATAATTTATATCAATACTCCCATAATAAATATTAGTTACATTACGTCTCTGAAGAGTAACAACATTAAAAGATATTTCAGGTTGATTTAATTTAATTACAGGGACTTTAAATACTAACAAATAAATATCGAAAGAATCACATCCGACATTCAACACTGATTTTGAGTTTCAGTGTTAGAAGCATAAAAAGCTTAATATTATCACTACAAATAATGTAAAACTGAAATATCCAACACAATATTTATACATCACAGACACTCGATTTTGGTGTAAATTAGACAAAGCGTGTATTAGAACTGAAATCACATTTACCAGTTTAACTATAGTGTAGAATTTAGAGCTTCAAAAATGAATCAAAAACAATATTATGACTTGTCTTTGTAATGTTAACCCCTTCTGTTTCATTTTAAAAACAGTCAAACTATTATTGATGTAGTTTTTAAATAAAAATAGCAATATATTAGCAAAATCTATTCTCGTTTACATCTTGGGTGGAAGCAAAGGGCAAAAACGCCAGAGAAAAAGGTAAAGTGACTTCTAGAATGACTCTGAACGGGTTCAAATGAACTTCCATCACCTCCATGTTTGCGACCCCAAAATATGAGTCATGTGATTCATTACACTCCGCACCTGTGGCACCCAACAAGATTTCCCCACAAGTGGAATAACTCAAAACTTACCTGCAAACCCCTGTTTTATGTTTTCTGATTTCCCGAAACTACTTTTAAATTTCACTTCCCAGATGTCTCGACTCGAAAGCGCAAGGTGTTTCCCGTTACCAGCGCGCGTGCCTCCAACACAACTCTTTTAATCTGTTGCAAACCCTCCTCTTCAAATTCACAGCTTGAACGCCCAGCAGCTCTCCTACCACCGAACCTGCTTGTTGTCATTAGCAGGAACAAAAGTGTACCCGTTCAGTGATGAGAGAGGTGGGGTGAGTGCACAGGTCAGCTGTGTGTTTGCAGAGGTAAATGCATGTGTAGTGAAGATGAGTTGTTTAAATATATGCCACGCCTATCGGAGGAAAGCGATGACAAGTGCGCGCGTGCTGTGGCAACAATGACCAGGCAGATGGCGACAAAGAATCACTTCAACAACCTTGTCATGCTCGTACGCCAACACAGTCAGGGGTATTCAATTAAATTACTTTATGGTTTATCCATAAATTTTTTTTTCGCAAAACTGACTGAAAAACAAACATGACTTCACACCCTCAGCTAACATGTTTTGATTACCTTACTATGAAAATCATAATGAGCTTTTTAATATTTCAGATTCTATTTGGAGAAGAACACTGGTGCTGGTTCATGTTTGGGGGAAGTTTAGTCTAGCTAATCTGTGGCTGTAAAAGTCAAAATGAAACTTTTCTTCCTTATTGAGATGTACAACGGCGTAACATTATGACCACTGATAGGTGAAGTGAATAACACTAATTATCTCTTCATCACGGCACATGTTAGTGAATGGGATATATCAGGCAGCAAGTGAACATTTTGTCCTCAAAGTTGATGTGTTAGAAGCAGGAATAATGTGCAAGCTTAAGGATTTGAGCGAGTTTGACTGGAGGATCTCCAAAACTGCAGCTCTTGTGGGTGTTCCTGGTCTGCAGTGGTCAGTGTCTATCAAAAGCGGTCCAAGGAAGGAACAGTGATGAACTGGCGACAGGGTCATGGGCGGCCAAGGCTCACTGATGGACACTGTAGCTCAAACTGCTCAAGAAGTTAATGCTGGTTCTGATAGAAAGGTGTCAGAATACACAGTGCATCACAGTTTGTTGTGTATGGGGCTGCATGGCTGCAGACCAGTCAGGTGCCATTGCTGACCCCTGTCCACCACCAAAAGTAGTGGGTATGTGAGCGTCAGAACTGGACCACGGAGCAATGGAAGAAGGTGACCCGGTCTGAATCACGTTTTCTTTTGTGTGTGTAGCTTAGCTGGGGAACACGTAGCACCAGGATGCCTCATAGGAAGAAGGCAAGCTGGTGGAGGCAGTGTGATGCTTAGGGTAATGTTCTGCTGGGAAACGTTGGGTCTGGCCATTCATGTGGTTTGACACATATCATTTATCTAAGCATTGTTGCAGACCATGTACACCCTTTCATAGAAACGGTACTCCCTGGTGGCTGTGGCCTCTTTCAGCAGGATAATGTATCCTAACACAAAGCAAAAATGGTTCAGGAATGGTTTGAGGTGTTGACTTGGCCTCCAAATTCCCCTGATCTCAATCCAATCAAGCATCTGTGGGATGTGCTGAACAAACAAGTCCCATCCATGGAGGCCCCACCTCGCAACTTACAGGACTTTAAGGATCTACTGCTAACATCTTGGTGCCCACAGCACACCTTCAGGGGTCTAGTGGAGTCCATGCCTCGACCGGTCAGGGCTGTTTCGGCAGGAAAAGGGGGACCAACACAATATTAGGAAAGTGGTCATAATGTTATGCCTGATTGGTGTATATCTGAGAGAATGGCTTCTAAAACAAAATAAAATGTAGGTTGGGACTTGCTATTGCTTCTATGTCATTTGAGTGACAGGTTGTCCCGCCCTCGTGCCAGTGAACAAATCATCAGAGAAGAGAAGAGATGTTGATTCAAGAGGAAGTGGAAGTTATTTTGATTAAAGATTACAAGGGCACATGAATTTTAAATAATGATGTGCATGGATAATCATTTATAATATATACTGCAAAATTCCATTTAAAAAAATAAGAATTGTCAAATTTGATTTCATGGTGGTTTTAACACACGTTATAGGTCGGAATATGCATTGTGCTTTGCACTGACAAGTGTTTTTAACTCTCTGGCACTCTTTGCATGGGATCAAAAAATACAGTTGTTATTTTTTATTATTATTATTTATTTTTATTTCAATGAAATGAATGTACTATATTTGTATGGTACTAAATTATATTTGTTATAATCTATTTATTCACTTTTAAGCATAGACCTGAAAATTAAATTTCCAGTTTAATAAATCTTGAATCCTTTTGAGACTTAAGTTTGGTCTCTTTTCTAAAGAAGGGCAGATTATTGCTGAAGTGAAAAAAAAGTTTTAAAAAGTGAACTTTAAAAAAGTTATAGAATTTTGTTTATTGTTATGAAAAATGCATAAAAATACTATTGTCAATTTTTTTAATAAAATATACATTTTTCATGTTGATTTGAGCTTGATATCTCAAAAGACAGAGGTTGCATTTAACTCCACTTTTAGACACACTCCTAAACTTCCCTAAGCACTTCCCCTGTGCAATCCCTGACGCCATTTTGAAGTGCCTACAATTTCGTCAAGTAGGCGAGGGAAGTTTATTTGGACAGACCCTTGACCCCTTGATTTTGTTAGGGGTTAGTTTATGTTGTTGGAATTCACCTTTAGGTATATGGGGTTGGATTCCTGCCATAATTTTGGACGTGCTCGCCTGCTCAACACAAACCTGCGCTACAATAAGCCAAAAGTCCAGCCAATTAGAGATGAGGCTGCTAAATTCTGATTGTCTGGCTTGACAATCAATCACAAGACTCCCTGCATTACCAACAGCGCAAGAGGAAAAACAAAACGTCAAAATCGCTTGTTCAATGGCTTGAACAAAACCAAAGTACCTTTAAGACTGTATAGAAAGTCTCTGACACTCTTCATTTTCAAGTTCAAATGTGATGGACAGATTTTTTTATATTTTGATACTAATACTTTCTTATTTTAGAGACGAACATTTCTCCTCAAAACTCAGTTCACATGCGCGAAATGCCCTTTTGCACGCTCAAAATATGATCTTGAACGCACGGAATTGTGGCAGTAATTCTACATAGGTACCCTCCCTTTCGCCACGCCCAATACTCTGATCTGCAGCTTACCATGTCTCCAAAAAATGAGCTTTCAGTAAGATTTTTGTTTGGGTGCAATACCAAACGCTACAGTGGCCCAGTAGTGCACAACACAACGAAATTTAAAAAGCAAACATAAGATCACAACACAACGGAAATGCTCTCGGTGCTCAGTAAAGTTAGAGTCCCTTGGCAATTCCTAAGAGTCCAGAGTCTTACAATACCATGAGTAGTTTTAAATATGTAAACATTGTATGAAATATTAATTAAAAATCACATTTGTGCACAATAGCTTCGTATTTATTCCTGTGAATGATTTGACGCGCTACCACGGCGCTTGATGAAGGGAACGTCTGCCAATTCCACCAGGTGATTAAAATGAATTTATTTATTCATTACAATGACTTTGTTTTAACATTTAAAAACAGACATGTTCAAATTCCAAAGCTTGTACTAGGTTTCTATTGGTAAGACTGACTTACTACAAGTGACATTTGTCAATACCTCCCTTCATGTACTTACATTAAACAATTATTTACAGGAAAACATCACTATAATATATATATATATATACAGTGGGTACGGAAAGTATTCAGACCCCCTTCAATTTTTCACTCTGTTATATTGCAGCTATTTGCTAAAATCATTTAAGTTTTTAATTTTTTCCTCATTAATGTACACACAGCAACCCATATTAACAGAAAAACACAGAATTCTTGACATTTTTGCAGATTTATTAAAAAAGAAAAACATGAAAATTTCATGCGGATATACAATGTTTACATATTTAAAAATAATAATGGTATTTTAAGACTCTGGACTCTTAGAACAGTGGCAAGGGACTCTAACTTTACTGAGCACCGAGAGCATTTCCGTTGTGACTTTATTTCGTTGTGTTGCGACTTGTTTCTGTTGTGTTGTGAACTTATGTTTGCTTTTCAAATTCCGTTGTGTTGTGCACTACTGGGCCACCGTACAAACGTTTCCACTAGATGAAATTCGTTCCCCAATCATTTCCATTTTTGACCACGATGAGTAAAATTGTAACTTTTTTTTTTTCTGGAACACTTTCATTGTCCACTCAACATGTCCATGATTTTGTTTTTTTCACATAGCAAGTGCCAAAACCTTTACCTAGTTCAGTACAATTACGATGGTGAAGTAAAAAATTCTAAAAGAAACAAAACAAAATGAAATCATTTTTGTGAGCGAAGAGCACCAGAGGTTTAAACTCACAGATGAGGTATGAATATCATATAGAATATAATTCCAATATAAATGATTGTAATAAGAATAAGATAATTCTTCAATAAGTCTTCTTATTATTTGAAAACAGTGTCTAAGGATTATTCAAGACATGATAAACCAGATGTAGGTTAAGATTCAATTACTGCTTGTTAAAACAGTTAACATGACTAGAATGAGAGATGCTTTCAATAGCTGGAACTAAAACAGGAAGTGTTTAATCCAGCGACAGGAAGTGTTAACCGACACTGGAGCAATGTACAAGCCTGTCTACCCACTGGTTTCCTGTGTGACTAGTCTGCTGTCAGACATCAACACTTTATCACACTATTGTTGTGATCTGATGAACCTAAAGACAGCAGTATAGGTTTTAAAGCATGCTTGATAACTCCACACAGGACGTTTGTGGAAGGTATTACTGTTGATCTATAAGCTTTGATGTTTCTATTGCTTTGATAAAAATAAGTGAATAAATCTGGTCATACACTTTAATTTAATTTATTTATTTAAATACACTTTTTTACTGTCTTATAAGTTGACTGTACTGTAGCTACATATATTTCAATTTTCTAGAATAGGAGAAGATAGGGTCTCTAATTGTCAAAAAAGATCTGACTTGACCTTGTTAATTGTTTCCGTTGACATGTTGCACATCCAATGCTCTTGCAAGCTTCTTCTGCGAAAAAGATTAAATGAATGTGTGAAAGTATAGATCAGGTCAGCATTATCTATGTCCGTTAAAGGTCTCTCTAGCTATTGAGGAAAAAAAGATTTCCACATCTATATCTACATAGACTTTCTAAATTACAAATTGAACTGAAATGTGCATCAGATGGACCCTTTATTATCCCATGATGATCCCAACATGGTGAATGAAGTATGTCTAGATTAAATTACAATCATACTTACTAACAGTCGAGGAGAAAGTTTTTCCTCAAATACTCACTGGGGAGAGGCTTTTTTTCAGTCCCTGGGAAATTCAAATACTTTTTTAAAAGTAAAAAAAAAAAACAGAGCTAAACCATTTTATATTACGTAAAGTATGAAAGGCGAGAAATCACATTTTGAGAATGACCTACCAAAAGTGAAAGCATGTGAAGACCCCTGAGAGGCCCGTATTCTGATGGCTAATGTATGGAATGTGCACATTCAGACTGAAAGTTGAATAAAACTGGCGCAAAACTATTTTAATGCATAATTAGAGGATTTCTCAGTGTGCTCCTCATCAACCCTAACTGGTATTTAAAGTTAGTTGAAGCACAGCCAACATATCAGAGTTTAAGTAAACATGCTAGAAGTTCTAGAAATTTTAGCAAACTAGATTTATCTTTTGCGCATCCATCGGCCCAGAATTCTGTTCCATTCTGATTTTGAAATGTGTGTTTTTGATTGTAATGCTTGGTTTCTAAAGCCACTGGATGGAATGAACTAAATTACAAACACACAAAGGAAATTTGTTTACAGTTTGGAGTGGATATGAGGTTGGCCACATATATTAGAGGTGATATGTTGTTTCTCAAACTCTTATTCTTACTTACTGGATATATGCTGGACATACAATGTGTACCAGAAATGAATAGATAAGTGAATTTTGGTTTGGCAATACACATTTGCAGGAAAGGCATTTTTCAGTCAACAATGAAGTTTGGTTCTAAAACAAACATTCTAACAAGAGCCAGCACTCACAAAGGTTGCTTAGGTTAGCAGTTTTCTCTCTTTAAGGGATCTTTTCTATTGTGGATTGAATCCTCTCGAAAAGTCTGAAATATCATCTTCTAAATATTCTTTTATTCAACAATGATTTTTAGATTTAGCTTTTTCCTGAAGTCCACCCTCTGCAATGCCTCATTTAGAGCTGCTGTAGAGCCTCGGGTGTGCGTGTGTGTATATATGCTTCTTTTGTCCCTGCCCACTGACTGGTGGTCTATTTCACCTGGAGCTGCCCAGCTGTCCAGAGTAGTACTGGAACAGCAGTACAGTTCCCTGAACACTGTAGCTTTGTCCTGATCTGCCATTGCCCAGCAGACACATGAGAAGAGGGAGGGATAAGGAAGGGATGGTGGGCGGCCAGATGTGCTAGTTCAGCCAAGCGCACATTTCACTCCTGTTAACACACGTCTTAAACCACTACTACCATCCAGACCCACACCCATTACAAGGTTCAGCAAATATTTGATGACAAAGTCAAAACTGTTTGAATCAGATCTAGCAAAAATGGTTACATCCTTTTTTGCACATTTTTAACGAATACCAACCGTTTCTAGAATAGATTTTTGAAATGTAATAAAATAACTAGGAGGCCTCAACAAACTTCCAAGGGGGCGTCAACATTACACAAATTAACGGGGACCTATAAAGTCTCTGGTGTCCCCACAATGTGTCTGTGAAGTTTTACCTCAAAATACCCCACAGATCATTTATTATAGCTTGTCAAATACGCCCCTATATTTGGGTGTGAGTAAAAACACCTTTAAATACAAATGAGCTGCTGCTCTCAGCCCCCTTTCCAGAAGAGGGCGGAGCTTAAACAGCTTGCGCTTCAGTTGCTCAACAACACCAAACCTGGAGAATCTCACACAGTCAAAATGACGATTATCAGTAAGGGTGTTCAGCCTCACATTGTTAAAACTGGAGTCAGACACTGATGGAGAACTTGAATGCGATGTGCTCATAATCACGACTTCAGAAGTGGGAATTATCAAAATTCCGACAGCACGTGAAGGCAGCATAAGGTGCAGTAATATTATAATAAGATCCCCTTCGTATGTCATTTGGGGGGCGAAATCTAAGCGCTCGTTTTTTCTCATGCAGATATGAGATTACCAAAACAAAGCTGGATTGTCCTTTTTCTTGTTTTCTGGGTTGGTAGATGCACACGTGACCCGATTATAACCCTTAAACACAGAAAAAGTCAGATTTTGATGATATGTCCTCTTTAAGTTAAAGATTATTTGAAATAAGATAAAACAAGCATTAAATTAAGTCAAAATAGATATTTCTTGTTTTAACTCACCCGTTAAACATTTTTTATTTTATTTGAAGAACCAGGATTCCCAATGTCTTTATCCAATAAAACACAAACAACTGGAAAATTATTGGAATTAAAATGGTTGATTGCTCATTTCGATAATGTTGTCATCTGTCACAAGAAAAATGTTTGTTTTTAGTACAACGTTGTCATGTAAACATACCCTCAATTATCTTGAACAAACCTGAAAACATCAATAAGACCTTTGTCTCAAAATATAGTCAATAATTTTATCAATTCTCATCTGCTACGTGAAGAAACATTTGAAAAAAAACCAAGAAATATTAAATCAGCTTTGTATTCCTGTCCACGATCATGTCAAGGATTCGCCAAATTTCCATGTGCATAGTCAAACGCGGTTGTTGAGTGAATTTTTGTGGCTTTAACCCCACTGTATCCTACTTCCTGTCCCTAGTGCCGTGTTTGTAGTCTGTTGTAGTTTTCATGTTGATTAGTTCTCTGATTGTTTCCAGGTGTGTCTTGTTAGTCTCACTACCCCTTATGTATATACCCGTTATATTTTTTGTCGCTTGTTGTCCTTTCATGGATGTTTGTGTATCTGTTCTCCTTACTCCCTATATGGTCCTTAATGGTATTTCGTTTGGCTTATTAAATGATGTTTTATTAACAAAGTTCGGGAGGAGCAACGTTCAAATGATCTACCAAATCAGAATAAGAGGAGGCCTATAAATATGTAGCTCACTCACCAATGTTCCTCGACTGCATCCCTCCACCACCCAGTCTCATACGGCCAAATACAGAGCTCAGAGCCGTCTCCTAGGTTTTTAACCAAGTCAATCCAAATTTAGTCTTAAGATTTTTAGAAGAAAAATAATCAGAAACATCTTATATACAGTATAACCAAACCTGGAGAATAACTAAACTTGGCTCTCGCCATGAACATAGCCATAGAAGCTGGCGTGGCGTTGAAAAGGAAAGAAAAAAAAAGACACTGATCTTCTGCATTCATTGCTCCCCCTTCATGACACATGCATGTGTCGAGTGCTATTTGAGTTTCTGCTAAAGTAGAGTATTCAAAATCAATCCCTTATGAGGTTCCATGATGGTTAAGGGTGTCTTCAAAGGTAGTGAGTCAGACCACTAGATTTTGGAACAGAGCTATAATGATGCTTGTATTAGCAAGCACAACTAATTAAAATGTCCTGGCCAAGCAATTTTCAGTGCAATAACTTCAAATCTCTATTGAACAATATAGTTGTGGTGAGGTCATCTTGTGTGTGTTTGTGTGCGTGCGTGTGTGAGAAAGAGTGTGTTACCATATCTCAACAGGACCAAAGGAGGGTGACAGAGTGAGAAGTTGCTATGGTGATGCTTTGTGGTGTCAGAGGAGTGAGAACAAGCTGATATGTCAGATGGAGGAGAGTTCACTTACACACAAACTGATCAACTTCCAATATCTGTAATAAGAGAGACACATTTGACATCATTTGTAATCTCACTTCTGAGTCAACATAGCCATTGTCACTTTGATGGGACTCAGAAGAGTAGTGAAGAAATTTCAAGGATGAGTCTGGTCAGGCAGAAACATTGCACTTTGTGGTGAAGCAGCGGAAGGTAGACGGCAGTCTATGTTCACCATGGCATATGAAGGCAGTGCTGCAGAGAGAAAACATGCAGTGGCTTGGTTGTACAACAATAAAGCATGTGCTGCATGTCAGAGCACCTTTGAGTCAGCGACAGTTTGCTGCAGTCATTTGCTGAAGGGTCAACATAATGAGGCATCAATGGAACAATGACTCTGCATGCTAATGCAGCACTACTGTAGTTCTAGCCAAATTTAAATATACATTATTTAGGACTTTTTCAAGCCTCATCAATAGCCATAATATGGCTTCACAAGACTTAAAAGGTTAGCTCACAAAAAAACTTATATTTCTGTCGTTAATTATTCACCTTCATGTCGTTCATCTTTGGAATATAAATTAAGGTATGTTTGATGAAATCCAATAGTTTTTTCATCTCCCATAGAAAGCAATATAGCTACCGCATTCAAGGTCCATAAAAGTAGTTCACTACAGTGGTTCAACCTTAACTTTATGAAGTGACCAGAATACTTTTTGTGTAAACAAAAAACAAAAATAAGAAATAATTTCCCCCTGTCAGTCTCCTACACTGTTGATGTGGCAGACACAGTGCAGCGCTTCTGAATTCTCCGTCAGAACGCTGACTCCTGCGTCGGCATCGCACGCGTGCGTCGTGCTGATACTGAGACGCCTTTCTGATGCAGAGCCTGGAAGCATCGCGCTGTGTCTGTAAGGTCTGCTCTTAACACAAGCTCAAGATTTTCACGATTTATTCGACAACAAAAAATACATAAGTTATACCCCACTTTTTATGAACAACAAGTGGCTAAATGGGACTACAGAGGATGTCGATGGCACTAAAACTCATCCGCAAACTATTCCGCTTCTACAGCCTTGTTTATATCACTCATAAAAACTATTCTAACTCAAAATTTCCAATTCGAAGACTTAAAAAAAAGATAGCAAGAGTTGGAAGTGGAAGATTAGTGGCCTACAAAATATGTAACCCTCGCAACACCTCTATTGATTCATGGGGGGGGGGGAATAACTTTAAAAATTCTAATTTTGTGTTCAATGGAAGAAAGAAAGTCACACTGGTTTAGAAGGATATGAGGGGTGAGTAAATGATGAACTATTCCTTTAAGGGTTAAGTGGGTTTGAGAGGGAAAGTGTGTTTGTAAGGCTGAGGTTGGATTGAGAGGGAACGCAAGGATGAGAGTGTTTGTTGTAAGATAGGCAGAAGGGAAACAGAAAGAGAGCAAGAGATTGAGGTTGGTCTGAGAGACTGTGTGTGTGTTGGAATGCTGAGGTTGGAGTCTGTGCTCATGTTTCCCTCTGGCTTAGAAAATCAGGGAGCCCTGAGCCCATTAGGAGACAGACTCCGAGCAAAGCCAGGGCCTCCAGACCTTGCCAACCACTCTTCTCTCTCGCCCCCTCTCTTTTGTCTTCCTACTGAGGCACTCACTTCAAAATAACCTCTTATTTATGCTCTCTCTCACTCATCCTTTACTTCTTCGCAGACACTCTATCATTTTCATTTCTTTGTCACATTGTTGGCTTCCCTCGTCCCCCTCCTATCCTCCCCCTTTACGCTTCTTCTTTCTTTCCACTTCTCAACTGTAACCCCCTGCAATTTGTCCCTAAATCCAACTTATAAAATATTCCGTTATGAATTTTATCAGCACAGGTTCTGTTTATCAAAAGACACTTCCCGTAAGGTTATTTCCTATGATGCAATGTAATAGGCATTACGGCTTGGTGCCATATGTGTCTAGTTTGTGTGCACCCCTAGTAAATGAGTCAGACAAATGTTTATAGTAGTATTCACATTCTGTGCTGATGTTTAAAGGGGAAGTTCACCCCAAAATGACAATTCTGTCATCGTTTCCTCATGTTGATTCATACCTGTAGGACTTTCTTTCTTCTGTACAACACATATTATAGATATTATTTTAAAAAAAATGTTTTTTCTTTTCCATACAATACAGTTTGGACCCCATTAGTCTTCAGTTGAAACAGTTGAAACATCCTTCATAATGTCTTTTGTGGAATGACATGAGGGTGAGTGAACGACGATAGAATTGCCATGTTTGGACGAACTATCCCTATTTAAGACTTAGTTCACCCAAAAATGAAAATTCTGTCATCATTGACTTACCTTCATGTGGTTTCAAACCCATTATAAGACCTTTAAAACACATATTAAGATATTTGTGTTGAAATCTGAGAGATTTCTGTCCTTCCATTAAATGTGTATTCCACCAAAACTTAAAAAAGTCATCCACATCAGTGGAGTGGTTTAATCCAAGTTATCTTGGAGACACATGTTTAATTTAGGCTTTTGTTTACATATAAACATTGATCAATGCACACAGTACATCAAATATGGTGAACGGTAGCTCAAATGTGGTTGCTTTATGCATAAGAACCCATAAGAGACTTGAGTTCTTGTGTTTTAAGCAAGCATTTGAGCTTTTTGAATGTGTTGATCAGTTTTCCTAACATCTGCTCAGAAGAACAGCTTAAATCATTTGGATTCGTTGGTTTAATTTGCCTGTATGAACTTTTTGAAGCACTTTTTGGGACAGAAGGTTTCATTGAAAAATATCTTCAAAAGTTCATTTGTGTTTTGAAAGTCTCATTGGTTTGGAACACAATGAGGGTGAGTAAATGATGACAGAGTTTTCATATTTGGATGAACTATCTCTTAGGCTGCCCGACAATCGAAGCCACCAATTATACCAAGTGTAACATACGGAGCGGGCGTGAAATTGATTCCTAGTCTAGTTTAACATGGACTGATCTATATGAAAGACCCTTGAAATGTGAACACGGTTGTAAAACAAAACTATTTTTCCTCTGAATCATGACATGTTGCTCTCTCTCCTTTCCTTTCGCTCTCTTTTTCCACAGGCCAGTCAGCAGCTCCCCCTCCTTATTGACTTCTCTCCACTACATGTTCTCATCGTCCGAGCATTCCCTCCACCACGCCGAAAAGCTGTCTCTCATTTTCCCACTGCGCTCTGGTCTGCACTGGGGGCTGTAAGGGGGGCAGGGGGAGCGGACCCCAAACGACGTGGCAGAGTGTGTGCAGACCAGCATAACCACACACCCTATGAGGACAGTCAAATGAATACGATGGGATTCGTTCAAACACATTTCCCATAAATGATTTCTGTCCACTACGGTCTCTGGAATGAATTACCAGCGTTGCCAGTAATTCATCAACAGCTACATCAGTTTAGAGAGGAATTTCACTGATACCAACCATGCAATTTCAATAACCATCGGCGAGGTTATGGGGGGATAAACTAACAGACAGACATGGAAGGAATGGGAAGAAAGGCAGTTCCATATATAAACTCAAAAGAATATGATGGTGATTGGGTTTTATTGTATATTTGTGTGTTTCGGATACACTGAGCACTATAATGCCAAAACAGAACTGCATACTACACTTCAGCAAGGTACCTTGACAAATTCATGTTACCTAGACGAAAAATCAAACGCTGAAGTGAATGTGTAGTTATATTTTGCCTTTATAAAGCTTTCTTCTCCAACTTGCACCTCTAAAAGGTGTTCGTTTGCTCCAATGCATTGTTAAGGACACATTGAGCACAACAGGAAAATGGAGGCTGTGGGAATACTGGCCAGGAGGAAGTACTTCCCTCAAATACACATACATTTACGCTCGCACACACACACATTCCAGCGTTTGCACACACACTCCCTCCGCACACACAAACTCCCTGGCCCCCTGCAGACTGTGTGGGGGGTGGTCAGTAGGGCTGATTTTGGCAGCGAGAGTCTGAAGGAGTCGCACAGCACTGAGAAATACATTATCTTGGCTTTAAAAAAAAAACAAAAGCACCAGACTTCAGGAAAAATATTGGACGGCAAAACCACAATGAAACCCTGAAGTGAACATAAGACTGAAAGGAACAAGATGTCCAAGGTTATGTTTCTCAGTTTTAAGGTAAACTGAGGAGGGGTCTGAATCGAAGCAATGAGCTGTATTGATTTTGTTCTGAGAGAGTTGTTCATTGCTTCAGTGGGAATGAACGCTATTCACATGAGAGTTGTTGTTTAACTGAATCTGCAGTTTGTTAGATTTGAAAGTGTCTCCTCTGTCACGATATGTTACATCATATTACACACCCAGCCCAGTGCAATCACTAATGCTGCACAATGTGTCCATGCTGTTTGTATTTGTGAGCGTTGGTGGTAAAATAGGTAAGTGTCAAGCTGGGGGCTATCCAGCTTCAGAAACAAACACAAACATACCTCCTAGATTACAATAGCAACCATTGCCGTGCATGTTGGGACACTGAATTAAATTTTAACAATTCACAACACATCCTGTTCAGAGAGCCATTTCTTCATCTGTCTCCGATAAAACTCTCTCACAAAAGAGTTTAATGATTGTCATTCAAGTGTTGTTATTGTTAACTTAACTAAAACTCTTCATTTTCGGCAAGTGATATAAAATAAATTGAAAAAAAATTAAATAAAATGAAAAAATAAACTTAGAAATTTCGTGGCAGCTAATTGAAATAATTTAAGAAACTAATAATAAAATAAAAATAAAAAGCTAAATAAATAGAAATATTTATATATATATATATATATATATATATATATATATATATATATATATATATATATATATATATTATTAATGTATTTATATATATATAATTTAGCAATTATGTACATACACACACAGTGCATCCAGAAAGTATTCACAGCACTTCACTTTTTCCACATTTATGTTACAGCCTTATTCCAAAAGGCATCATTTACACCTTTGTCATCAATTACAGCCACATGTCTTTTTGAGTATGATGCTATACAAGCTTGGGACACCTATTTTTGGGCTGTTTCTCCCATTCTACTTTGCAGGACCTCTCCATCAGGTTGGATAGGGAGCGTCGGTGCACAGCCATTTTCAGATCTCTCCAGAGATGTTCAGTCGGGTTCAAGTCTGGGCTCTGGCTGGGCCACTCAAAGACATTCACAGAGTTGTTCACATAGCCACTCTTTGTTATCTTGGCTGTGCGCTTAGGGTCGTTATCCTGATGGAAGATGAACCTTGAGGTCCAGAGTGCTCTGGAGCAGGTTTTCATCAAGGATGTACATTGCTGCATTTATCTTTCCCTCGATCCTGACTAGTCTCCCAGTTCTTGCTGCTGAAAAACATCCCCATAGCATGATGCAGACACTGTAGGGATGGTATTGGCCAGGTGAGCAACGGTGCCTGGTTTCCTCCTAACATTCTGCTTGCTATTCAGGCCAAAGAGTTCAATCTTTGTTTTATCAGACTAGAGAATTTTGTTTCTCCTGGTCTGAGAGTCCTCCAGGCGGGCTGTCGTGTGCCTTTTACCGAGGAGTGGCTTCCATCTGGCCACTCTACCATACAGGCCTGATTGTTGGAGGGCTGCAGAGACTGTTATTCTTCTGGAAAGTTCTCCTCTCTCCACAGAGAAATGCTGGATGTCATTCTGGATGCACTGCATATATGTATGTATATATATGTATGTCATATAAAATCACAAAATTACTAAAACTAAAATGAAAACTAAAAATATTTTTAAAAAAATTAATAAATACTATTAAAAACCGTTTTTAATATGGCATGGCTGTTTTATTTACTTTATTTATTTTATTTATTTATTTTCCCATTTCTAATCTCTGACAACTGTAATACACACACTCAATCCTGTATGTTTTAATGACCATTCTCTTTCTTTCTCACAGTCTGGTCCAGTGTACTTCACTGAAGATTTCGGGGCCCTTCAGCTGAAACAATATAAAAGTTTGTTTAGGTTAGTGTGTGTGTGTGTGTGTGTGTGTGTGTGTGTGTGCGTGCTTGTTAGCTGACAGGGTTCATTTCATGCCAGCTACTCAGTCATCCTTTAGGTCTTGGTCAGTCAAATGAAGTACATGCTGATTTATAATCTAACTTCATTAGGTTTTTGTTTCGTCAAACTTCATCTTCATCTGTCTGTAGTCGAATATTTGCAAAATTAAATACACACCGCACGTCAGTTTTGTCTTTTGGCATTAGCATACTATGTCATTTAGTTCAATTAACATGAATACGTTCTGAACGAAGCCAAGCTACAATCACATTATCTTGATCTATGTTATCGACTGTGCAAAGATTTAATTAAAAGAATCAAGAGTCTGACTTTTAAAGTGCATGTAAAAACCTGACCTTTTTTGCAGTAATGCCATAGAATAGCCATTTTGGGTTCTATGGAGATGATTTCAGCGAACAGTTGGTAAAAGAACCAATAACTTAATACTCTAAAGAACCCTTTTGTGCGATGGTAAGGTTTCATGGAACAACGTATACCAATAAATAACCTTCATGTTACTGTCACAGATAAAGAAGATACTGATTAAAACGGATTAGACTTTCCTTTCAGGTCTTAGTTTCTCCATTTGAATGATCTTCTCTTAAACCAACCGTGGTATCCTCAAGTAAACACACCTTAGCTAGGCTGTTAAGGCATTTTCTTCTTTATTACAGTCATGTATACGGGTTGGGGGCAGGTGTTAGAGCAGTCAGGCATGCGCTTGCCTTGGGCTTCGCATTAGCGTCATGCTCCACTGGCTTTTTTAGCAACCTGGCTAGCACTTACATACACAGTGACTGCCAACCTCTCTAAACCTCTTTTAGTTTATATCTCAGTCTTGAAAAGTATGTAACAATAGATCAAATAATAATTTCGCACAGTTCCCCTAGTATAACTTGCTTGACACCACTTCAGTGAATTAACATTAAGGCAAGCAGTCAAATTTATTTGTACAAGCCATCATGTTAGCTTCTGCAGACTCTTAGTAATCCAAGACAGTAATTAAAGATTACTGGTATTCTCCGCACTATTCTTTTTCATTTCTCTCTTGGAAATCCATTTTAAGAGCTGGAAAAGACCAATCCAAAGTCAACAGTCCAATCATCTCTCTTGATACAGTTTGACATTTGACTGATGTAAAATTAACATTTCAACGCCCGCAGCAACAGCAGATAAAGTCCTGTCATTCTAGCCAATTACCTTTCAGAAATACAAGAAAAACATTCCTGTCAGATTGTGTGATGGATGACCGTTCCATGTCTGGTGAAAGCACTAAACTTCCATGCAAAACTTGTGTTTTCTTTTCAAATTGCAGTAGCACTGAAGCAGCTAAACAGATGCCAAATGCAGTTTGACTATTTCTACAGCCTTCGTCCACAGTTAACAGTACTTCTTTACCTGTAAACAACCAATTTCTTAAACAACCGTCTATTTCCTGTTCGCTTTAACTGAGCCAACCGAATAGTTAGAATGGAAAAGGTGCTTTTAACAGCTTTGAGAGATTGTATGGTAGTGAGAGGGGGTGGAAAGAGAGAAAAAAACTAGAGAGAGTCCTCCACCTCCTCTCACACCTCCACAAAAGCACAGGACTGACACAAGGTGGGAGAGCAGGTCGCTATGGCAACTGACGAGTGGCCTCCAAGGAGAGTCACACACATCCCCCAGACTTCCTCAATTAGCTGTACACACACACACACACACACACACATATGTTGGAGAGGGCTACAGTGCTTGCTCTGGATGGACATTTTGGTTGCTCATTAACACAGGGTGAAAGCAGTTTGTTTATGGATTGTTTCTAACATTATTTCTCATATTTTAATTCAGTAGATTTCAATGCTTATCTTTCTATGCGGAGTCTCCTTATACATCAGACGTCGTGCACTCCTGTATTCACTTGGGAATGGTGGCCACATAGCATTTCATTGTGCAGGTCATTGACATGCTGGTGCATTGTTACCACTGGCCCAGGGGTGGTTTACTGTGGCGGATCGTTTTTGCCATGTAAGCAACGGAGCTTCAAGACCAAAATATAATGCCCCCTAGCTAGACAGCATGGTGCGTTCACTAAATATCCAGGCATTTCTTCATCATTAAGATGCTTTTAGATCTCTGTTAATCCTCCTGAGCTGTTGAAGAGCCACCGCTGAGTAATGAAAATCGACGAGAGATGGTTCATTTACTCTTCTTCGTTCCCGGAGGAGTTTCATTGCTCAGGAGACTTCATGGACATCTTCGGTTCATGTCATTTAAGTATCAACATTCTCTGTGTTTCTCCTAAAATATCACTCCTAAAAGTAAAGATTCCCAAAGGGGCTTTGCCACAGACTAACCATATTTGGTTTCCCAAACAATTAAGAGAACCTTTTTTTTTTTTTTTTTTTTTTTTCAAGTGTGAAGAAAATGTTCATAATCAGAACTTTTTTCCACGATAAAGAACCGTTTGTGCAATGCAAAGATTTTGTCCTTCCTGGAACCATACAGTGTGCCAAAACAGAATTATTAGACTTATGTTTCCTTCACTAATAATTCTAATAACATAATTGTTGACATATAATAAAAGAGCTGATAAGAAATGTTTAGTTTATATTCCAGTTTTTGATAATCATTTGAGACCTTTCCCCAGCAGAAAGTTAACATTAAGCACACACTCATGCACACTTCTTGTCCTCTCGCCTGGCAGCCCGAGGGTCCACCCCCTCCCTTCATTCAGCCTGGTCATGTGACTCGAGCTCTGCGAGTAGAACAGCACCGTGTGAGCCATCCATTCATTTCCTCCTGAGAAACACACGGCGGAGGAGGGAAGAGAGAGAGAGAAGGGGGTCACATCAGAAAGTGCGACAGAGCAAAACAAGACAGAAAAGAGGGAGGCAGAAGGACGCTCTAAGGATAGTGCCTCTCGCTCTCAATTACTGAGATTAATAAACAAGGTCAGTTACCGTCCGATGTTTTTTCATTCAGTTTACCACTTATTAATCTGTTAGTTTGTGAGACTGAGGACCTGTCAGCTGTCCTTTAATTGACAGTTACAACTGTCACTGCACATAAGAGCTCCTTAACGCCTTTATTTTTTTTATTAACTTTTAAAAATATAATGAACATTTAGACTTTCAGGGATAACGTACCTGTACATTTGTCAGTGATACTTCTCAATTTGAATACCGTCAGAGTTATTATGAACGTGACATAAGTTTTTTTTTTTTTTTTTTTTACTTTTGTTATATTTGTGCTTTATGACCTAAATAGCTTGGGCTAAATTCTTATGAAATCTAAAATTCTTCATTTTATTTTAGAGTATCATTGATAATTTTATAGAATGTGTTTACAGTTTTGCTGTGTTGAGTTTGGTTTTTACTGCATGTTCTCTCTTCCTATTTGTTTCCAGGGCTGCTCAGGCAGTCCCATTGTTACATAAATAGCATTCTCTGCTCATTTATTAATGTTATATAAATGCTATATGATTGGTTTGTGTTTCTTGTGGGTACTTTTGAAAGACTCCATTATTGCATTCACTTCCTTTTTCTCTCTCTCTCTTTCTCTCTCTCTCTCTGTCTGTCTGTTTCATACTGTTTCAAATACTGCCTAATTTTTTTGATACAACATTACTTGATAAATGCAGTATACGGTGTAAATATAAGAACCGCACAGAAGAGCTTTGTTGTAGACGAGTAAAAAACTAGAGCTGTTGCATCTGTTGGTCTGATTTGGCATGGATGATTTTGTCTCTCTCCATCTGCCAGTGGTTTCCCTCTCAAGTATGTGACATGGTTTCCCAAGCCAAGTCAATCAGACCTTCAAAGCTCAGAAAAATAATTAGACATCATTCAAGAAAACCACAGCACTATTCAAGTTAAATACAATTTAAGTTGCTATAAATATACTGCATCCTCTGCGCCGCGGAACAGAAACCGCACCTGAGAGTTCCTCCAGAGTGTCGATTGCTGTCTGGTGTCTGTCGCGTCTACACCGGATGAGCTTTGTGCTGCAGTTGCACATTGAGGGAGTTCAGGGGTCACTGGATGTCGTGTTTTTGTAAGCATTTCTTCACCTGAAACATCTATAAAACAAGCAAAAACTTTCCTCTCGCTTGAAGGACCCTGTGAGTCAGCGGTAGTTCTGGCAGGTTCACCTCGGGGTGGTTGTTGTTGTAGATGGTCTTGAGGAACACAAAGTGGGCGTGAGAGGGAGCTAAAGGGTGAATGTGTGGGCTTCGTGCAAACATGATTTGAATCAATAGTTTGAGGGGGTGTGAATCAGGTGTGGAAAGAGTTTTGTGTTGTAAGTTTTCAGAATCCCTGTAATAGACTGGATGTTTCACTGCCAACGATCTGAGACACTGTGATAGGCTCTAGCATCCTTATGGCCCTAGAGGACAAGAAGTTTGAAACATAAGTGGATAGAAGGTTTTAGAAAATACTGTTCTTAAAAATGCATTTTAGTTGGTCCATATCTATGTAAAAGTAGTTGTGGATTTGAAAAGACAGTGAGTGTTTTTATTATTCTTGTCAATATTGTTGATTAATATTATAAACTCTCAGAAAAAAAAAAAGCTGTCACTTGGTCAATAATCTTTTGGAAAGTACATCTCTGTATACCTTATTTACCCCTAATATACAATAAAGGAGCATGTTATTTCCTTAAATGCTATTGCAATACCTTTTTGAAAGGGTATAATAGCTGTATAATATACAGTTATACAGATACAATATACAGAAGAGTACATTTGTTCATGTTCGGCCGTCATGCAATTTGAGCTTTTTTCACATAGACAACACTCGGGTACCAAAGTGATACCAACAATACAGAAAGACTGTTGTTACTTTTGTTTATCCCTAGTCAGCATGATATTCATTGGAACCCAAAACAGTTAAGGGAAATTTAAATTGAAGTACACAAGCTTTCACTTCAGTGAACTGTAGCGTTTCTTGGCATGGAAACCCAGATGCTTGCACACAGACATGCACTCACACACACCTACACACATGTACACATAGAACACAAATCAGAGGAACTAAATCTCCTTTGTGAGTCACCAGCCTACAAAGACGTGGCAGAGTGGTTCCTGTACAGTACGGGAAACGGCAGACCTCCCTAGTGACTGCCTGGCCCATTAAACAGAGTTCTGCAAAAGGGCTACGACTGGAGCCTCTAGCGGATGCACTTCCTGTGAACACTTTGACTGAACTTTGACCTCTGACCCCACAACCACTCCTGGAGGGACCTGACCTCCAAATGCAAGAGGAAGAGGGAGAGAGTTTCATGTGGGATCTGTTCCTGGTTAGATATCTGTCAAAGCCAGACAGTTGTCTTCAGCTCCACTGCTGCTCTCAGGGCAAATTATTTCGGAGGAGCCGAAAGTTGTTGCTACTTTTTCTCAACCTCTTCACGGCTCTCTCTGCTTTCGGTCTCTTCTTTGGTTTTCACCTGCAGTTGTTCATTCTTGTTCACTTTCTCCACTGTTCTTTAGTTGCAGCTGTGAGATTTCCAGCCTCACCGAGGGCAGAAAAGGAAAAACAATTCTTACCCAGCCCTGTGTGAGCATGCACTGCTGGAAAACAAACACAGCTGCCTTGCTCATTACGAGCAGGGGCATCATAACACTCGGGGAAGAGGACTAATATTGTTCAAGGGGTAAAAGAAAAATGAGTGCTTTGTGGTTATTATCTGTTTTGGAAGGGCTGCGTTAATCTCCAGCGATCACATCCTTTCCTGTCCTCCTTTCCTTCTGCTTCCTCTCTCTCTTCGCCTCTTTTCTGTAAGTTTACTCTTTGTATGATGTTCAGTCTCTGGGTGGTTAGCAGTCACGCTAGTTAGCATGCTCGGTTACTGGCACTCACACTACGCTTTAGGGGCTGAATCTTTTCTGGCACTGCTCTAGAAGAGGCTCAGGCTTTCCCACAATGCCGAGGACAGCTGGGAAGGGCTATCACTGCCCCCTGAGTCCGCACGGCCTAATGGGAATGCGGGCAGATCTCTTCCAGCTGTGAAACAGGCAAGACTTTCAAACACCTTAGTGGGTGGTTATTTGGACTGGGTGACATATTGAATATTCACAATATATTTGCAATTCTTTTCTGGTGATGTAAAACTAGCCAATATTGCGAATAGGGATTTTAGTTTTTGGCTGTTAAGTTTTCATGCGAGTTTTGTGGCCTCTCCTTGTCTCACAATTGAAATACCATTTAATTGGTTCAGTTCTTTTGCATGAGTTATTGATTCAATCCCACTAAACCATTTTTTAATGTCATTATTGAAAACATGTACATATGGACTTTTTTTCAGGCAAAATGTTTTATTCATTTTTAATTGTAAAAAGTTAAGTTAATAAAAAGGGTCCCGTTCACCCATATAACTTCCTGTTGCTTACACTAACGCCACAATAAAGGTAAAATGAAACAAAAATGTAAAAAATAATTATAAATAAATGCTATGTAGGCAAAAAGTTACTTTTAGTAATGCATTACAATATTGCATTACACCTTAAAAAAAGTATCTAATTGTGTTACCTAGTTACTTTTTATGTAAAGTAATGCGTTACGTTACTTTTGCATTACTTTTTCTATCTGGGCTGGGCTGTTGGTTTTTATAACAACAAAAAAGTCCTTTTTTTGGCAAATGTAAAGGCCCTTTCACACCCAAAATGAAATGAATAAGCCTCAGGCTGAAGAAAATTGCAAATACGCACCTGGACATTAGAGGGCGCAGTTCAAACAAACAAGCCTTTCAGCTGTGCTGGCATTACGGAATAAAGAAAAATAGGACGCAGGAAAAGTAAATGTGTGCTCACCTTTAGTCCAGATCTAGTCTAGAATAACCATCACAGCACAGTGATGTGGAACCATTTACACAGCGCACACAACACCTCGGCACTTACTCCCAATTTCTGTCAACATGGGGACAGGAAAACTGTTGCTCAATAAATTGGAAAACAAAGTAACTTGTGTTACTTATTTGAAAAATTAACTTAAATATTTTGTTGTAAATTTTAAAGTAATGGGTTTACTATGCGTCACTTGAAAAAAGTAATCTGATTACATAATTTGCATTACTTGTAATGTGTTACCCCCAACATTGCTGTTTATTACAATTTAATTTATTTATTTATTAATTTACATTATTTTGTGTGTTAATTTAGTGATGTCTTGCATATTTTAAAGTTGTTTTCACTGTTTTTTGTTTCCTGCATTGATTTTATATCGAATTGGTTGCATTAAAATAATAAGCTATTTTGGAGCAAATAAATAAATAGATAGATAGATAGATAGATAGATAGATAGATAGATAGATAGATAGATAGATAGATAGATAGATAGATAGATAGATGGATAGATAGATAGATATTTGCTCTAAAATAGCATTTTATATATAAGCATTATTCAAAATATAAATATATAACACAAAATTATATAACTTATAATATATATATATATTTAATTTTTTTTTTTTTTTTGCTATACCACCCAGTCCTAGTGGTTATAGTCATGCAAGCACAACATAGAAAATGTTTGTCCTCTTGAAAACAGTAAATGTAATTCCCTTATGGATCACCATTTTGAGAGCACTCAGAGGTGTGAAGGCAGGAAAATGAAATGCCACAAAGTGCAAAATGGATTGCTCAGCTGAGCACAATGAACTCTAGCTTTAACTACAGTTGTGCTCATTAATTATGATTTAGATCAGACACAATCCAAAAATGTGCCTCCCAGAGGCTGCCTCTTAATGGAAAACAGGAAGCAAGTCCACACAGTCACTCTATGATTAGTTTGGCTCAAGTCACCGCCTTGCACTGAGTCAACTGACCTGCATTAGGTAATGTTAAAATAATTTAATAGTTGCCCCATTTTTGGTCGAGCTCTCATCGTCAAGGAGCACATTTTTCTTAAACTCTTCACAGTCGACGCCACGCATTGCACAATGTTGCCTAATAACATGGCCTTCAGATATTGTGCAACCTGGTGTGTGCCAGACCTCTGATAATAAACAGTTTGACGGCATGCGGTTCAATAGTTCAAGTCAAATTACACACATCTGTCTCACCCTGTCCAGCGGAACACCAGAGAGAGAGCTTCAGATGTTTCTGGCCTGCTGTCTTTATGGAAGAGAGCACAGTAAACCAGTCCAAGCTGTGACCGAGAGGCCATTTGTCATCTCTTTGGCTTGATTTGGGAGCAGGCTTGCTTAGTAAGGTCTTGATCTTCACCACTGTAAAACTGATCTCAAACCTGCAATAAAACGTTTCTTACAACACACTGTGCAGCGTCAGAAAAGAGCAGATGAATAAGATATTACAGACAAGAAGACGGGAGAGAAAAATTGAAGAATGCATCTTGAGGTTTAGTTGAGTTGTTTGCGAAACAGGAAAAACGGTTTTTGACATTTTCACTCATCAGAGCACACTGGCACTTTCCTCGACTTAGTCTTGTGTGAGACAGAAAAGACACGTTGTTGGATTATATTCGTTTTCCATACACCTGATAGACATTTGACAGTCGCGAAATTCACAGACAGATGCTGTCACCTGCATGGCAACAGGCAAGTAGGTCCCACATGAGGTCAGTAAATACTAACCTATGAGCTCCTAACACTGACAGATTTAAATGGAGGGGTTCCAGGCTCCCCTCAAATCAATAGCAGATGTGTAAGTGAGCGTGTTCACTCCTAGTTCTCTCTGAAGGCAAGTGGAAAATGCAGAAGCCTGATTTTTTTTTTAACTAAATTTGAGGAATCTGCAGGAGACGTTCTGTAGTGTTTATTTACTTTAAAGACTGTGAGGAGCAGATGAATCTTCACACAAAGCATTGATTGTGAAGCTGAGAGAGAAGGCCATTTCATCCATGAAGACCATTCAAGGATTTCATACATCAACATCTTGTCTAGAGCGTTTATTATTGTAGCTATAATGCCAAAATCTCTTTACAACTACTGATGATAGACCACCACTAGGTGTGTGAAATGGGCCGCCAAGAGGTCAGTCAGTTTGAGCAATCACTGATTCAATGAACTCTCAAACTACCATTTAGTGTAGTGTTTTATCAAAGTTTTTGGGCCACCTTTGACTTTTTGTTAACACTTTATTTTACTGTGTCATTGTTACATATGTTACTTGCATTTACTATTGTAATAACTAGAAATTATGCTTAATTACATGCAATTAACCCTAAACCAAGCGCTCATCCTAACCCTATAGTAAGCACATGTAGTTAACTGTCATTACTCTTAATTATACTTAAATGTATAATTACACTGTAATACTGACACCTTAAAATAAAGTGTAACCGATTTTTCTTTTAAGAACTGCTGAAAACTTTTTATAACTTAACACACTGAGAACACTCTTAGTGCTAGATTATGGACAGTCAGACTGTCTGTTTTTATTACAAAGTTCTCTGGAATACTTGATTCTGATTGGTCGATTTCATCATACAGTGGTCTGATATTTCCCGACAACAACTGCCCATTCACAAAACTCTCATCAGAGTAACTGAAACTTGTCACATGTGTGTTCAGTTTAGTTCAGTTCTGTCTTGTCTGTATGAGTTCTCATTAGTCACCATCATTTCAAATTAGTTAAGTCTTGTCAGCTGTCCCCGTTTAGTAATCGTCATCTGTGTATTTAAGTTCCTGCCTTTTGCGCACTGTCACGTATGCTTACCAGTTATCTTGAGTTATATAATAAATCTGTCTTTAATATATTCCTGTCTACATCATCCGTGGAGAAGCAGCGTTACAGAACAACCGACCTTCGAACAAGAAGAAAAGTGATGCGTTTCCTTCTCCTCCCGGAGACCAGGCCGTACTTGGGTTACCTGCCCTGGATGCTCCAGAATGGCGGCCTCTCTCCCTCAGCCAGCGAGCCTGAGGCACCCACCGAGAACATCAGAGCCTCGGAGTCGACACGAGCATGTCAGTCCATAGCAGAGCCAGGAGCAGACCTGGACCTCATCGACCTGTGGTCCACGGATCCTTTCCCCACCCAGATCCCCACGCTTGAATCCTCGTCTTCATCTCCGGTCCCGTCCGGACATCATCTCCAGCCAGTATCCTTTTCTGAGTTCCTGATCCCGTTTCCATCGTTGGCACCACTGCCCAGCTCCTCGGCTCTACCCCCGCCGCTCATCTTCATCACCTCGGGCTTCACCTCCACCAGTTCGGCTTGAGGCGGAGTCCCCGTCTCCACTCCAGACCTCCAGGCCTCCAGGTCGACATCTCCACCTCGACCTGTCTGCCCGTCACCATCGCCTCGGCCCACTGCGCCTTCACTTAACCCAACACACTTATGTTTGCCTCATTTGAATTTGGTTGTTTGTCTTCTTGCTAGTAAGAAGCTTTGAGTTTGTTATATGTTGAACTTATATCTTACAAACAATATTGCCAGTTACTTTGTCATATTGTCATTTAATTGCCAGTAAATTTTTGGTCCACCAAAGAAAATAGTTTCCAACAAAGTCACAGTAGAATTTGAGAGACAGTGAGCAACACAACAGTAATGTTTAAAACATGTTTTTTAACAAATTGGTCGAGTGAATGATTCAGTTACTCACTCATAAAGAATTGTTGTTCCTAAAAGTGTGTTATTTAACAAATTGATTGAGTTGAACAAGGGGCAGACTGATAAAGATTCACCTGTCGCCAGCCTGCCTGGAAAGCACTCTCTATCAGCACCCTTAGCATGCCGCTCAAATCAATCAGTTGGTCGGTTGGTCAGTATGTCTGTCTGTTTATGACGCATATTGTAGACTGTACATTTCCAAAGAGAGAAATTTCCAACCTGGGGACCACAGTTTAATCACTGATTATTAGATCTCCTTAACAACGAGAAACGAACAGGAACGAAATGAGAACATTCTAACAGGAACCAAGAATAAGAGAATATTATTTATGAGCATATTTAGTGGAATCACAACTTCAGGTGAAATTGTTCAGAGATCTGCTGAACAAGAGGAGTCAGTTCAGAATACAGGAATGTTTATATTAGTGGCCACATCTGTTCCTGGCATTGTTTTATTTCAAGGGTCTGGCCAATTCTTTAAACGTTACTGTGCATTCACAGTTAATTCAAATAGTGTAATAGCACACCTCTCCCGAGCAATTCCTCACAGACACACACACACACACACACTCTTCTTCTCTCCCTTACTTTTTCTCTCTTGGAGGTTTGACAATGTCCTGGCTCTATCCGACAGAAGTTGTCCTGCCAAGGAAAATGAGCTCTGTTGAAATGGAAAGTCTGAAGTCACTCAGGGCTTTTTGGCAAAAGACAATTACGCAAAGCAGGAGAATCCAGAAGAAGTCTGCATCTTGGGGATGGATCCAGAGCAGTGTCTTTGGGTCTGCTCAATTTTTCAGCACATAGTTACTAAGATCAGTTTAAAAAGGAGAGGTTTGGTCTTGGAGCAGTATCTCAAAAGCTCTGTGAGTAAAGACTCAGTTGTGTCTGTTATCTTTCCACTGGAGGAAGGAGAAAAGGGAAGAGTGGAGCTGAGGAAGATGTTTGTACAGGAGGCATTGTGGGGTGAGATTTGAGCCTGGTTATCAGTAGCAGGGCAGTAGGCAGGGAGAAGCTCTGACCCAAGGTCACATTCTGATGTTACTTGCCAACTTCCCATAAAAATGTAGAGTCACTGCTTTCTCTCTGAGTGAAATGCACCAAGGAAGATCTCATCTGATCTGACAGCATTCGCAGATGGTCCAATCTTGGTCGACATGTTGCTAAGATAATGACCCAATACTTAAATAGCACACCTATTGAAAATATTTTAATAAACACTAACATAAGCTAACGACCCACAAATATTGGATAATATTCAAGTAGATTGTGAGGTTTGCATCTTACTATTCTAATGGCCCAATACTTAAATAGTGCAACCAAATACTGAAAAATATTTCAATAAATATTGGCTAATGCTAATGACCCAATAGCACACACAAATACTGGCTAGTATTCCAAAATATCCTGATGTGACCATGTTGGTTATTTAAGGGCCCAATACTTCAAAAGTATACGAAAACACTGGATATTCCAAAACCATGTGAGCAGCCTTCCTGTCTAGTGCATATAAAACTTTGTGAATTTTGAAGTGAGCATGTTGCTAAGCTAATGACTTAATACTTCAAAAAAAAACAAAAAAACAATTTGTTGTTACATAAAACTACTTTTCAAAACTACTTTTACACTATGTAAACTCTATGTAATTATATCCATTAAAAAATTACCTTATAATTCAGACCAAGTCCTCAGAACAGTGTAAAGGAAATACCAAAATACCAACCAGCCCCAGGCAACCAAACATTTCTTATACCTTTATCTGAGAACTCACTGAAGCCTAAAAGCTCACTGAAATGTTGTATGAGGTGGTGTTGTACATGCATATTTGTGAAGTGGGGTGCTGTCAATCAGCACCTAGGTGTGGTGTGCACCAATGCTTTAAAGAGTAGTTTCTCTGGTAAGAACGCTCATGGGGAAGTGAAGTGTCTTCAGATTGGCGCCATTAATGTGGGTTTGGGCGTTCTCTGTCTTGAAAACCCAGGCACACATGGATATACACAGCATTTGGAAGCAGGGATTTTAAGTGGGCACAGCCTTTCGGACCCCACCCGTTTCCTGTCTGCCAAGGATTACGGTCATGCGCGCACACACACACACACACACAGAGAGAGAGAGAGAGGTAAACTAACCAGGTCAACAGAATCCAAAACAGTCAGCAGTTTCCAGTCTCTCTAATGAATCTGCAAGCTCTGCAGTAACAGGAAGAAATCAGGTGATTTCCAGATATAATCCAACTCCTCTATTTATCAGTGCTGCAGAGTTAGGAGACAGGACTAACCCCAAGACCTCCAATAACCAAGGGAGTATTCAGACTTATGCAACACTTCCGAATGTTCTTTATGCATGTTTGTGGGCCATTGCTGCCTATGATTTATTCCTGTAGTGTTAGTTCTATTAAAAAATCATAAAATTGGAATGAAAATCAGTCGGATCGGAATTATTTTAAGAATTAGCACAAATGCGAGAAATAAAAGTGCTCATTATAAAGAAAAGAAAAAATTACATGTGTCAAGTTCTTAAAGTTTTTAAAGGTAAAAGATTTTTTTTAAAACAAATATCATGAATTGTTAAATTCATAGTCTTAAGTAATGACATTTAACAACCTTACTTACAAACTTGCCTCGTTTTGCCAAAAAAGTCAAATTAATACTTGAAGAGACTTGTCGTAATGGTCCTTTTTGATATCACTTACTTTGTTTTGTTTTTTTATTCTCCATGTTGGTTTCACCACGTGACTTGACTTAGAGGTTCAAATATAAGAAGTGAAGCGATTTATGGATTTATTTTAAGAATTTTATTATTTCTTTTATTTCTTCAATATGATATTAGGAAAGTTGTATCACCCGGACATTTTCGATATTAACAAATTAATTTTCATTTGGAAGTTAAAAATATCATCATTACATCATTAAATGAGTAACATGGATTTGGCTCATTGCCTTCCAGTTAGATTTATAATGGCATTACTGAGCAGGGAAGTAGTATTTGCTAGCAGAGAGTGATTCCGTAGTAGTGACTATAACAACTTGTCCATTTGAACTCTAGTCATTTGTGCAAGTGTAAATGTTCCACACCTGCTGTCTGGAAATTGGAAGCTATTTGTTGACAGTTAGTACATCAACAGTTCACTTTTTCACTTACTATAGCCACACACACACACACACGTCAAATCATGAGCACACTAAATATCTAACGACGGCCGTAAACACTGCTGTATAATGCTTCTTTCTTTGCTGAAACTGCCTATGTTTAATGACATCTTAACTGAATGTGACAACATGGGCAATGTCGGTACAAAGTCATGCATAAGGACATTCCATATTGAGTAACTGATGGCTTGCCAGATACCAGAGGACTGTTGCTTTAAAAGAATCTGAAGTAGCAAAATTTGAATTGTTTTTAAGCTGTTGTGGTCACAATTGGAGATGTAAACAAAACAGTCTGAATGATAAATAACAACTGATTTTGAAGTCAGAGCATCTGTTCAGATCTTGAGTAGTAAGAGCTTTATTATCATTTCAGCTCTATTCAGCCTGTACACAGTGAAACGAAACAGCATTCCTGATAAACATGGCTGTAAAATACCTCAAGTAGTAGTAAACACTTCTCAGAATGATATATTAATGCTTATTAAACCATTTGATCTGCTCTCTCACATATGTTTGCTGTTCTTATCCTCACACAGTTTATCTATTGGACTGTCACTACCACACATGATCTGTGAGACAAATGTTAGGTTCAGAGGTTGTTTCATCACAGTTATAACAAACATATTTGATATCTCTGTTCCTCACTATGGCTGACTGCAGAACAACACGGTGTAATATAACACTTCAAGTTATTGAAGCCTAATGTTGTTTTTCTGCTATGCCTCACAGGAAGAGTGCTATCAGGATGTTGATGCTGGATGGGATGCCAGCCCTGCCAGTCAAAATCGATCCT
Organism: Opsariichthys bidens; assembly: GCA_037194245.1. Taxonomy (NCBI): domain Eukaryota; kingdom Metazoa; phylum Chordata; class Actinopteri; order Cypriniformes; family Xenocyprididae; genus Opsariichthys; species Opsariichthys bidens. The sequence goes on along the minus strand of CM074292.1, from coordinate 17,981,719 downwards.
GCAGAGTCACAGAGACGGGTAAGAGGTCAAAGCGATGTTACAGAGGTGTAGTCATATAGGCTTTCAATACTCAAGGTGTTGGTAATTAACCAATATCATACTCACAAAGTCTAGAAGACTGCGAACGCAGGCAAGTAGAGTGATGCAAACCAGTGCTTTTAAATATCAGCGTTCTTGAAACACCACTTTATCAATCAAATTTGAGGACCGAAACTAACGGTCATACATATTATGGTGGGTGAATGTCACAAAGCCTGTAAAAACAATGTCTCAGTCCTAAATAAATTAAGGCTTTAATAAATAAAGTAAGGTTACATTGAGGAATATTAAGATTTTTCTTGTTAAAATTTTTGAGATGTGATGTTTGTCAGGACAATTACTTTTCTCATTACTTAGACCCACACACAATACATGCTATATATGTAATTTCAATAACTAGAATATGACAATCCTTTATGGTATTGATTGATGTTGTCAGAACCGGGATTTGTGCTCGGGCCAACTTTCCATCACTGAGCCACAGGAAGGTGTTGAATCTAGTAGTCAGATACTCTCTTAGATTGCAACAAATGAGTTTTTTTTTTTTTTTTAAATAGGAAAAGAGTGCAACCCCCCTATAGGAACGACTCCTGACGTTCCTTCCAGGATGAATGGGTTTGCTAGAAGTGAAATTCTCTAATTAGTATGGGGTCTAAGATGTCCTTGGTAGGGACCCAGGTGCGCTATAGCCTACCCAGTCCACAAGATACTGCTAGGACCCACTTAATCGACGGACATCCAGTATTCGGCGGACTGTGTAGGCTGTTTGGCCATAGATGATAGGAGGAGGGAGAGGTTTACCTGTCGCAAGAAAAGAAGACAAAAGAGGTTTTAACAGAGAGTCATGCAAAGTGGGATTTATCTTTAGAGACTTAAACAAGTATAAACGATAAGTAACTGCGTTGTTAAATGTCCTGGAAATCTTGAAGTGGCGATGACCCTCTGGTAAAGTTTACGGGGACTCCACCCGCAAGAGAATGTTCATGGTGGCGAGCCAGACTCGTTGGATAGGGCGCAGAGTGGCGGCACATCTGCATCTGCGGTTAGCCTGGTGCTGGTACTGCAGAGAGACCTTCAGGAGCTAGAGTCGGGCCTTTTTCCATGTCTGGCAGCAGCGCTTGACAAACTTTTGAGCGGAGGGAACTGTAGCTTCTACAATAGTGGAAGAGTATTTACATAAACTCGGGACAACGCATCGGGTTTTAGGTTCTTGGAGCCGGGGCGGTTGGATAAGATGAACTGGAATCGATTGTAGAATAAGGACCAGCATGCCTGGTGGGGGTTTAATTACTTAGCTTGCTGAACATATTCTAGGTTCTTGTGGTCCGTAAGCACTTGGAATTGGTGTTTGACCCCCTCAAGCCAATGTCTCCACTCTTCAAGCGCTACCTTAACTGCCAGTAACTCTCCATCCCCCACACGATAGTTCCTCTCAGTTGGTGTAAGGCGGTGGGCAAGGAACATGCAAAGGTGTAGCTTGTTGTCCTTATCCCTTTGGTAAGGACAACTATGTCAGAGGCATCAACTTCCATGATGAAGGGAATATCTGTGTTCGGGAAAATAAGAATTGGTGCAAAGGTAAAATTTGAATTTGTTAAAGGCCAACTCTGCTTCCAATCCCCAACATAACCCGGCTGTGTTCCCCTTGATGAGAGCAGATAAAGGAGCTGCTGCAGAACTGAAGTCCAGGATGAACTTGCACAAAAAAACTGGCAAAGCCGAGGAAACGCTGTTCTACTTTAACTGACAAGAAGGAAAGCCAATCCACAATGGCTTGAACTTTTAGAGGGTCCATTTATATCTGGCCAGACTTTATGATGAAGTCCAGGAACTGAACCTGGGTCACATGGAACTCACATTTTTCAGGTTTGACATACAGATGGTTGTCAAGAAGGTGTCTGAGAACATTACTAACATGTTTCACATGCTCTTGGGGGGAACTTGAGAAGATGAGGATATCATCTAAATAGATGAACACAAATTGGTTAAGTATGTCGCTGAGAATGTCATTAATGAGAGCTTGAAAGACTGCAGGAGCATCAGTGAGACCGGAAGGCATGACTAAGTATTCGTAGTGTCCAGTGGGCGTGTTGAAGGTGGACTATCATTTATCTCCTTGTCTGATGCGCACAAGATGGTAGGCATTAAGCTTCGTGAAAATTGAGGTTTCTTGAAGAATTTCGAAGGCAGTGTCCATTAGCGGCAAGGGATAGCGGTTACGAATAGTGATCTTATTGAGTCCCCTGTACTCAATACATGACCGAAGTCCACCATCCTTCTTCCAGACAAAGAAAAATCCAGCTCCAGCAAGGGAACTAAATGTATGGATGATCCCTGCCCAATCATTGATGTACTTGTCCATAGTGATTAGTTCAGGGATGGACAACGAGAATCTACTACCTCTGGGGGAACGGGTTCCTGCTGGAGAAGCCAGCGGTAACCAAGGATAATAGGAAACTCTGGAGTTAGGTGAAACTACATGCTCTCCTGGTGCTGGTAAGTGAAGAGACAAAAGAGAGAAGTGAGGTGGGTTTTCCCAGGAGCTAACGGTCTTCCATCCAAGGCTGTCACAGTTAGGGGAGCAGGAAGTGAATTAGTAGGGATCTGGAGTCTTTTGGCAAGGGAAATATTCATGAAGTTCCTGGCTGCCCCAGAATCAATCAAGGCCTGGAGTTGGTGTTTTTTGTCTCCCCAAGTGAGTGTGATGGGAAGGAACAACCCAGAGTTGGAAGGTGAAGCAGTGAGTGTTACTCCCGTTACATACCTTCCTTGCCTGTGAACAATCCACAATATAGACAACAGTGCCCTCTCATGCGACAGTCTCGTTCTGAAGAAGTCCTACTCAACTGAGTCCTACTCAACTGCATGGATTCCGAAAAATCTTGGGGCACTGGTAGCATTTGAACTGGAGTAGGGCTGGCAGACAGGGTGGAAACAGAAGGGCGGTACAGGTTTCTCTCCCTAAAGCGATTATCCAGTTGGATGGCTTGATCGATAAGAGTCTCAAGGTCACGGACCGGTTCTCTAATAGCCAGATCATCTTTGATCGCCTCAAACCGTTCAGGAAACACTCATTGTTCCAGCCACTCCCCACTGCAACTGTTCTAAACTGTATGGCATATTCAGTGGCACTGCCATTATTTAGTCTGAAGGTGAGAAGTTTTTTAGAGGCTTGCCGGCCACTGAGGGGGTGGTCAAAGACTCCTATTAACTCCTCTACGAATGTAGAATAACTTGAACAGAAGGACGCCTGTGCCTTCCAGGTTGCTGTTGCCTAGGAGAGAGCCTTACCGGAAAGGAGGGTGATAACATACACAATCTTGGTCCGATCAGAGGGGAAGGAAGATGGTTGCAGTTCAAATATGAGAGAACATGAGGTCAGGAACCCATCACATGCTCTGGGATCACCTGAGAGATATTGCAGTGGAACTGGGCAAGGTTCAACCAAAGGAGAGGGCATATGAGAATCTTGAAGGGGTACATTAGCAGCAATAGAAGCAGTAGCTGGTGTGGAGCCGATCAATAATCTGACAGGTTGAATTCATAAGATCAGCACCTGTGAGTGTTTAGCCATCAAAGTCTCCTGCTGAGCTAGGCTTGTCTCTTGGCATTGGACTGTGGATTCATGCTGAGCTACTGTGGCAAGGAGTACTTGTGGATTAGGTGTGTCTAGGTTCATTATGTGGCTTGGTTATTCTGTCAGAGCCAGGACTCGAACTCAAGTCTCTGGTGTAAAAGTCCAACTTTCCACCACTGAGCCACAGGAAGGTGCCAAACCTAATAGTCAGATATTCTCAAAAGAGTTTATTTAAAAAGAAATAGGGAAAGGGTGCAAATGCCCTTACTTCTAGGCAATCAAAAAAAAAAGAAAGAAAATCCAGACCAAAAGGAAGCAAAATGTCCAAAACAACAACTCTGGAGAAGTTTTCCAAAAAGGCAAAATAAATGTAAATGTAAACAAATGTAAACCGTGCAAAAGGCACAGAAAAAGCTTAAAACAAAAGCAAACTTACAGCAGCCACTGGCTAGGAAACAACAATAACCAAGTGAAGATACAGAGAAAAAGTGCAGCTTAAAAACACTGCACAGAACGAGACACATTTCACTTTACACTGTAAATGTAAATGTAAATGTTTCCTTTCAACACGTTAATTATTGCTCCTTGTTATGTTTGTATTTGTTTTCTTTACTTATGTACAGCATGTTGGTCAGTCTTGAGGCTGTTTTAAATGTGCTTTAAAAACAATAAACTTAAACTTAATAATGGTCATCCATAAAAATTGGCTTCAGTACCAAGTAACAGTCCTTTACTTTGCCTTTAACATACTGTGTATTGCTTGTCTGGTGGTTTAGATTAAGGTGTCTCATGCTTGGAGTCTTCAGGATACATGCCAGGTTTTCAGGCCTGACCAAATAAGCATATACACGTGTTTCCCCCACTTCCCAAGTCCTGTGCTCTTGCTCTCCATTTTCATGCACATCTAAACCCACACACATAATATTTTGCACCCTGTTTTACCCGTTTTAACGGTTGTCATTGTCGTGTCGTTGTTCGGGTCGAGTGCAGGATGTGCGTGGGCCACGCAGCTCAGCTTTGAAGAGTGTTAAATCAACAGGCAGTGCAGATGCTGAAACGTGCTTCTTGTTTGAGTGGGCTCAATGCCAAGCCCCTTTTCTTGGAAATGCATAGCTCCCCCCATTAAAGCCGTCCTCACCAGAAGCTATTCGGATTCGGAAAATTAGCCATAATGACTGGTAGCCCCCATATGAGGGGTTGGATGTAAGCCGCGCTGGAGGGGAGGGATAGGAAGGTGAGAAAGGTGAAGCATGAGTCGGGAGAGAGAGAAATGGGGTAGAGATGAAGTTTCAAAACATGTTCCATTTCAGCTGAACCACTTCCAAGTCAACCACAGTAAAAACAGAAGGGAAATTTTGGGGCTTGAAATAATGCTGCCAGCAGACCACTTTTTGTCGATGATTTCATTGAGTCTGAGTGAGTGTTTCTGAGATGTTTGACTGGAATGTTTTGTCGATTTACTGTTGTTAATTTAGGATAACAACTGAGTCAGTAAATGCTTGAAAGACTGCTTTTTCTTCAGTTTTTGTGATGTTTTCCTCCCATATAATTAGCAAATGCTCTTAATCTCAGTCCCCCATGTAGTAACCGATCTGAAGTTATTTCACTCAGAATCTCTTACCATTCATTAAAAATGTTGTACATTAAGTATAATCATTGCCTCTAGTCATTGACAGACACAGTTATCACATGATCCAGAAATCATTCCAATATGCTGATTTGGTGCTGCTAAACTGTGATATAGTTTTTTTTCTGACACCAATTCAGAAAGTAGTGTAAGGTGGCAAAGTTTGGAAACCATTTCCTTATTTCTCATCTGAACACTCTCTGTTTAATTTTGATAACAAAAATAAATGTGACCTTTAATGATATAAATCTGATGATACACATATATACATTTGTTTTACAACCTGAACTAACCTTGCCTTGTCATAAAAAGTTCAATTTATCTAATCTTTTAAGAGAATTCATTCAAATTAAAATAAAGTAGCTGTACCCACCTTTATTTTCATAATGGTCGTGCCGACACGACCATTTGTAACTTCAATGTAAAAGACATACACTAATATTATTTCATCTGTACAAAACCCGTACGTTATGCTGCCTGATGCTGTTAACTGGAATTTGTTATCATATTATTTTAATATATCATCAAAATCATTAACACACTGGTTTGTAGCACAAATAGTTTTATAGTTTATTATGCTTGTTATTCTTCCACTTATTTACCTATCTATGGTGGAAGTCTCAAAAGTCTTGCAAATTCACATAACACATGCCGCAATATAAGGTAGACAAAATATATAAAATATAAATTTGAATAACTTAATAGAACAAAACAGTCTTTCGCACTTCAAAGGAAAACTGCCATCATTTAATCACTCTCTCATCCCACCCAAAATCATGACTTCCTTCTGTGGAAATTCTCCTTAGGAAATGTTTTGAAAACGTTGTGTTCTGCAGAAGACAGAAAGTCATACATGTTTGGAATGACATGAAGATCAGTAAAATGATGGCAAAGTTTTCATTTTTGAATGAATCTCTTTAAAGCCTTTTAAATATTCCGCTAAAATACATGAGCTCAGTTTACTGAAATCTTAGGATGTTCCTGTTTCAAAGGTAATTAATAGTGAACTGAATTCCACCTGTCTCTTTCTTCTCAGTCTCCTGTGATCCATGACTATACCGAGATGGGCGTGCTGGTGTTGAACCGCAGATTTCGGACACAGTCAGACGATAGGCGATTCCTGTCCGACCCCTTCCAGACGCAAACAGAGCCCGTGGACCTGTCCACCAACAGAGCCAGAACCTCCCCGTCACTTTCAGCATCGTCATCTTTGTCCTCGTCTCCCTCGTCGTCCTCGTCATCAATACGATTCTGTCCACGGTCCCCTCCCTCCAGCAAGTCTCTGTCCTCTTCATCACCATCATCATTATCCATGCCTTCATCTTCCTCCACTTCAGTTATAACCTCCGTTCCTCGTTTGAAGATGTCTCCGTCCTGCTCTGGCCCAGTGGTGACATCTCCGCCATCCAGGAGTCTCAGGGGGCAGTCGTTTTTGCACATTCCCCAGCTGATGCCTCCTTGCTCCAGCCCGGTCCACCTCCACCCACGGCGGGTGCCGGTGGTGATGCAGCCCGTGCCACTGGTCTACACTGGGGTGAGGTCGCTGGGAAACAGCAGGCTCATGATGCCACTGCTGGAGGAAAACAGGATGCACAGGAAAGGTGAGACGTAAGCCTGAATGTGCTGCTTAATAGTGTTACACCGAGTATACAACAGACGCATAAGCACATAGAACCCATTATAATCAGTGATGCTGTCTACACTGGACAGTAAACTGATGCCTCATACTATTTCTGATGTACTTTGTGCTCGCGCCACTTCAGGCACGAAGAACAAATGGATTTGCAACGATCGCTTGCAATGTCGCAGTATTGTAGACAGTCCCAAGCTGTTGCGGCATAACTGTTGCATCCAGTGTAGAAACAGTGTCAAAGACCTTATGACAGATGAATGTCTGACACTCCAAACAGCCAATGAAATTCCTGTGCTGATAAGCACTGTTGTTATACATCAATTTGTCGGTCAAACTTACTAAACTGTCTGTGACATGAACCTCCTATTTTGGCAAATTCCCAGCATATGATATTGTAATTAATTCTGATGCTAGGTATCCACTTGTTGGAGTTTCGCTCAAGTAATCTCGAAAACTGCAAGCATTGAATTGTTGTTATTATAGCAAACTAAAACTAAAAAAAAAAAAAAGTTGATTTGAAATTAAATAAACACTTTTAACATTCTCATTTAGTTTAATTTGATGTACTAAAATAACTACATCTAAAACTGAATGTTTAGTGGAAAAAAACTAAAACAAAACTATATAGACGTTAAAATGACTAAAACTGTTCAACTTCCCCTTGTAATTTCATTATCATCTTCTACCATTATTTTCTCTCAGTTTCACAGACAAGGCTTAAGCTAGTCCTAGGATAAAATGCATGTTTGAGCTGTTTTAACTGAAAGCAACTTGCACTGAATATGTCAGTACCATTGTTTTGTCTTAAGATGCACTCCAGTAATGTTTTTTTTTTTAAGGCATGTTAATAAAAGGTACTTAAATGTCCTAATTGAACAAATGTCTAATCCTGGCTTAATCTAAACCATGTTTATGAAACCAGGCCTTAGTGTTTAATCATAACAACCTGATACAGCTTGTTCTTTCTTTTTATTGCGCTCCGATAAACTGCATTTGAAGTCATTTTTCCCAAAATCAGGTACTCTTGCAAATCGATGGGCGAGTCTCCTCATTTGACCACTTTCCTCTCTCTTCCTTGGTGCAAAGCACTGTGTTTAAAAGCCTCTCTTCGAGTTTCCGTGTTGCTGGCAGGGTCAGTGACAGAACCCAGAGCCCGGCTGTGTGTTAGACAGGCTCAGCTCTTATGAGTGCAGCTCCATTGTGCTCGGCTCTTTATATTCCTCAAAACAGGCAGCTGCTACATCCCCGCAGGAAGTAGATGCAATGGCAAAAACTTTGCTTAGCTAAACGAGGGCACTTGGGTTTATTAAGTGACAAAGCACATGCAGAAACATAGTAGCATCTGCAATAAAAGACATGTTTATAGAAAGACAAAATAATGAAAAAGAATATATATATGCAAAACGTTCTAAATTTGATTTTATTTTCATTAATTATGAGGTAATTCATCCCCTGCTATCTCTCTCTCTCTCTGTCTCTCTCTCTCTCTCACACACACACACACACACACACACACACACACAAACTATCAAACCATTTTTTTCTTGGAAAGCTTGCCTCTGGGCAACAAAGCTGTTTTTAATGGGCTCTGTGGCTAGGAAGGCTTTCCATTCATTCTTCTTCCCTTTTTTCATCCTGTTTTCCTTTGGGGGGAGGCATAGATAGAGGTTGGAGATGTCCAATGTCATATAAGTCTCTCTTATGTCCTGTATTAATGTGTGTGTGTGTGTGTGTGTTGTGTCTCAGAGCTCTTTCTGTTATAGACTGACCAATCAGAGAAGGGCATTCATCTACATCAGAAGCACACACAAGCAGTTTGACACATAATTAGGCCTGTGCAGTTCACACTTTGATGATCCAATTTTGGTTCATTAAAAACATTCAAGATTCACACACAGAGACCAGCCCCCTATCTTGAGGGTCCATGCCCTTATGCTCTGCAGTCTCTCATGAAGTATCCATGGCAACAAGACAGGACATGGAATGACACAAATACAACTGAGACCTTTGAAATTGCTATTACATCCAAACACAAACAAAAACAAAACAATATAAACCAATACAAACATACCCAGCTCTCTTATTATAGGAATATAGTGAACTATATTCTATCATTCGTTTGAGCAAGGAAAGCTGAGTTCACTCAAAAAGTACAATTTTGTCATTTCGCACACTTCGTTCCGCAAAGTGTGGACATGAAGATCTTAAAATGTCTTGAGATTGTCGTTACTTAACGTCAAAATTACAAACCTGCACAGGTTGCACGGTGTAGGTTTAGATTAGTGAATAATCAGATGTAAATCATTGTTAGTTACTATTCTTATATACACTATTATAGTATTTATTATTATTATTTTAAAATAATTTTGTTATATTTTTGGTTATCATTTTAATTTTAGTTTAATTACGTGCATTACTCATTTTGATTTATTTTAATATTTCTTTTTTATTGCCGTTTTAGTTGTTTTAGTACTTAAAATCATTTTCATTCATTCATTAAGCTATCAAGGCAACATTTCTAATTTGTGTTTACATTTTTCATCTAATATTTATATTTTAATTGATATATTTATTTCAATTAATATAGAATAATTTTAATAGTTTTAGTTCATTATATATTTGATAATCAAAGTGCCATCAGATTTGAATCTTAGTTTGGTTTATTGTGTCAGTGCTATGGCCATATGTCCACATAACTGAATAATTTCTGTTCACTTAATTATATTAATCCATGTACAAACTCTGAATCAAGTACAGAAAACCAGCACTGGGTTCGTTTGGACCGCAGTCTCCTGATTGTAAGTTAACTTTGGGGTGCTGTGGAATCATACGTGCATATTGTAAATTCAACTGCACCAAACTTCTGTTTTTATCCAGTGACGCACCGAATTGCAGATGGACTGTCACCACGGCGATCTTTGAGTGACAGCGAGGATGATGACCTACCCAACGTGACCTTGGAGAGTGTGAATGAAACAGGATCCACTGCCCTGACTATCGCCCGCGCTGTCCAAGAGTAAAGACACATTTATCATTAATCAGCAGTATTTATAATCCAGTCTACAACCTTCTATCCCCCATCTATCATTATGATGTATGATGGTCATTATCAGAGCTCCCTCCTGCACAATGAAAAAAGCATAGATATAAGATTTTAGATATTTCACAGTAAAAAAATAAACAATATTTATTTATATTATATAAAAAAAGATCCTATCAGGGAATGAACTATTAATGTGATCTTTTTGGAAGTGTTTTTTTTACGTTATTACCTTTCATATAGCTGTTTGTGAAAGAAAAAGGTCTGCTGAGTTTCACAGAACAAAAAGCACGACAAATGGAGTTTTTGTCTCCCAAAAGAAAGAACCGATTCTGAACTGCCTGAAACGAGTGGTCAGTCTTACTTCCTGCACAAACCTACACTCTAAAATTCAGGGGACCTGTTCCCACAACTTAAATACATGCATGGCTGCACGTTAAAAATTCTTATTCTAAGTTGCAAACATTATACAAACATAATAATGTTGATACTTAATCATTTTAACTAATAATAATTTCTGCATTAATTGATTCTTTTTTAATTAATTTGAAGTAATATAATGAAATTGTGCTTTGTATGCTTTTCATAGGACTGGATAAGGAGAATAAATGTTGAAATTAAGTGCAAATTTATTTGTTTTTAGTGAAGGGAAAGACCTGTTCGTGATTAACACTGTTACATTTGACATTTAGAAGAGTTTCTGTAATGTTGAAGTTTTACCTTTGTGCTGAAGAGTAGATACAAGAAGGCAAACAAGAAGCAATGACTGAGCTAATGCTAGTGACAAGTAATATCTTACTTATTCAATAAATATACCTGTTAAATAAGTAATGTTAGCATATACCATTATAGCTGTTGAATAATCAACTTTTGTTTATGCTACAAATCAGTAAGTTCCTCTAACTCAAAGTAGCTTGTTGGTTGAATGTAAATTCACTCAAAGTTGTGATGACTCAAAAAAATTGATGCAAACTGTGTTCATTTTTTGTTATTGAGCCAGCACATTATTTTTTAGAGTGTAGGTTTTTGCATAAGGCCAGCCTGGCTGTCCTCGAACAACATCTACTTTGACCTGCCCTCAAACTCTGTAGTTGAGGCTGAGGCCTGGAAGAGTTTGGGGTAGTCGTGGCCTAATGGTGAGGGAGTTGGGTTAGCGTCAAGGTTGCCGGTTCGATTCCCACGCCGGCAGGAATTGAAGGTTGTAAATAAACAGCTCTCTCTCCACCTTCGATACCATGACTAAGGTGCCCTTGAGCAAGACACCTAACCCCTAATTGCTCCCCGGGTGCTGTCGCAATAGCTGCTCACTACATAGTGTTCACTGTGTGTGTGTGTTCACTACTCACTGCTGTGTGTGTGCACTTGGGATGGGTTAAATGCAGAGCACCAATTTCGAGTGTGGGTCACCATACTTGACAATACGTCATGACTTTCACTTTCATGTTGTCGACATGTCAAGAAGACACTGATTTCTGTGCTGTGAAAGCAAATCCACTCAGGCTTGAATTAATACAGTAAAACTGATGCCATTATTACTTTTCGTATCAATGTGTACATGCTGAGGAAGCCTCTGGAGCTGAAATTCAAATATGGTAATGAGTGTTTAGTTTCCGACATGCACTTTAAACGGTCCACTGTAAACCAATCGAAACAGTCTGGGTCGTTTGACCAATCAGTGCAGATTAGGCTCTCAGAAAAGAGGGATTTAGAGAGACTGCATCTTTTATCGAACCATTTCGGACACTGTGAGAAAAGAGAAGATGCTGCAATGTATATTATGAAAAAAAATATAGCTTATTTCTGAGAAAATACTGTGAGAGCAATGTGTCTGGAAAGGACAAAGGTGTTAGTATGATTTATAGCAAGATGCAGGAGTGAATATTATTGTGAAAGAGAATGTGTGAGAGATAGTTGCTGATTTGACCTGTTGGTTCATCAGTCAATAAGAATTGGATCCAGTGATTCATGTAGTGTTTGTATACAGTCGTGGCCAAAAGTTTTGAGAATTCCATAAATATTAGTTTTCACAAAGTTTGCTGCTAAACTGCTTTTAGATCTTTGTTTCAGTTGTTTCTGTGATGTACTGAAATATAATTACAAGCACTTCATACGTTTCAAAGGCTTTTATCGACAATTGCATGACATTTATGCAAAGAGTCAGTATTTGCAGTGTTGGCCGTTCTTTTTCAGGACCTCTGCAATTCGTCTGGGCATGCTCTCAATCAACTTCTGGGCCAAATCCTGACGGATAGCAACCCATTCTTTGTCAGAATTAGTGGGTTTTTGTTTGTCCACCCGCCTCTTGAGGATTGACCACAAGTTCTCAATGGGATTAAGATCTGGGGAGTTTCCAGGCCATGGACCCAAAATTTCAACGTTCTGGTCCCCGAGCCACTTAGTTATCACTTTTGCCTTATGGCACGGTGCTCCATCGTGCTGGAAAATGCATTGTTCTTCACCTAACTGATGTTGGATTGTTGGAAGAAGTTGCTGTTGGAGGGTGTTTTGGTACCATTCTTTATTCATGGCAGTGTTTTTGGGCAGAATTGTGAGTGAGCCCACTCCCTTGGATGAGAAGCAACCCCACACATGAAGGGTCTCAGGATGCTTTACTGTTGGCATGACACAGGACTGATGGTAGCCCGCACCTTTTCTTCTCCTGACAAGCCTTTTTCCAGATGCCCCAAACAATCGGAGAATATGACTTTGCCCCAGTCCTCAGCAGTCCATTCACGATTCTTTCTGCAGAAGATCAATCTGTCCCTGATGTTTTTTTTGGAGAGAAGTGGCTTCTTTGCTGCCCTTCTTGACACCAGGCCATCTTCCAAAAGTCTTGGCCTCACTGTGTGTGCAGATGCGCTCACACCTGCTGCCATTCCTGAGCAAGCTCTGCACTGGTGGCACTCCGATCCCGCAGCTGAATCCTCTTTAGGAGACGATCCTGGCACTTGCTGGACTTTCTTGGACGCCCTGAAGCCTTCTTTACAAGAATTGAACCTCTTTCCTTGAAGTTGCTGATGATCCTATAAATTGTTGATTTAGGTGCAATCTTAGTAGCCACAATATCCTTGCCTGTGAAGCCATTTTTATGCAACACAATGATGGCTTCATGCATTTCTTTGCAGGTCACTATGGTTAACAATGGAAGAACACGGATTTTAAGCATCACCCTCTTTTTAACATGTCAAGTCTGCCATTCTAACCCAATCAGCCTGACATAATGATCTCCAGCCTTGTGCTCGTCAACATTCTCACCTGAGTTAACAAGACGATGACTGAAATGATCTCAGCAGGTCCTTTAATGACAGCAATGAAATGCATTGGAAAGGCTTTTTTGGGATTAAGTTCATTTTCATGGCAAAGAAGGACAATGCAATTCATCTGATCACTCTTCATAACATTCTGGAGTATATGCAAATTGCTATTATAAAAACTTAAGCAGCAACTTTTCCAATTTCCAATATTTATGTCATTCTCAAAACTTTTGGCCACGACTGTATGCAGTTCTAGTTTGTTGACAAAATTTGAAATCTGAAACACTTTGGAGATTTTTTCAGACACATTTGATTGGAAAAACTATTCATAAGTCAATCCATTAATGTTTTCCCTTAATTATGTTATTATTATTTTATTATTAAAATTAACTTTAAATATATACATTTATGCATTTGGCAGATGGCATATATTCAGCATAAACATATATTTTGCCATCTTGAGATGAAAATTAAACGCATGACCTGCTTCAGGAACTGATCTAGGTCTCTGAGGGAGTGCATGCTTGTTGTGGACACAGGTGCAAGAGTCAATGCAGGTGTATATATTACTTGACCTGTGGTCAGCTAGTGAATAATGAATGGACTTCATTCTTTCCTTTATTATTCTGATAAACTGATCTCCAGACAGTGGTGCTGCCCTGCACGTCACCACCACTGGAAAGCCCCTCTGGTCTTCTCCACTGGGAAACATACAAACAAAAGACGGAACATAAATGACTGTGCTGAGTTTAGTCTGATGGCAGCTGCTGTTTCCCTCCGAGATTCTCTCCTTGACAACAATCTAAAAACTAAAAATTCCAAGTTCCTTGTAAGCATATGATGGAATGTGGAAAATAGTGACAGTGTTTTAAAAAAATGTAGATTGTTTAATGGAGGAGAACAGATCTAGGATGTTTTCTTTCTTTCTTTTCCTCTTTGGCCCCCAAAAGTGATGGAGTGTGCCAAAAGCTACAGGTGCCCCCAATGCCCTGCATCCTGCACATGAATATGCACACACACATACTCATACACCTACAAATACACAAACACCCTGCACTCCTGTAACTCAAAAGAAACAGGAAGTGGCTCTGTGAGGGGAATGCCTCTGAAGATGCCACACAGAAAATATTTCAAGTGAAAAATATGCCTACAATCTAATTTATATAAAAACAACAATAATAATATTTAATATATTTATATTATTAATATAAATTAATAAAATACATCAAATTCAACATAGGATAAGTGTAGGCAGATTTCCCTGACAAAAAATATATATCAATGCATTAATTTTCACCAAATAAACAATATTCTCTTTTACTCATTTAATGAGAAATATTGTAAATAATAATAATAATAATATTTCATTTCTAAACCACTAGCGCGACCAAACGAAACTGCAAAAATAGCTGTTTTCAATCCGGATTGTTTTCTAAACACTCCCCCAAAACTGTCAGTCTGGGGAATATCGCCACGGACATCCACTCTGGTTGTGTGAAAAGCTCCAAGCTTTCAAACTTTTCAGTGGAACTACAGCTCTAGACTAGAGGTTAGAAGCTCAGCTTGTCTGCAATGAGGAGTTAAGCAGCGAGTTACATGAAACGCACCCCTGATTTGTTTTACCTGTGTGATTTTATTTCTACGTCTCAAAAAATAAGGAAAACAATACTTGAAGAAAGGCTTAAGGATCTCACTTCATATTAGGTATTTTAACGACTATGTAGGCTACTTGCATCGAAAAAGATAATTGTAAGGTAGACTACAGCTTATTGTTTTCATGGCTATTGCCATGATGTTGAGGTGGGACACGGGCAAGCGTTAGGGACAGGTTTAGTGAAATGATTGGGTTAAGGTGTAAGGGAAGGGTTGACTATCTAATTATAGATGCAGTTTCAGAAATGATTACTGTGATTACATGCAGGTATTATTTAAAGTACAATGTTAATATATGCACACAATAAATGCATTGTATTCAATGATTCATTTAAATGTTAGTACATATCCTAGTAGTTAAAAACTCTTAATAGTAAGTGGGACCGACTTAAGTAATTGAATTGTAATTTACTTATGAATAATGTATTATTTCTGCCATTATAGACTACCATTATCATGCTAAACAAAACGGTCTTTAAATAGAAATCCTTAATTGCTTTTAATAATGTTAGAATTCACATGCTGTCATTGCAGCTCCTTGTTGCCGTTCAGTATTGAGAGTCTGCGGAGGCCCAGGCCTTCAGAGTCACCCGACTCCAAGAGGAGACGCATTCACAGATGCGAGTTCGAGGGCTGCAATAAGGTTTACACCAAGAGCTCTCATCTTAAAGCCCACAGACGCACACACACAGGTGAGCCTGCATGTGCATGTTTGTTTGGGTGGTTTTTTTTAAACATTCTATTCCTGTTACTCAAAAAGGCAGGTCTTTTATTGATATTTCAGTATTTTCTCTCTCAGGTGAAAAGCCATACAAGTGCACGTGGGATAACTGCACATGGAAGTTCGCCCGCTCTGACGAGCTGACACGGCATTACCGCAAACACACCGGTGTGAAACCATTCAAATGCAGCGACTGTGACCGCAGCTTCTCCCGCTCGGACCACCTCGCCCTCCACCGCCGCAGACACGCCCCACAGACATGCATAGTGTGAAAACGACACTTGATGGACAAAATAAGCAGACAGAGCGGGTCTCTATCTGCCAGTGTCGCATGCAGAAGGTCTGGAATGGTTCGCCGCACAACAATAATGAGGTGAAAGACAGGATGGAGAGACGGAAGATGAGGTCCATGTATTTATGGGGTCTCCCTTCCCTCATATTGTTAATCTTCTGCACTTTTATGTGAGGTTTATTCATAAATGAGTCTTGTACTAATGAATTATTAAAAGCCATTTGCTGTTAAATGTATTTGATTCTCCCAACCTTCAGGTTTGCCTTCAGGTTTACTCATGGAAGCCTCATGAAATTGCAGTTTTTTCATTTTCCAAACATTTGGAATTCACTTTTTTTTTTTTTTTGTCTAAAAAGCATTGCAGAGGAGCCAACGTCTATTCTGTGCAAGATTTGGTTATGCATTTAGCAAATAAAAGTCACTTTATATATATATATATATATATATATATATGATTACAATTTGCAGGGTAATAATGGCATGGCTGTCAATTTATAGAACTAAGTACAAACCAGCAAGACATGCACACAAAAGACAAAGAAAATAAAACATTATAAAATGCATTTACTGCAAGTTTTAGCTTCAGACTCTGCATGGGCTCCAGTTATCACTTTATTATGGAATTTGAAGTTGTTGTTTTTATATATATATATATATATATATATATAAATGAATGTGAGGAGACGGTTGTACCATTAATGTAGTGTTCTGTCCTCTCAGAACTCGTCGTATGAGAGAGACATTCTCTCACACCTTTTTAAACTTTCCTTGCATCATTTGTGCACAAAACTAGTGTAGCAGATGTCTGTATATTGTATAGTCTTTACCATGTGGTATATAATTTTTGTTTGTTTGTATTGTATGTCATATATTTCTGTATTCTGAGATTTGCACCCTTCTGTCCATAAATATGTGATGCCAAAATTTATAGTATTTTACAGGGATCCCAGTGACTAAAAATCATGTGTGTAAATGATCGTCAAATGGGCATTCCTTTTATTTTATTTTCTCTCTCTTCTACAATGATGTATCTGTAAATGATGTTATGGTAAACATTTCAGTTTTATATGGATCTAACTGTGAATTTATACATAAATACAGTATATGTTAGAAAAAGGCATGAATAAAGGCACCGATTTGTATGTACAGAAAAGACTTGTGTGATTTTTTTAAAAGACTTTTTAAGACATAAGCCCAAACATATATGTGCTTTACAAAACTAAGAAATAAACTGTTTATTGGTTTTGGATATGACAATAATAATATCAAACAGAACAAGGATGGATTTTTTTAAGAATAGTAGAAGGATATAGAAAACTATTTTATTTGTGTATATTTATTTAGTCAGTCAATCAAAATGTGTTCAGTTTTTTACAATCACTTTCCTTCTATTTTCAGAACCTTGATGTCATTTTTCAAAACTCAAAACGGTTATCACTTGTAACACAGGCTGTCTAATGTTCAAAACAGTGCATTGTGCGTTCACATCTTTAAAGAAATCTTGCACTTGCACAATCATTGGTTCAAAACACAAATTTACTGTGAAATACCATTGAAACATAACTATAGATCACCCACACACACAACCGGTAGTTTCACTGTGCCATTGTTCGTACAATCATTAAATATTGTAGAGCAAAATAGGAGATACAGGTTTCATTATGGTACTACATGTACAATAAACACATCTCTGTAAAAGTACTGCAGTAGTAGAGAGAATACTACAGACACAGTGGAATCATTGAACAAAGTTTGTTATATATTGATGCAAAACACTACAATACAATCACAACATAGGTTTATTTGAATCAAAGCAAAAAATAATTCGCTATGAAATAGAAAATAAAGACAGTACTGTAAAACATCAATACTCAACTCGCTTGCTTGTACTGTAAGAAACAAAACAGGCGTGATTACTGTACTTCTACATTGTCATCAACTCTGTGTTGTGGATTTGGCCACAGGTTCTCATCTACATCACAATGGATGTTTTCCAAAAAACCAAGAATCCATGCCTGACACTGGTCTGCTGGGATATCATCCTTGGATATTGTAGTCTAATTGGTTCATGCTCCACGCTATTGGTGACAATAAATCTGGTTATCTTGAAACTTTCATGATTTACAGTAAACATGGAAGATTGTTTGTCTGTTTCCATACAACTATGCACTAAGAGTAATGCAACAGTTACTTACTTGGGGTTAGTTGGGGTAGTCGTGGCCTAATGGTGAGGGAGTTGGGCTTGTAACGTGAAGGTTGCCGGTTTGATTCCCATGCCGGCAGGAATTGAAGGTGGGGATTGTGAATAAACATCACTCTCTCCACCTTCGATACCATGACTAAAGTGCCCTTGAGCAAGGCACCTAACCCCGAATTGCTCCCCGGGTGCTGTCGCAATAGCTGCCCACTGCTCACTACATAGTGTTCACTGTTTGTGTGTGTGTTCACTACTCACTGCTGTGTGTGTGCACTTGGGATGGGTTAAATGCAGAGCACCAATTTCGAGTGTGGGTCACCATACTTGACAATACGTCACGACTTTCACTTATCATTTTGAGCAGTTGTATCAATTGATAGTTAGATCACTGTAGGGAAATGAATAGACACTCATTTGAAATGTAATGTGTGAATTGACTTTTGAAACTGTAGTACTTTGATGTTAAGTTGTGTCATATTGAACAAATGATCTAAGTTTTATGTGAATTGTATCCAAGCAATTGAGAAAAGGGTTAGAGTTTTGACAAATGAGCATTTTGATCATTGGTTGTGAGTTTTGTGTCTAGAGTTGTGAAAAATGACATCAAGGTTCTGAAAATAGTAGCAAAGTGATTGTAAAAAACTGTAATAGAATTTTACTAGCTCCTGCTGGTAGATGCCGGAACTGCACCAGTCTGCGCTTCCATTTCTTTACTGACTGCCATTCAGAAGTAACTGTATATTCCAAAAGAATTTTATTTGTATTGTATTAAAGTAGATGTTTTGTCAATAAGAACTTTTTTTTTTTTTTTTGAAGGGCTCATAAAAGCTTGGGCTTATTGTTGCCTTACCTCTGTGTGCTTTTGAATCCAGCCAGTGGCCATGAGTGTCTAGACACAAACATCCCAACCTTTCCTCAGGGATTAGCCTATTAGGCTTCCTTAGACGCCACTGTATGTGTAGGCCTGATATTTTATACTTTGATGATTTATTAGTACTTGTATAAAATTCATTGAAATAAACTGTCCATATTTTCCTATATTGTGTTATGTACTTCTTCAAATTCGCCACAAGGGTGCAGCAGAACACCAGTGTTTTCAGACACCCAGTCAGCTGTCCTCACACAGGTCAGTTCACGACACTCGATTTAACCTTTAAATCATCATTTCAACGAAAAAACGTCAACCGTTTTCCTTGGGTGTTGTCAGACTACGTTTCGTGGTGATGAAATACCTTTCTTCAGTAACTCTCGTGCCCAGGCGCGTGTCTTTTGTCCTCGTGACTCCACTCATCTGCGGGTTACATTAAGACAGCATCATACCCGACAGATTCAGCCAGGGTTTTATAATTGCATATTAGCTCAAATTATTTTAATTAAAGATGAATTAAATGATTTCTGAAGAGATACGGTTGAACTCAAATGTTTCAGGTTTTGTTTGTGTGTTTCCCTTAACAAAATCCATGAACAAATTTTCTAAATATATATCCACAAAACCTCCTTTTGCGGATTTGCTGAATGGTAAAAAGCTATTAATTATCAAACAAATTAAATGGGTCGTTTAATAAAGGTGCAATGTTTAAATTTGAGCGGCATCTAGCGGTGAGGATGCGAACTGCAACTTGCGGCGCACACATCTCTCTTTCGGAGAAGCTACGGTGGCCGTCCGGCCGACACAAGTTTGAGACAGCAGAGATAGCCTGTGTGGAGCAATGAGGTTTCTTCTTACTTCTAACAAAGAACGGTATCTTCTTCTAATAAACCAGACGACTACTACTAAGCATATTACCACTTTGTGCTTATTCAACGTAGTGAGCAACAGCGCAAGCTGTTATGTATATTATATTGCGTTTCTGTCAGTAGATGCTCCCAAATTGTACACACTGCACCTTTAACACCTTTAAGTTATATATATATATATATATATATATATATATATATATATATATATATATATAAAGGGTAGGCGTAGGTAGGATGGTCTTTTTTATATAAAATATGTCCATTTATATATATATATATATATATAATATTATATATATATATAATTCAAAGGCTAAACTGATATATATTTATAATGTTTTATATATATATATATATATATATATATATAAAGGGTAGGCGTAGGTAGGATGATCTTTTTTATATAAAATATGTCCATTTATATATATAT
Source organism: Opsariichthys bidens (assembly GCA_037194245.1). Classification (NCBI taxonomy): domain Eukaryota; kingdom Metazoa; phylum Chordata; class Actinopteri; order Cypriniformes; family Xenocyprididae; genus Opsariichthys; species Opsariichthys bidens. Next base: position 17,961,516 of record CM074292.1, on the reverse strand, counting down.
ATATGTTTTATATATATATAAAATAAATAATTATAAAATTTCATAATGACAATCATTTCAGGATGGAAACTCTTTAGAGTGTCTCTTTTTATACTTATTATGTGTTTAGTTTTGACCGCTTTCTCAGAAATTGGCATGATTTGATTGAAAAGGATGACATTCCTGCTATGCGGCATTGATTTTTTACTCTATTTTGTTCATTCAAACCATTTATTATTTTAGCTCTTTCTTAAAAACCAAATATATAAATCTATTAATGTGCAGCAGCACCTAATGAAAGCAAAGGCAAGTTTCATAATGCTGCTTTTCGTGGAGATATGAGGGCCGGTGTCACACTTCCACCACCGTCAGGAGGAGAGATGGACACACTGAGTGTGTTTGTGTTAGTTGGAAATAGATCCTGCATGTCTCAATCAGTCATCTCCCTCTGATCTGAGAGGATGAGAAACACCTTATGAAAATATTGTTTATCTGACAGTAAAAACAGCAGTAAGGCTTGTTGTTCCCCTTTCCTCTGCCTCATAATCCAAACAAAGGAATCTCTGTCATAACACAACCGCTGCGCACTCTTCAAAACAGAGAGAGAAAGAGAGATTGAGCATGTGTGTGGAGGAGAAAAGAGAGAGAGAATGGGGAGGCAGGATGTTCGTATTTTAGTTGGCACGGGCTTTGCTCACTTGTCTCGCTTTTGCTTTTTCTTTTTCTTTTTCCTGCTTTATCTCTTCAGAAAAAAAAAATAGTTATAATTTTGGCTCTTGGCAAATGATTCAAAACTCTGAACCTTTGAAGACATCGTCTATGCCTTCTAAAGCGTGCGCTGCGGTGATCAAAAGACGCACTCACGTAAGTCGCATTACAAAAAAAGAAGCTATATGACACGCAGAAGCAAACGCACGAGGTTTAATGAAGCGTTTGCAGGTTTGAGCAAGAATCAGGTGTCCATACAAATCTCTGGTGCAGCGCTACAGGTTTCACAACGGACCCCAGGGCATTAGGAGAGTGCCAAGTGAACAAAACGTGATTGCAATACTTGCACTGCCGGCTGCCAGACTCCACAATGTCTCTGTCATGTTTTAGTCACAATTATACTGGTGCCATTATAGCAAAATTACAGGTTCAAAGGCTAAACTGATAATTGTAAAGGTGTGCTTTTTATAACCACCCTATGAGTCATTCTTTGTTACGCACAATGCTGGTGCATGAACAAACATGAACGTTTTATCGAGAGAGAGAGAGAGAGAGAGTAAATGTTTGGCGATGTTTGCATGGTGCCTCAAAGAATGTTTTTGAAGTCAAAGTTATATCATATTCTGAAGTTTTCTGCACTATCAAAGGCCTTTAGATGCATATTCTACACAAAAACGTATGAAGTCTCGGGTGTCGAGCCTGCTGGCTAGTTTACAGTGAGCCTACGCTGACTAAATACTGGAGAAATGAGGCATAAGGACACGATGTAGTTTTTAACTACAGTGTCAGTGTTTCTGGGATTTGTAAATCACTCCCTGTAACTGACAACTGAATCCCACATCGTAAAATTCAGAATTCTGTGATTGGGACACAATGTTCCAAAGCTAAACAAATGCTGTCATTTCATTGTTTACTTCCCTTTTACTCCCATTACTGGCAGCTTTGAGACTGCGTTTATAATACAGATAATTGACCTTGGGGGATGGGAGTTCTGTTAAAGATTTGGCAATTCCGCTTTATTATCAGGAACAAGGCTGATACTATAGTTATATCAGAGGAAGCTGCTGTTATTAATCAGTTGTGTGTTCAGTGAGATTTTGGAACGCCACAGGTGAAATGATCCACAGCAAATGGTAGTGACAAGGTGAGGAAATGAGAGGAGCGATTGTGTCTGGAAACTGATGGCAGTTTGTTTTCCCTCTTTTTCTGTCTTTTTTTTTTTTCTTTTTCACTTTCTTTATTGAGTCACGAGTGTTCCCACGGAAGTGAGGGAATCCCTGTGATCTTGCCCAGGACAGAAGGTATCTGTCTACAGTGAGATGCCACATATCCCTGCCTTCTTTCCTATGTGTGCATGCATCATTCTTGTTGACTCATCCACCTCCATGCTGCCTTTTCCAGATCAGCAGGTTATTCCATGCTGTTCAGCTAAAGCCTTACGACCAGAATCCTAAATGAACTTTTTGCTACACTGGAAAAACGGTTCATACTGGCCATGCTTTTTTCTTCTTCTTATTATTTAAATATTTATCATATTTTACATGTAATTATTATTTAAATTTCAATAATAATTATTTTAATATGTTTAATATTATTATAGAATAATATAAAATATATGATTTGCATTTTTAAATTATATTTGTGTGGATTGTTTTTTATTTTAATATTTTTTTTGCATTTTTCTGTTTCTTTTCTTTGCTTACTTAGTGTCATTTAAGCGATTATCTAAGTAAACAAAACACAAAAACATAAAAATATGTTTATATATTATAATATATTATATTTTTGTTGTGGCTTAATGCACTAAATATTCCAATAAAATGAAATAAATTAATTAAATAAAGTTTGCTTGTATATTTTTTCTAAAAAAAAAAAAAAAAAAAAGTTGGGGTTAGTAAGGAAACTTATTTAACAAAAGTGACAGAACACATTAATAATGGTAAAATAAAATCCTTTAGTTATTTATAGAATTCTGAAAAATAAACAGAACAACTACTTTTAGCATTGCAATAATAAGAAATGTTTAATCTGGATCATGATAGCGTATAAAAATGATTTCTGAAGGATCATGTGACACTGAGGACTGGAGTAATGACCATTGAATATAATCCATCACAGGAATAAATAACATTTTAAAATAGAAAACTAAAATTGTAGTTAATATGCAATAATATTTCACAATATGACTGCTTTACTGTATTTATGATCAAATAAATACTGACTGGAGGTCTTCTTTCAAAAACTCCAAACTTTTAAACGAATTTTTTTTTTCCCCCTTTCCAAAGACATTTTTACTTGCATTTCCCACTTTTAGTCAAGTGTTAATTTTGTTCCCAGCTTGTGGCCATCTAGTCACACTCAAAATACATGCTGAACAACATGTAGCTATCATTTACCATGAGGCATAATGCCCGTGCAAGAGGACAGATATGGATTAAGATATGTCAGATATGCCTGTTCAGCTGTGACGGACCATAAGGACATTCTAGGATGCCTGGGAATCGTGACGTTAAGCCTGATCTGGCCAGTGATCCTGATGGAAGTGATTGGGGAACATCTGCAGTCTTTCTTCTGTGGTATGAGCTAAGGAGCTTCATCCCACTCAGGTCAGTAAGTCAGTGGATGAGTGTGTGAGGGTGGGAGGCAAGGGTTCAGAGGTTGGTAGCAGAATTCTGTTTAGTGTTTTTTATGCTATTGTGTCTAAGGTCCCTAATGTACCATTGGAAAAGGGAGTTTAGAAGGCTGTTTTCCATCAACACCGGAGACAATGTCGACAGTGAAAACGCGACAGCTGTGTGCAAAGGGGAGAGAAATAGAATTGGAGAAATTCGCAGCCGTCTGATCCATGAAGTAGACAAGATTTGTGTGGTGTTTGTGTGCGCGAGAGTTCTCGTCCACGTGTGTATCGTGTGTGTGCGTGTGCATTAAAACGAGAGCTTCCAAGAGCATGGGAAAAATGAGAGCGGTCAGTTCATATTAGGAAGCCCCCAGGAGAAGAGTGAGGGGGAAGAGCAATTCACTCTGAAAGTTTCGGAATGGCTGTCCGCCCGCGCACACAAATTTCCTCGCCACCTTTGAGACATATATGCATACCATAAACTAACAGAAAAGATATGTCTTGGGACTTTGAAAGTCAAACAGACCCTTCTTACATCCCTACCACCCACACAAGCCCAGCTCCAGATTGGAGTTCCGGTTGGGTTGAGTGGACATTGGAATATTTTTCTTTTTTAATTTAAGAGATGGAAAGGGTTTACAGCACATGTTTATGTCTCATCAATCCATCTAAATTTCTTACTTGATTGGTTTAATGTTACAATATTCAACCTCCCTATTAATACATGTGTAGCATGACCTAAACATATATATATATATATATATATATATATATACATACATATATACTTAAAATATTTATTTATCTTTTTTTTTATGGGTATTTGTTAGGATAGGACAATATTTGGCCAACTATTTGAAAATCTGGAAATATTGATAAAATATTTAATAAATATTTAAAGTTGTATAAATGAAGTCCTTAGCAATGCATATTACTCACAAAAAAAAAATGATATATACATTTATGGTAGGAAATTTACAAAGTATCTTCAGGGAACATGATTTTTACTTAATATCCTAATGATTTTTGGCATAATAGAAAAATCGATAATTTTGACCCATATAATGTATTGTTGGCTATTGCTACAAATATACCCATTTGACTTATGACATATGAATGTTTATATATATATATATAATTTATATTAATTAATAAGGGAAATTAATTCCAAAATATGGGCCTATATATGTCAAACAGAAAAATTCCAGATTCTTAATTAATACAAGCTACAGTTTCTTTTCAGGCTGATTAAATAAAGGGAGGAATCTCAAGAAGGAGCTTCTCTGCTGCCCTGTGGCAAGGTCACTGACCTCCAGTTGCATCCAATTCACTCAAATATGTATATATCTATTAACAAGACACATCTCACCTGTTTCATGGAAAGACACCTAGTTCATCTGTCTTCTATAAACAAAAAAGGGAAGGAGAGAACTTGTTTGTGGCATGACACATGTTTAAACCTTTAATAAGAGTCAACACCTTTCACCTTTGCAGTGTGTGTGTGTATGTGTGCATACCTTCTGGCAGGTGTGCAGTCACTAGCCGATAGTGAGGGTGCTCACCTTACATAGAGATTACACACACAATGAATGATATCATTATGAGAACCCATTAGCTTCAATTATCTGTGGTCATGGAAGCTTGGGCTGCTGCCAATCATCATGTGGATTACACATTAATAGAACTCAGCTATTCAAGACAAACTTTTTGTTTTGTTTTTTAACCCAGAAGCATGACTGGTTGAACGTATTTGTCAAGTGTGACACATCTTACCCCTATTGATCTGCCATTTGCTTGCCTATTGTATCATGCTCAATATTTTTTTCTCAAAAACACCTTATTTAATACCCAGAGAATGTGTTTGACAGATTGCCCTCGAGTGCCTGAAAATAACCCCTTGTAATTTATGCTTATGCTTTAATTGATTATAAAATATGAGATCCGCAAAACATTTAAATATCTCGTCCCCTTGGAATTATAAGGTTCTCAAAGAGCTCTGAATGCAGATAGAACCTTATAATTCCAAGGGGAGCGTATGTAGTGTCATCAGTAAACCTTAAGACGTGTGCAGTCGGGCCTGTTCATCATATAGGCGATGTGGGCAGTTGCATGAGAACCAGAAAGTTTCTTTTTGACGTAACGAAACCTTAAGCAACGGGGGGAAATGCTTTATTCAACAAAGAGCCATTGAAAGCCCTCAGTTATGAAATTGAATGGGGTTTTGGCATAAGCTACCCTTTCACCTCAAACTAATCTAATATCTGAATCACAAGTATTAATCATTTATGTGCTACAGGTTGTGAGTGGGCTGTTTACAGAAGGAGGAGGTCTCCTGTTCTCTGTGACTCCCTGTTCTACATTTGATAAGTGCTCATTGAGAAAGTCCGTCAGGTTTATGGCATATGTGTGTGTACGTGTGTGAGACAGTGGATCGTAAATCAATAAATGCTCTTATTCATGTCTTGGTTTTCTGTAGCTGCGCAGAGTGTTTGCAGGCAATGTTTTTTTTTTTTTTCCTTTTCTTGAGAGCACTTGAGAGGGTCTTCACCTTAGTTTTATATTTACATAAACATTAACAGATAAAATGGTGACTTATTAGAGTGTACTTTGAGCAAAAACCCTATAGAAATCAATGTCGAATGATGGATGAATAATTATTAATGAAGTTTTGTATGAAAAGTGATGTCCCCCACTAACCTCAAACTGCAAAACACTGACATGTAATAACGTTTGGTGAGCAATAACTGTAGGAAATAAGTTGTCACAATGGGGACCTGCTAAAAACATCTTATAGGCTTCAATTTTATATACACTGAAAGAGCCAAAACACAAAAAGGAATACAGAGAAATATCAAACCACAGTTTCGGCTTTCACTGACAGGGCTGTAACCACCTCAGGTAATATTCAGATTTTTTACTAAACCTATCTGTGCAATTTGATTTGCAGAACAAACAAAATGCAATTACTCTCTTGCAACAAGCATCACTACTGTACTGCATTCATATTCGGTTAGTTCAAACTGAACATTGTTGAAAAGCACTGAAGTCCATTCAATGTGTGCACTATATTCAAGGGTTAGTTCACCCAAAAATGAAATTTCTGTCATTAATTACTCACCCTCGTGTTGTTCCAAACCCATATTACCTTCGTTCATCTTTGGAACACAAATTAAGATACTTTTGATGCAATCAAAGAGTTTTTTTTTTTTTTATCTCCCATAGAAGGAAACGAAATTACCACATTTAAGGTCCAGAAAGATAATAAAGACAACTTTAATGTTACACTTTTTGTGTATTTTTTTACGTTGATTATTTTAACGATGTCTTTACTATCTTTCTGTACCCCGAATGTGGTAATTTCATTACTTTCTATGGCAGATGAAAACAAAAAAAAACTTTTTCAGATTTCATCAAAAATATCTTGTGTTCTGAAGATGAATGAAGGTCTTGCGGGTGTGGAATGACTTGAGGGTGAGTAATAAGTGACATAAATTTCCTTTTTGGGTGAACAAACCCTTTAAGGCTCCTGACGTCATACAACAGTTTGGTGTGAGCGTCAGATTGAAGCATTGATTTCAGTTTCCTTTGGAAATCTTCCCCTCCACTGTAGCTCTTAAATCTTCATTTGCTACAGCATGGTTATTATAGTTAACTAAAATAAAAAATGAAAACCAGAAAATAGCTTGTTTGTCACTTGAAATAAAATAATAATCTTTTAACTTGAAAATATAACATATAAGCAAGTTGCCAAGGAAACATTTCTCATTTTCATTCAATCTTTCACTAAAGATTTTTAAATGATAATAAACAAACAAAATATAAAAATAAAAACAAATTCAAACTATTCATTAAAACTATAATATTATCTCGGTGACACAAAACACTGCACTACAGCTAATATGGCTATGTTTATCTGTCTCTTTTGCCTCATTTAAATGTGATAATAAATAATATCTATATAATGTTATTTGACATTTTAGGGGTGCACAATGAAAGCAGTTACCTATGCCTCCAAACCCAGTTGAAATATAACAATGAGGTTTTCTCAGACGTTGCTGCTTTATGGGTGCTTTATTCCCTATCATTAGTGATTCTGAATGTTCATTTTGCATCTCATTTAATATTTTTATTTGTTTGTTTGTTTTTTCTCATGCTGAATCAGCCGCAAACAAGGCACTTTTCGATTTGTCAATCAAACCATCTATAAATAATGTGTTTTGGAGCATCCCTATGACTTCGATGGCTCTTGAATAAGATCCTGCTCATCACACAGACGACTAATTTAAGCGTACTTAATAAACAAAGAGTCAGAATGAACAAAGCGGTCACCGCATGTGAATGTGTTTCCGCCATGACACAATCAAACGACTGAGGCTCCGAAGCGTTCCCATGCCGCAGCTGTTTTAGTACATCAGCTCATGAGATCGCCTCTCAAACTCGCACACTTTCATGGTTCGCCGTCTGCCGTTCTGTTTTCCTCACGCCGAGGTGTGAGAGTACCGAGAGACTGAATCACGGACACGGACCCTGCAGGCCACTGAATCACCCTCTGTTTAACACGTAGATGCGTACCAGCGTCCAAGCTGTCTTCTGGAAGCTTAAGTTTGTCTTCAGCTATGGCAAACAAATGTTAAGATTAGCCATGAGCAACACACACCCCCTCAAGAGCAGCAATGTTGATGTTTAAGAGGGGAAAGTACCCATTTGAAACCACTGTCCATTAAGGTATTAAGAGCATGATTAGAACCATAAGCTCGAGCTCCCATGTGTTCATTCAATGCTTATTATGTTTCCACAGTGTGTTGGGAACAGGTCCTCCTTTCTGTGTGGGTGGTCTGTAAAGCTACACTGGAAAAATTGCACCAAAAGCAGCGTGTTGTATCGGCCTGCGGCCAGAAGCCCAGATGTGACATTAATTGTTTTTAATCTGCTCAATGAGCCAGTAGTCCTTTTCACACTCAGTAAATAAAAGGTGCACTTGTAAGTTAAACAATATGACTTCATATTTGAGTTCCACAAAAGTGAACAGGAAATGCAATATTTTCAAAGTAATTCAAGCAGACGGTTGCGTGGCTTCCTGCTTTCAAGAAAAGACTCGGCTCAGCTGTGCTCATGGTCCAAAGTGACATGCTATTATTTAACTTCAGAAGGGATTCAACCGTACACATGCCTTGCTGCTTTCGAGAAAAAAAACTGAGCTGTGCTCAGGTCCAAATTTGACTCCTGTCTATGGCAAGTAAGGTGAGAAAATGTAAACATAAATATATCCCATCGGCCAAGAAAGTGTTTATTTAAATTTTGAATTTGTCCCAACCAGTATACACTGTAATGAATTACTGTAAAAATTACAGCATTATTTTACAGCCGCTGGCTGTTGTTTAATAATACAGCATATTGCTGTAAACTGCAATGCATTCTGGGGTTACGTGTCGATTTGATTCAAATTGACAGAATATTGCTGTAAATTGACCCTTTCATAATTTAAAAAATACAGTTATTTACTGTAATCAGAGAATACAGGGAAATTCTGTAAATTAAATTTCAGTAACACTACTGTAAATTTTATAGTAACTGGCTGGCAACCCTGCTGCCAGTATTATACTGTAAAATTTACAGTAATTTTTTAACAGTGTAGGTACTTTTGTTCATTAACACTTTTATTTAAAGTGAATTCAAAAATGAGGAGCATCACAAGAGAAAAGAAAAAGGCATTTTGGCAGCTTAAGGTGAGGACCACTGCCTCTACAGAAGAGAACTTCAGGCAGCCTAGATAAACCTCTGATGTAAACCCTCTTCTGAGGTACAAGCTTGAGTTGTATTAGATGCTTTCTTTGGTAGACAGTTTGAATGTGTTTGATCTGAGTGTATTATAGCATGTTTCTATTCGTTATAAAGTTACCGGCCAGCTGGTCAAGTCAAGTCATCTTTATTTATATAGCGCTTTTTACAATGCAAATTGTGGCAAAGCAGCTTTACATTAATAAGAAAATGGTGTCATTGTGCAGCTTATTCTATATATTATTGATTCATTCCGTTGCAAATATCAATAGTTATTAGTCTAGTTAATTTAGGTATATCAGCACTGCAGAAAACAGTGACGTAATCGTCCGGCTCAGCTCAGTTCACATACAACGACACCAATGCAGGCATATCAAAAACACTGCTGAATATCAAGCAAGTGTCCCCAACTTAAGCAAGCCAAAGGCAACAGCGGCAAGGAACCAAAACTCCAACAAATGGAGAAAAAAACCTCGGGAGAAAGCAGGCTTAGTCGGGGGGCCAGTTCTCCTCTGGCCAACAGTGAACACTTGTCCGATACTCAGGCAGAGTTACTATTTGGAATCGCAACAGTCAAAATATTTAATCTAGTTCCATCTAGTTTAAGATCTTTTTGATCACGCCGGTATGGGACGGTTTGTTGGGATATGTGCCACTGGCTGATGAGTCGGTGAGGTCTTAACAAAGGATGAGCAAGTTAACACAGTCTCCGCCGACACCACAGGCCACATTGCTGCCGCACACAGGCACAGGTTCCCCGTCCGACCCGGACACAGCCCAGATCCAGCCAATCACGTTAATTGGTAAACCTCGGGATAAGCAGAGAGACAAAAAATTAGCGTAGACGCCATTCTTCTTCTGACGTACCGAGTACATCTGGTGTTATAGGAAGTGTTCCCGGTTCCGGCTGACCTGATCTATGCAGCCTAACAATCCTTTAACGGATATGAAGACAAAAGTTTATAGTGCGTCATGTGTATGCCAGGTTAAATAGATGCGTTTTTAGTCTAGATTTAAACTGACAGAGTGTGTCTGCTTCCCGAACAATGCTAGGAAGATTGTTCCAGAGTTTAGATGCCAAATAGGAAAAGGATCTACCGCCTGCGGTTGATTTTGATATTCTAGATATTAACAACTGGCCAGAATTCTGAGATCGTAACAGACGCGAAGGACTATAATGCATTAAGAGCTCACTCAGGTACTGGGGAGCTAAGCCATTTAGTGCTTTGTAAGTAATTAGCAAGATTTTAAAATCTATATGATGTTTAATAGGGAGCCAGTGCAGTTTTGACAGAACCGGGCTAATATGTTCATATTTCCTGGTTCTAGTAAGGACTCTAGCTGCTGCGTTTTGGACCAGCTGTAATTTGTTTATCACGCGAGCAGGGCAACCACCCAATAGAGCGTTACAGTAATCTAGTCTCGAGGTCATAAACGCATGAACTAGCTGTTCCGCATTTGTCATTGAGAGCATATGTCGCAATTTAGATATATTTTTAAGATGGAAGAATGCGGTTTTACATATGCTAGAAATGTGGCTTTCAAATGAAAGATTGGTATCAAAGAGCACACCCAGGTTCCTAACTGACGAAGACGACTTAACAGAGCAGCCATCAAGTGTTAGACAGTATTCTAGGTTTTTATGTCTGAAGTTTTTGGTCCAATAATTAGAATCTCTGTTTTTTCTGAATTTAGTAGTACGAAATTACTAGTCATCCAATTTTTTATATCAGCTACGCATTCTGTTAATTTTGAGAATTGGTAGGTTTCGTCAGGGCGCGAGGAAATATAGAGCTGAGTATCATCAGCGTAACAGTGAAAGCTAATGCCATGCTTCCTAATGACATCTCCCAAGGGTAGCATGTACAGAGTGAAAAGCAACGGTCCTAGAACTGAGCCTTGTGGTACTCCATATTTAACTTGTGATCGAAATGACATCTCTTCGTTTACTACTACAAACTGATAACGGTCAGATAAGTATGGTTTGAACCATACCAATGCAATTCTACTAATTCCAGCATAATTTTCTAGTCTATTCAAAAGAATATTGTGGTCGATTGTGTCAAAAGCAGCACTGAGGTCTAGTAACACTAATAGAGAGTAAAAAGCTGGTGAGTAACTGGCGAGTTTCATTTACTCACCCAGCCTGATCTCATATGCGTCAATACATAAGACACAAAACATACATTTTTGTATGTTTAGAAAGCTGCTGAAACGTACAACATTGACTTATTTCTAGCACTAAAACGTAAAAATATTCACAAATCTATCATGTCATAAAGATACATGTATAATTTCCCTTTTATCGTTTTGTAGATAAATGTAAGATCCCTAAACCCCATCCCGAACCCAAACATACCCATTTTATACAGAATGTTAAAAGAATAAAACATAATGAGCAGGAATGTGTAGGAAAATGTCTTTTTTTTTCATGAAAACAATATTTTGAGCCACTAATCTACCAATAACCATTTCTTAAAACTATACTGTTATAAATAAAAGAATAACAGACAAACTAGCGTAATCACAATAATTTATTTATTGCAAAAATGTCAAAAATGTTAGCAGAAGTAGTTCAAAAGGGGATAAGTTGCAGTCCTCTCTAGCAGTAATAGTTTTATTTATTTATTTATTATGGAGTAAAGAGCTGAATTTAAGTTATTAATCCATGGAAATATGAATGCGGCTTCTCTCCGTGAAGGCGCGCGCACTCATTTCAAATGTCGATTCACTGAAATACGGCATGTCACAATCTGTGACGAAGCAGGTGAGAACCAATGAGCGCTCAATATCAGTGCCATTATAATCGCGGGCTTTGACTCTGCTGAGAATGAAGATGAAGATCTCTGGATGAAGGGCTGAATTTGGATCTGTTTGCTACAAACATATGGATTCTAAAGATTTGGAGTACAGCGAACAAATGAAATTGGTGTGAATTGTGAATTTATGTTGTGCTTTGTCACAGCAAACAAACTAAATTTTACAAAATGGTTAAACAAACAGAAATTGTATTCATTTTAAAGTTTCAAAGTCATCTGAAACAAGTTTGCAGCACAAGTCACGAACAGAAATGTAATTTCATATTAAGTAGATGAGTAAACTGCATTCAATAAATTCGACCAAAGGCATGTATTGATATGACAATTGAATACAACAGATTCAAAACATTAAAGCCACGATTTTAATATTAATACATGGGAATTCATACACATTCACACTTGGGTACGTAAATGATTTACGTTTTATTGCTGTTAATACGTAAGTATTTTTACGTTTTAGTGCAGTAAGTACGTCATTGTTGTTCATTTTTGCCTGTATGAAAGCATAAGTAAATGTACGTGTGATTGAACCACACTTTACACAAACGTTGACTCACCAAAGCCAGTTTTAGTGTGTTAACTTTGACTATCCTTCTCTCATTATTCATTTGACCAAAATGAATGATGTCATTTAGGATTTCCATGCAATTGCAGATGTATTTAAAAGGACTCCTTTAACTTGAGAGCTGTTTACACAACTAAAAACGGAAAACTGTTCATTTACACGACAACAGCACAAGCTTTAGAAATTCGGTTTCAAACTCCAAGTTTTTGAAAATGATACCGCTATCGTCTCCATGTAAACAAGAAAAACACACATTTATGAAAACGTTGACGTCATGCAAGTGCGTATTACGTAAGCGTGTAGTCTTTCTTTACAAACTATAATGATAATCCAACGTTTTTGGTCGTTTTCACGGATCCTTGTGAATGGCATTTTGACAAAAACAAAGCGAAGGAAAAACTTTTCCATGTTTATGTCGTGTAGCATTGTGTGTCCATGAAACTTCCCCTGGAAATTCAGTGTAGCCTTGCTTTCTGAACATTTAACCTGACCATCCAGCTGCATGATTAGTGCTTGAGGGAAGATATAAAAGTTGGGAGATATGTGGAGAGCTGTAAATCAGACTGGCATTTCTGCCCAGAAACTGACACCTTGACTGCTTGAACTTTACTTGCTAACACTTTTGCTCGATTGATCTAGAGTTAAGTTGAATGTCTTTAACTGACCTTTCTCAATCCGAATAACTACAACAATAAAGGTTCCAAAACACCATTAGAAGAACCGTTCAGTGAAGAACCTTTTACCACTATAAGCAACGTTCTGTCCAATGGAAAGCTCCTATGAATTTTAAAAGTTGTTCATGGAACCATCAATGCCAATAAAGTGCCTTTATTTTTAAGGGTGACCCCTGTCTGCCACGATCCATATCATAACGTACAAATCTGTGAGAAATAAAGCTGTTTCCTTTGTCTTTGGCACTTTTGTTTGTTTACTGCAAAGGGAGACTCATTTGTATTGATCTGGCCAGGACAGGTTATGAGAAAGTGCAGCTTATGATGTTTTGAGGGCTGAAAGTGATGAAAAAACTAGGGGCCCTATATGCATTAGAGAAATAATGTTCGCCCTGGGGGTTTAAAACCTCCATGTAGGCTACGGAAAGGGGGAGGCAGGAGAGGAAGAAAGAGTGGAGGAGAGCAGAGGACTTGTAGGAGTAACAATTCTCAGGAGGATCTTTGAAGAACCTCCTGATTGGGTCCAGTGGAGCTTCCATTGTTTGCCTGTCTTTGACATCTGAAGTTCATTATGTCCAGGGCCTGAGGTTTGTCCGAGGAATCAAACTAAGAACATATGTAGAAGAGAGGGAGAAATTCCCCTTCTCTTTAAAAGCAATGAAAGCATTTATTTTCCTTTGTGGTGTTTCCTGATCTCATATCAAAAGCTGTATTGTTTCTTTGCTCACAGGGGTCCCCAACGTTTTGGCAGCTTGTAATTCGGTTGCACCCCAAGAAACCGTGATGCCTTTTAAAGAAAACAGTGCGTTCACCAAATGTCCATCCAAACTGATGGTTTCAGGGCCTCAGATTCTGAAGATCACAGATCTTTTTTATTCCACACACTGGTTGAGAATCAGATCAAAATTATGGAGGGGCATCATACTGATTCCAGAATTACTGTGAAGAGGTTCAGTTTGAGTGATAGCGGATGTTTTCAGGAGTCACAGTGGACTCTGGACGGGATCTATGAGCCCGTGAGCAAAGCAATCATCTGTTCCGGCGGTGACACCATTAAAATTCCAGTGATAAGACTGATCTGTTCTGAACATGAGCTGCACATCAGCTAAGTTCTTGACGAAATTAAAAAAAGAAATTATGAATTACAACCCAATTCTACGATCATTTCAACGCTATGGGTCTGAAATCCCTGAACAACATCAAAATATCAATTCGTTTATAGACTACATGTAGTTTGTTCAACCAAAAATGAAAATTCTGTCATCCTTTATGTCTAGTCACCCTCATGTCGCTCCAAACCTGTTTCTCTCTTCTGCGGAAACTCAAAAGAAGATATTCTGAAAAATGTCGGTAGCCAAATGTTTTGAGTGCTACTGACTTCCACTGTATGAACGCACACAAATCTCAAATCAAAAATCTCATCTTAATGCATAATATTTTAGTGGGCAAGATGTAAAATTATAAATGTGCCCACTAAATGTGGATAGTGGACGATAAAAAAAAAAAAAAAAAAAAAAATTAACATTGAGGTATTACGCTGCGACTGTCATTCTTGACGTTTGTTGACATAGAAAAGGAATTCCCATTAATTTTCTTTTTCAGAGCTTAAGGGTTTGTTTGAGTTGTGAAAATTGTTCCTTTACGATGTCAACCATCAGATAAGAGCACATTCAAAGTTTGTGGCATGGGCCCAAGTGATCTTTGAAACAACTTTCTGCTTTGATGATAGTTTTATCTTTACTTCTTTGTAGTATTTTTATGTCTTAAACCTTAGAAACATCAACAAATTGCTCAACTACTTTGTGATTTAAGAGAGTGAACAGGAAACCCTAAGCATACACCAATGTAAATGATAGAAAAGAAGTTTATCTGATTTACGGGAGGATGATTAATGACATTTTATTCCACCAGTGCAGTAATGGAGCCCCTAAACGGACCTTTGGAAAAATAAAAGATATAAAGAATTTTGCGAGAAAGCACCGCTTCATGTCGAATACATCTTAAATCTGCAGTGGTCAGGTGGTACAAGTCATTCTACAAACACTTTACAGTTCAGAATCGTTCAATTACGTCATAATAATCGTCAAAGTCGGTAATTATGACATGGCGTGAACACACCTTCCTGTGCGCACACGAGTGTGTGTATATTTTTAATTTTTGCAAATAATTAGGGGCTCCATAAGTAATAACTCACCTGGACACACATTATATATTAATTCTGAATAAATTTTGCACAGAAAAAAAATGGTAAGAGAAGTTCAGTTTGTAAAAAGCATTAAAAATTATGAAGTTGATTTTATTAGAATTCATTTCAATCAGTAGGCAAAAAATGTTTGTCATGAGGACAACCGATTTAGAAATATAATCTACAAAATAAGTTTAAGTAAAAAATTCAAATAAACAAAAATAGTCACACAGCCAAAATCCAGAGCAATATGATGCCCTCCTTTTTCAAAAAAAAAAAAAAAAAAAAAAAAAAAAAAAAAAAAAGAAAAAGAAAAGAAGAGCAACAAATAATTCAAAATAATATTTACAATAAAAATGTCATATTTACATTAAGGCATTTCAATTACACAAAACTTGTCAAATTCCACTTCACAAAGCCAATGCAATAAATACATCGAATTTACAAGAACCAGGTGATACTTGTACCCCCTCTTAAACTTATGAAAGGCAGCCGAATCGCGGTAATATTGAAATAATGGTAATCTGCTGAATTTTTATTGTCTGTCTTTTTAAGAACAAGAAATCATAGCATTTGCTGCTGATAAAAACAAACATGAAAAGGCACTTTAAGATGAAATGTGATCCAAAGGCATTGTTTCAAAAGAACAGTCACTGTGGTCTCGTACATTCATGTGAGCTTATGCATCAATGACAGTAGGAATACAAATGGTCGGCATGCTTCCGTGTGTATAAAGGGGACTGTACAAATCACACAGCTGTCTAAAGCCCTTTTCCACTTCTCATTGCTTTTCTATACCATTGTTTAATAATTCATAAAATAATTGCTGTTCAGTAGCAGCACATTATCATCCAAAGCTATAAATACTTCAGCAACTAAAAAGAGGCTGTGTACTTGAAACCCCAGTTTGAGCAGTAACTATTCCAGTGATATATATTAAAAGTATTTATCATACATAGATATTCATCTTTTCCAGTCTAAATCGAGTGCAAAGTAAAATGGGAGTTGTGGCTTAGTGCTTTGCAGATGTACAAGAACGAATCCTGTATTTTTTTACCGTTCCATTTCGTTACGCTTAAAAAACGCTTAGAGGATGAGAGCCAAGAATGTCACATGTGACATAAGGGTCTTAACGGAAATATGATCTATACATCCTAAAGAGGGAGGAAAAAGAAACGGGCGTTACGATATCTGAAGGTACCACAAGAAATTGGCTTTCACGGCAATGTCAAAAGTTTTTTCAGTTTAGAGTCGACAGCTTGACGCTCTCGACGGGTCGGAGAGAGAAGATTACCCTAAACATTATAAGGTTCGTCGCGGCGTAGAGAAAGAAATAAGTTGTTCTGTTATCACTTCATGTGCATAATAATAAGTGTGTGTGTGTGTGTGTGTGTCTAATTCTGGTGCCTCTTCATATGCAGGGCGAGATGATCGGAACGAGAGAAGCTGCGGCTGCACACGGCGCACTGGAAGGGTTTGGCTCCGGTGTGCTTCCTGAAGTGACGCGTCAGCTCATCGGAACGTGCGAAGCGCCAGTCGCAGCCCTCCCACGTGCACCTATACGGCTTCTCACCTGAACACAAAGCACAATAGACACCGAGTTTAGCTAGGTGTATGGACTCACAAAAAGAACAAGGAAGAAACTCACATCATTCACAGTAAAAAACAGGTTTCTTTTCAGTAATACTAAATGAGTAATCTGTGTGGGTAGCGTTTCTCTTTCTGTCAGTGCTAGTAACCATAACAAACATATACTGTGAGGTGTGGAGCCGCCTCATAAACTTCACTTAACTCTATCTCTAAGATTAAAGTATTTCAGGATTTCGGTATGTTCGTGGAGGCTGACAAGACTAAACCCATAGCTGGCCATAAATAGCAGCGCAATGTTTGCCTTTCTAGAACTCGGGTTTAGAAGTTTTGAAGCGTGCTTTTCAAAAGACAAGACAAGGTTGTTTCTTCCTGCTGAAATCAAGTCGGTGTGCTAATCCCTTCGGAAAGCCCTGCCAACTTAACACATGCATTACAACCACAATGTACCCTATAAAAAAGGTTGAAATTTGGATAGTCGATGACAGATAATAATAAAAAAAAAAAATGCAAATAAGAATGATTTACTCAAAAAAGACAATTCCGTGATTACGCACGTTGTTCCGACCTCGTACGACATTCTTTATTCTGTGAAACACAAAAGAATTTGTCCACACAATGAAAGTCAACGGGAACATCCATTGGGAAGAATTAACAAAACACATTTTCTTTCAAAATAACTTCTTTGTGTTAAACAGAATTAAAAAAAAAAAAAAAAAAAAACTGCATACAGGAGTTGGGAATGGCATGATGCTGAATATATTATGACAATTCTTTGTTTTGAGTTGAAGTTTTTGAGTTGTGTATATTACAAACATTAAGTGCTTTAAGTAAGTAAATAATTATTAGATTACTGGAAATATCCGTACAAATGATAACTAACTTAAAACATTATCACGACGTTATCTTTCATCTGGGCTATTGCCTTTCAAGTAATAGAAACTGGAAGCCAAAGAACTATAAAGAGTGAAACTGCAAGTTCAGCTGTTTCAACCTCATGCAGTAGATGTAGCGCTCAAAAACAATTAACTGACAAAAACGTCAGAACATGTGCCTGTCTTGAGCTTTAACGTTTGTGACGAGAGCCCTGATCTGAGATCCTGTAATGACTTGTTTGCTTTGCTCATCTCAAGCGTTGTCTGCCTGAGGCCCCTCTCTTCTCTCCAGGGACTGGTTGGATTGGGTTTGATCTTGAGTAGTTATCTAGACATCGTGTTTTTTTGGTCTTTTTTTAAATAAATTAATACTTTCATTCAGCAAGGATGCATTCAATTGAACAAAAGTGACAATAAAGACATTTACATTATTGCTAAAGACTTTACAATAAGGTTCCAATGGGGGGGGAGGGGGGCATTTATGAAATGCTTCTTGAGCACTAAATCATCACAGGAATAAAGTGCATTTTAAATACATTAAAATGGAAAGCGGTCATTATAAATTATAGTAAATGTTTTACTGTATTTTTAATCAAATAAATGCAGCCTTTATGAGTATAAGAGACAAAATCTAAGAGAATCTTTTGAACAGTGTCATAATTGTGAAAAATGTCCTAAACTTCCATTTTATCTGGTAAACTTTGTCTAAATAGGATGAGTTAGTGTTTTCTATACTGAATGTTATTATGAATTTGAAAGTAGCAGCTGCACTATAATTCTAAATCTCACTTTGACATGCTGTTTATTCAAATACAGCAACACCGCAAAAGTCTAAATCATGTCACGTCTCAAGATTTAAAGAAAAGAGTGGGTGTTGTTATCTTATCGTAATAGTGCTTTACAGCCGGTATGAGCAAGTAATTAGGCTCAGGACTTGGAGACGTAAACTATAAATCTTTAGCTATAAAAAATCAAAAACTTCTGATGTCCTGAGAAGTACAGTAGTTCATCAGTTTATTAAGTTCACATGCCAAAGGCCGCGTTCTGGAATGTATTAATATTCACTCCTCAGGGTCAAATGAGGTCTGCCCTTCTGTTTACTTCCATTCAGATACTAAATGTGCATCTCCAAATGTATTTTTACAGAGAGAGAGCAACAGTGAACAATGAAAATGCTCTTCTACTGATATTTTCAAATGTTGCCAAGAGGTCATTCAAATATTGGATGTTACAATTTGATATGGAAGAGGGAAGTTGAAACGGCTGTTCCTACTGATGTATTTGGACATGGTTTTGGTGCAATCTCATATTAGGAAGCGACGCAGGATAGCTTTCAGGCATCGTGCAAGAATGAACGCATGTGCATGCCAACAACGCACGTCTGCCCAGCAACATGACAGTAAAGTGCCAAAATAGGAGGCCAGCTTTATCGAGGATAAATAAAACCATTTTTAATTGGAGAACTCTTACCAGTGTGTGTCCTCAAGTGAGCTTTCAGGTGGGACGACTTGGTGTAAACTTTCTTACAACCTAAAAAAAGACAACAGTTTTTGTTACTCGCAACAGTAAAGCATTTGTGTGTTTAAAAAAATGTTAGAAGGCTATTGTGTATTTATAAAATAATCCAATATTTAAATGATAAATTATAAGAATTTAAAATACATCCATTATATTTGATGCATATTCAGTATGACAAGAATATTTTCATCATTTTAGAGACTGTGAAAAATTGTTGTGAGGCTGTTAATAAAAAAATTATACATGAAATATTTAAATTATAAATGATAAGTATTCAACAAAATGCCATTAATATGTTTGATGCGTTAACAGCATGATTAAAAAAAGGAGGCTATTGATAACACAAAATATATTAATTATGAATCTTATAAATGATTCAATATTTCAATGATAAGTATTAAAAAGCAATGCAATTATTATGATTATATTCACCGTTTGAGTGATAAAAATATTGGGAGGCTTTTGATAAAAAAAAATAACTATTATAAATGATTAATAAAATAAATGATTATAAAATAATGAATTAATATTTAAATAAAAAATTTAAAACAGCGTAGTTATGCTTGACGCAGAAACTTTAATTTTCTTGAGAGATAAAAAATGTTGGCATTTATTGATGAAAAAAATAAAATATTTAAAAATATTAAAGTGATTAAATATAATAAAAATGCAGTTGATGCATAAACAGTATGACAAAATAATAGTAAAATAAACTTGTTAATTATTTCAGTTATAAATTATATAACAAAACAATGACGTTTTAATGTTTGATGCATCAACAGTTTTTTGTTTTTTTTTTCCAGTTGCAGCAAGAGAGCAATTTATTCTTTTAAGTCACCAACACAAAATCAGTTGGTTCACTCATCACCACAGTCACAAATAAGAGCATCCTGTTATTTGGTTTCAGAATGCTTTCTTTTCCAATTAGGAATCCAAAGCCCATCTCATGTCGTTAGCTGTAAAACCCCACTCAGTGAAGAAAAGCAGTGATGGGTTCTTAATTGCGAAGCACGTCGCTTCAGACATGCAGCTTCTTAGCGTAAATGCACTATTAATGGCGCTGTGAGGCTTGTCTGTTTTACAATTTGCCCAGTCAATTTGATGCAACAGGATTCAATAACAATTAGCCTGACGTCAACTCTTTGGCATTCATTTTGAGCACTGGTTAAAAGGCTTTGCCCATCTCTGAATTATTTAACAGTGGATTCAAGCGTGTGAGTAAGAAAGCAAAGTAGAAAGCAATGTTGAGCTCCAGAAAAACCAAAGAGCATCTTTTTAGCTCTCCACAATTTACTTCAAGTTCAGTTGAAGCAATTTGACTATTCTCTATACCTGGAAAATCACAGTGGTGTATCCGTCTTTTCTCGAGGTCTGGGTTTGTCCTTCGGTTGTAACGGACAGGCATGGACCCATTGGTGGCGGAAGGTCGTGTTGAGGTGGGGGTTGGGTGACTAGGTGCATGGACAGCCATTTTGGAGGCGATAGTGGCGGCGTAAGATGGTGGTGGTGTCAGATTGTGAAGCAGTTCCTTCTGTCTGTCAGGACTGCCAGGTTCTGAAGTGGGAGGCGAAGGGGGAAGATAGGGCATTTTGAGCTGCGAGTGAGCATGACCCTGGGGATGGACAAAGTGTCCTGGGCCGAGAGGGTACCCGGCAGAGGGCATACCACAGTATGGCTTAGAAGCAGTCTGTTGGGTCGCTAAGTGCAGGTCATGGAAAGTGGGCATCTGCGAGGGCACAGAGTGAGGGTGGGAGTGAGAATCGGCTTGATGGGGGACGTCCAACTCTGAGTTGAGGAGCTGGTAGAGCGGCCCATCCTGTGGGATGTCAAAGCCTTGCATCTCCTGCTTGACAAAGACCCCGGTGTTCTCGTTCATGGTGTCCATTCCAGAGCCTGAAGTGGAATTCGAGTTAAAGATGCTGGTGAAATCTGGTAGCGTGGATGGAGCCGGGCCGGTCGTGCTCTCCGGACACTCTGGATGAGAGAAAGGAGCCGCGACAGGTTCGGTTTTGACCTGGCTGGGGACCGAAGGCCGCGCAGGCCGGCAAAAGCCCGTTCTTAGATACGCAATGTCGGGCAGGAAGACGTTCATGTTTATGCTGTAGGGAGAACCGTGGTCGTCTCCGAAAAACTGGTCCATTACCGAGAGACTCTCTCGTCTTGACTTCTTTAGGTCGGGGAGAGCCACAGGTTGCGGAGACAGATATTTATCCATCTCTAATTTAGCCTGGAGAGGAAAAGAGAAGCGTAAAATTGTAAATGCAGTTGTAAAGGCCATTAAATACAAACAAGAGAAACAGATTTGGAGAATAATAACCACTGGAATATTGCATACGTTGCTTCTGTCAGCAAAGCTGGCAGAATCTTCTGGGACTGCTTGTGTTGGCAGAGCACAACCACAGTATACATCAAATTTTATAAAAGCTTGCAAGAAGGCAAATATTCACTAACTGTTACAACAATGGCCAACCTGCCTGCTTACTCAGCTAAGCTAACTTGGCTCTCAGTACAAATATATGTTCTACTCAATGTGGTTAATTCAGCTTACAATATGAACATATTAAGCATAATTGCATTTTAGCATTTATTCTTCAGTACTCTTCAGTGTTATGCGATTATTTGCTAACCGGAGTTATGAAATTATTGTCTCTCGTGTGATTAGACAAGCATGTTGGCGCAAGTAAAAATAAACTGACAAACCAATTAATTATTTGGCTGATATTTCTTTCCTTCCCCTTCAATTGAGGAAACTTTAACTTCGATATGTTATGTGTGACAGTGATAACTGCATTTTCTTCTTTTTTTTGTATTTGGAGAAAGCATAACACAAGTTAGCAAGCAGTCGGTTAACCTAAAATGAATAATAATAAAAAGAAGCTTACGATTCTTTAGGAATGTGAACATTATTATGTTATGTGAACAGGCAAGCAAGTTAGATCAGGTAAAACGAAATATATCTAGAGATGAACCAATTTATCAACCCTTTTGCCAGACTTTAAATCTCATCAATTAATAATAAATACTTTTACATTTACATTTTGAGTAAATGTCGTCTCATGTAATTTACCTTTATTTAGCTGCATTATGTTTACAGCATTACCTACACGACGATGAAAAGTACGAAAATGATACGACCCATTTCAGAAATTTGCTTCACCTGCAAAATTCTTTGCGTGAAGATGTGAAACCTAGCATTGAGGACTTGATGTTTTGACACCTGATCTGTGATCATGTATATATATATATATATTAAGAGCACGAAGCGGCTGTGTTGCTGTATCGAGCAGTCAGAGGTAAAGCATTTATCAAGTCTTCTTCAATATGTCTCTGCTACATTCCGCCTAAGACTGTAAAACAGCGCTCATACCACAAGCTCAAAACAGACTTTGCTGACAGGTGGAAAGCATGCTGGAGAGATTGCTCAGCCTTTCCAAATAAATGCCACCCAATTATCATAAAACCGTAATCAGCAGAAAATAATAAATCAAGACTCATTCATTACTGCCTACTGAGTGTAACATCTGTCGCTAGAGGAATAAACATTAGGGAAAATAAAACACACACACACACAAACGTACGTAGCCTACATACATCCACACTCGGAATGCCAGAGCTCTTTAAGTGCTCTTTACGCGGCTGCTACGCATAGCTATTTCTGGATTTAGATCTTCCAGCTGTTCGCCAGACATGTATCTCTTTCACAAGTTTTCAGATTGAGGCTCGGCGTTGCTGGGAAGTTTCAGTTCGGAGCGCGAGAGCAGCGCTCGTGGGCGAGGAGGGGGAGTCAGTTGTTGACGGTTCGGTAGCCAAGAAACCAACTGCAAGCAACTGACATGAGTCTGTGCGCTACCCGACCCAGCCCAGACTCTCCCCTCCATTACCGCCACGGGAAAATCCCCAAAACATCACCAAATCCTTTTGAAGTACATCATGAGAGATTATTCAGGCGAGGACGCGTAGAACTCGAAATCTTGAACAACTACGATTCTTCGAACCACAGGCCTATAAGTTCTGTGTGATGGTAATCACTGCCGCGGTAATGCTTTGTTTTTAGGTAGAAGTAACTAAATTTCAAATAACAACCTATTTAGGAAATTACACCCACTAAAACTCAACGCAGTGCTTAGTTTGATGGAGATAATGACAGGAGTGGGCTTGTGAAACAATGTTGCACACACAATTAGACTAAGTAATGCATTGAAATATGTTTAGGTTCTTACGGGAAAGTGCCAAGTAAAACTGTCCTGTTTGAATTGAGGATGGGAGGTTTAAAAAAAATCTGGACGAGGGACAAAATTATAATTCTTAATTTCCAAAAATCGGACATTTCAGCGAAAATGAGGCATTGAAGTTAACGTCCATATTCTATTTATTTGAAAAAACGCATTTTTTTTTTTTTTCTCAAATCAGCCTATGGAATGGAAAAGTTCCTCAAATGCAAGATTCGCACATCGCTTAACGCGTTTCGCGGGGCATGATGCTGATGGGACTGCAGGCGTGCCGCATCATCTCGATGGCCCACCTCACACACGACCGATGCATATGATCTTTAATTCATCCAGTGATACAGTCACATCTTCTGGAGCGCCATTCAGAGAAGTGATAAAAGCTATTTACCTGAGAGTAGTCGTTTGATATGCCCCTTTCCGTATCCGGATTCTTGGCTTCAAAGGAAAACAGAGAGGAGTCCTCCTGAAACCCCTCGGATAGTGAGGGTTTGAGAAGCGCGAGAAAGTCATCTTGTCCCGGTGCGAGCGCAGCGCTCATCGTAAGAAGCGTAGCGGCCATAAACCCGTGGATGTGACGGAGAGAGCGTCCGCTAAATGTGTTTTGATAGACGTCGAGGAAGGGGAAGTGAGTGTATGGTGCATGGAATGACACCCGTGCGTGTATGTGTGCGCGCTTTCGATTGTAATATCCCGTTTTGCCTCTCTCCGTTCCTGGAGCTCCGGGATATATGTAGCATATAATCGTTGAAAGGGCGGGGCATGACTCTGTCAGGGACTGAGAAAGTGAGAAGGCTACACCTTTACAACTGCTGTTACTGTAACAGTGGAACAAACCCGTCAAAACAGCCGGAGTTAAATCTGTCCAGCCCGACGTATTTCCCACCGCATTTCAATAATGACGGCAGAGCAGAATAGGCTACTTCATTTTAAAATCGCAACTGACTGTACACTGCAATAACGCATTTGTTGGCAAGCCTATATGCTAATTCAAAGTTCATTTTGTGAACAACAATAAAAAAAAATTCATTTAGTTCTGTAAAAAATAATTTTAACTGCCAGTGAAGGGTTCATAACAAGTAAAACGGTGTAGTCGATTCCCGAACGAATGACTCTTGGGAATCGGTTCTTTTTAAGTGATTCAGCAACATGCAACGAAGTCATCTGATTCCAGACTCTTATGAGCCGGTTCTTTTAGTGAATCAAGACACTTCTGGATTTGTGAATTAGTTACTCACTAAAATATTACTATATCGTACTGTACTTAGATGACGTGTAGTTACACATTATAACATTTTCTATAATAAGAGCTATTTTATAAAAAAAAAATAATGAATGAATGTTTTCACATTTTCACTTGTTTGGTAAGCTGTTTTTATTAATGCATATATATTTGATTGCATGTCGCCTCTAAAAAGTTTATACAATTTTTTTTACAGGAACTGTATTAAATTTATTTCCGATTTGTTAAACATCTGGGTTGTTAATCCAAAATGACCATTTGTCAACCGACTGTTAAGGCAAACACAATAAGATTTTTTTTTTTTTTTTCAAATAGCCTTGTTCCTTGAAAGCATTAATGTAACCGTTAATGTAAAAGGAATCCTTAAATTCTTTAAGATTCTCATCCAATAAAGTACAATTTGCTTCCAAGATGTGTCCGCCAGTGCTTCTCGTTAATAAAGCAGGGGAGCAAGGCTTATTTACGAATACGCATATGATCCCTATGTAAATAAATGTTTAGCATACTTTTTACCATACATTTAAAAGTAACATAAAACGGAAAATAAAAATACCCATCGCAAGCAGACTGAATCAATGAAATGTATCAATAATATGCAGCTCACCGATCCGCTGAACTTGTTGGACATTTGAGTCTGTGGTGTGTAACATTAAGACACAAACAAGCGTGCGATGCTGCTGCGATTAAGGTATGCACGCGCTCCTCTATTTTTATCAACATGATGAATCAAAACGGAAGAATCCAGATTTATTAACAGCAAATGATACATTCAGATAGAGATATTTTTACAGGGTAAAGAATACTTTTTTTTACATTCAGATACTGTGTGTGTGTACAAACCGAAATACTAAAAATCTGATAGACTTTTTTAAATAAATAAAAATAAATGTAATAAAACATTCACACACCCAATTGGACTACCTAAAATGATTTATTACCTTTTAAAAAAAAACATAGATTAATGTTTCATTGTTAATAACATCACATTGTTCACGGCTACACAAACCTGTGTAACTAGTTATGTAATAGGTCTCGTACAACTTAGACTTTCATCCGTGATTGCATGACATGGAGCATCCTAAAACTCTTAAACAAGTTCAACAAGTCCCTACTTGGTTTTCCGTTTGAGTTTTCTATACCATTCTGGAACTTCTTTATTGGTCTGTTAAAAGAAGAAAAAAAAAACATCAGTCTTAAATATAACTGACCATTCCTTTGGACTTTGCTTTGAGTAAAACATTTTATTAAACTAAAAGTTAACGTGAAAGTAAATATCAGCCCAAATAGCAAGCTCAAAAAAAAAAAATAGCTCAAATTTATCAGCAGTTCAAAATATCTTTAAATGTGTCCCTTTTTGGTTCCCAGAGATTTCTCAGTTTGACAGACTCTCTTCTGGATAGACAAGTAAAACTTACAAACACGGTGGGTTTGGGACCATAGTTGTGTTGCTCCTCATCTGTGCTTTTTAAAGCTTTGGGTCTGTGAACTGCTGTCCCCGTGCCATCAGTCTCAAGAGACGGAGTTCCACCGTGCTGCTGTGAACGCATGCTAATAAGGACTTGCTTCATGACAGAAAGTTCCTGCAACAGGATAAGAACAAATCAGTGGAAGCCTGAAGGTTAAAGAATACCCATTACAACAGGTAAGAAAGAGTCTTGTTGTGCAAACAGTGCAATTCCCTTATGTAGGGCAATTAAAACCAAAACTGCAAACACAAACATTCCACGTGTCCTGACGTTGGATGTCAACATTCCATAACATCCATATCCTTATCATTCAAAACAATGTTATGAACTCATATTTATTCCCAAAGGGAAATTTTTTTTATCTCTTTTGTTTTCATACAACAGTTTATAGTGATAATATCTGCAAAGCTCCAAAAAACAAAAAGGACAAATAAAATAAAATGCCTTGAAAGCGCCATAAAAGTAGACCAAGCAACCTGTGCACTATACATTCCAAGTCTTCTGATGCCATATAAGAATTTACAAATGTACTATAAATAGAATTTTGAATCACCATTGACTGAAAATCTTCCCCTCGGCTGAAGTTCTGAAATTTTACTCAACTCTTCAGATGTATAAAAAAAAGACATGCCATATCACAGACAATAATGCTATTGTATGGCTTCAGGACACTTTGCATTTAGCTCACAAATTGATTGAACTACTTTTATGGGGATATTTCTTATTTTCTTCGTCCTTTTAGGAGATTGACAGATATTAAGAAGTTATTCAGTCAAAAATGAAATTTGTCCTTAATTACTCAACCTCATGTCGTTCCACACTTGTAAGACCTTCATCTTCAGAACACAAATGAAGTTGTTTTTGCTGAAATCTGAGAGCTTAGAGAGCAATTTAACAACCGTCAAGGTCCAGAAAGGTACTAGAGACATCGCTAAAACAGTCAACTTGACTGCAGTGGCTCAACCTTAATTTTATGAAGCAACGAGAAAACTTTTTATGTGCAAAAACAACTTTTTTCAACCATATCTTCTCTTCTGTGTCATTCTCATTCATTGTTTACATCCAGCGTTTTCAGGTTCTACGTCAGAACGCCGGCTCATTATTGGCCGCAGAAGCCTTCCCTGTGCTTACTGTGTCACCTGCGTAAGGATAATGACAGGGAAGAGAAAAGATTGTTGATATTTTTATTGTTATTTGTAGTTGTTATTTTTGTATTGTTTTTGCGCACAAAAAGTATTCTCGTCACTACATAAAATTAAAGTTGAATGTCAGTCACGTCGATTGTTTTAACGATGCCTTTAGTACTTTTCTGGACCTTGAAAGTGTAGATTATATTGCTATGGACGTGTCATATACCTCTCTGATTTCATCAAAAATATCTTAATTTGTGTTGTGAAGATGAACGAAGGTCTTGTGGGTTTGGAACGACATGAGGGGGAGTAATTAATGACAGAACTTTCATTTTTGGGTGAGATAACCCTTTAAGAGTATAGGCCTATTCACACCAAGAATGACAATTATAAAGACAAAAATAACGGTAACTGTATTAGCGTCCACAACAGCGGATGATATAGTTCTGTTTACTCTAAGCTCGCTCTGCAGTTTTGTCGTCTGCCACTTCAAATGCTTGAGCTCTTTAAATCAGGTTGCATTCTGATTGGCTGTTATTGTTTTTTATCATTCATCTTCTGGAAAAATCGTTCTGATGATATTGTCTCAATGTGCCGTCAACGCCTCAATTGAATCATCAAAGGTCAGCAGCAAAGACACTGGTTAATCAAGTGAGATTAAATACATAAAATATATTTGTTTAATTTAACATATTTAATTATCGCAGGTTTGTGCACTATTCTGAGATTGCATTTCACCGTTTTTATTCATTTTGAGGAAAACTGACTTTGTTCTTGTGCAAGTGAGATGTGTAAACGCCTGCTCAGATTTAGTTGAACTACAATACCCATGATGTTGACATGCAGCGAACACAAACAACACCTCTGCACTTACTCACAATTTCTCTCAACATGGGGACAGGAGAGCTGTCAGTCAATACATAGGAAAACAAAGTCACTTGCGTTAATTATTTGAAAAACAGACATTTTGTTGCAAATTTAAAAGAAATGTGTTACTTTACTAGTTACTTATAAAAAGTAATCCGATTATGTAATTTTCTGTGAATAGAATAGAGACTTTGGATTCATTTGCTGCTATAGGCAAGTAACTGGAAGAATAACAAAATACTTTGAAGGGTAAAACAATTTTCACTACAAACTAGAGTGTTTATGATTATGATAACAAATAATAGTTCGGAATAGCAAGCAGCACAACGGACAGTTTTCGTATAGCTAAAATGGAACTACAAAGCTACAATGGCCAGTGCTGCTCTTACATTAAGAATAAGGTCGATTGCTTTAAGCATAATTGGTCAATTGTAGAGACGTTTTTCTTTTTTAATTGAAAGTGGCTCATGATACACCACATAAATAAAAACAAAAACATGACAGAATCCTCCAGGAGCAGCCTGGGGGATCATGTAAACACTCGACACACAACAATGGTAAAGGAAGGCGTATCTTCATAAACTCTCCTGTACATGGGGTACCCTGACAGCACCTCTACAAAGCACGCAGCCCTGTTTTAGTGCAAATAGTTCTGAATCAATTGAAGGCAACGCCCTCAAGCAACACAGTGTTCTTTCATTACCCTGAAGTCATCAGTGTAATACAGTTCTGAGAACGGATACAGGTCCGCCAACAAATGTTGCTGCATACACATCATTAAAAGAGAGAGTAAAGAAAATAATTACCCAATATCTCATTCTTTGAACGTGACAGAGGAAAAAAAAGTTGCTTAAAAAAAGTGAAGTTGTTTTTTAAAAAATAAATAAAATGGTAAAACGAGACAAAACAGCAGCAACAACAAAATACGCAAACACTTTAAAATAAGGTTCCATTTGTTAGCATCAGTTAATGTGTTAACAATGAAAAATAGTTAAAAAGCATTTATTAACCTCAGTTCTTATTAAATTTCAACATTTACATGATAAAAATCAAAAGGTATATCTGCTAATATTATTTAATGAATCCGAGCTGATCTGAGCTAACAATGAACAATTGCATTTTTATTAACAAACATAAACAAAGAATAATAAATTATGTAACAAATGTATCGCTTTTTGTTAGTTAAATGTTAATGCAAAAATAAAACCCACAAAAAAACAAAGATAAATAACAAAACAAAAATACACAAAGATTATGAAGATCTGGTAGGTAAAAAGAAGTACTATTTTGTTTTGTACTGTAGGGTTATAAAAAAAAAAAAAAAAAAAATGCTTGCGGACAACTGTGTATTAATGAGTGAGTTAATATATGTTTATGATTCTTGTGTTCAACCACAGCCTTGTCTCAGCTACAACTTATCAGCAATTTGTGGCTGCATTGAAAAAAAAAAACTTCATGTTTTTACTTGAGCTGTGTGAATAAATTAAAGAAAACGACTTTCTGATGTCAGATCACATTGGGAGTTGCTGTGCATACTCGTGTTCCAACATGCTGATAAAAATCACATTTGCCAGAAAGCTTTTCATAAAGAAAAGCACTGGAGACAGATATAGAAAATAGTTTGTTAAAGGTACAGTATATAGCTTAAAACTCTGCATACTTGACCTAGGGGCACAATCCTTTAGGTCTTTAAAACAGGAATGTTTAACAAAAATGTACAGAAAAAAAAAAAAAAAAAAAACTGCTGAAAGAAATGTAAGTCTCAGTGTCAAAACAAAAAGATATATATATATATATATATAAATAAAAAAAAAATAAAGCTTTTTGCAAACGGTACTATTGCAGAGTACGACGGCAATGTAAAACATCCCCTGCTAGCACATGACCGTCCACTTCATCGGCGAATGTAGATCAGCCCGATGCGTAAGAGTCATTCAATATTTCTATTTATCACTACACGACCATATGCGCTGGCATGCCAAAAAGCACCAGTGAGGAGCAGCTGTCTGTGAGGATTGCATGCTTTCTGCCAACATGCCACTGGAAGTTGTGAAGTCGGCACAGTGTGTGCCAGCAGTATTTGGTTGAAAATAGCTCCATATTGCACTGGTGCTTAATCAGTTACACCCTGCCCTTAATATTCGGAGAGTTCAGAATGTCAGAGGAGGTGTAGTGTACCTTCATGCGCCTTACAATAAAGTAGATCCAGGATCACTCCGTTCATTAATATAAACACTATTTGGCGTTATTGAAATGAGTAAATTAGTAAATCAAACCAAAGGAAAATTTTCACAAAAATTGAAATCATTCACTGACTCCTCGTGTTCTTTGTTTCCTAAATATAGAACCCATTGGTCAAATAGATTCTAGAGTTACACATCAGTTCCCCTCAATGGAGGCAATCTATTAGCTGTCTATCATCAAAGTCAACCACAAGCTGCAAGGTTATTACTAATCTGATGACTTGAGCATGGGAAACAGTTGACCTGAGAGACTGGATTTTCTAGTTACTGAGTGCATCTCATAAATTCTAGGAAAGTTGTTGTCGTAACTACACTGAGCTGTGCTGAATGCATCCTACACATACAAAACGGAGGCATCCATCGATCAGTTACTAGAGCTACAGCTTCCTAATTTGCCTGAGAGGCTTTCTGATGAAGGAATGCCTTGTTTAGAGAGTAAACAGTAGGTAAGCAGTGTAACCACTATTTGGAATGGCAGGCTGGATGGCTGGATGACAATGAAAGAGGACACACCTAGACTAGACTGTACGTTTGTGTATGTGGGAACTACTCTCTTACATTGTCACATGTGGACACCTTTAATTGACAATCCGTGATAATGTTGCACACACAAAGCTTTTCATTTAATACTTTGGAGTAGTATTATTTCATCAATACGTATTAACTACTTAATTTTGAATTCTCTAAAAACATGAAACTGCTTTAAACGGAAACTAAGTGGACCACTTTCAAAAGCAAAAAAAGTTTGCTATAAAATACAGTATATTTGACCGTCTAAAATTATTCAAATGTAGAATTAATAGAAAATGTTCAATGTCGGTGACACTACCGCATTACAAAACACGGCAATAGACTAACAGGACATGTCGGGAATAAGAGTCTGACCAATCAGTAACATGTTATTCTATATTTACAACATGTTACGTTATCAGGGTTTTTGAATGGTCATTTTGAACGCTCACTGGTGGCCCCCTATTATGCCAGTTATAATAGGTTGTTCATGAAAATACTTCTGTATTTTGTAATACTATGAGACTTCTCATGAAGTTAGTCAGTGGTTAGTGGTTTCTATGATCTGTTGACTGTAAAGTCAAATAAAATGTATTTTTAAAGTCCTCCTATTATTTAGACCTCAATATAGCAAGATAGACTTTTGGATTTATTCATTTATGAATGGAAATGCCACTGATATTGTAAAACGAAAGATTAATATACTGTAATTAAAGCAAACAAAAACTCCAGCAGACAGCCCAATACTTTGTGTATGACTCTCAATAAGCTATGTTTCATGCAAAGCTGCAAATTTAACTTGTGTGTCAAATTGGAATCATTTACCTCTCTATGGTTCAGGAGTCTCTCCAAATCTGCAGCCATGTTGTTTTTCACCTGCAGTAGTGCAGTTTTCTCTTTCCGTAGAGCACTGTGAAAATTCATACAAAAAGAGTGTAAGAGCAATAGTCTTGAACACTGACAAGTTTGATTAGTAATTCGTAAAAGATTTCATTTATTTTACATAACCTATTGAAGTCAATTATTTGTGACTATTTATCTGTGTTAAAAACAATGTCATACATATAAACAACATCATGATAATGTGTCCCGTCCATATACATAAATGTGTGCACTGGTCAATAAATATTAAATCACATCTATGTGGAAAAATTGCAAAAGAATTGAACAATAAGTTACGGCAGATTAATGAGATGTAAATAACTGCAAACAATTCAATACAAACAACTGACACATTAGCTATGTGTCCATCTATATATTTCTAAACAGACAGACAGACCAAAGTTTATTCAGACACCTTCAACATTTCACACATTATCTCACTTTATTCGCTATAGTTTAAATAAATGGTGATGAAATATGACAAGAACTCATTGGTAAACTGTCCGAAAAAATCTGATAATTGATAATGTCAGATAACATGGTCAGGTCAGGTACATAAATGTCCTGCATCCACTAGTAAAAAGAAAAAACAAATACAAAAAATTATATGTAGTGTCTGAATAATTTTTGGTTTGATTGTGTATGTGTATATATACATACATACAACGAATGGAAATGGCGAGAAATTGCAGAAATTCTAAAATGGTGTATAAAAATAACATATGCGTTCAATTAACGCAGATAATTTTTTTCCGATGAGAAAACATGCACATAAACTACATATTTACCGAATAAATTCCTTGATGCACATCAAAAATATCATGTGACTTTCATCAAAATTGTTCGGTATAATTACCTCACAAAACTGTTTTACAAGTCTGCATTCGCAAACAGTAGGTATCCGCCTGTTTATTGTTTCGTCTGCACGCTCTGAGCATTATTATATACGAAAAAAGACCCACAATGGCTTCACCTACTTGCTGCAATTTGACGCCATTTTATCAGGAAGTGACAATTTTGTTCTCTTTGCTGGACTGAAACGGTGCATTAATCGCAAATATTTTTTTGTGATATTCCAATTTTGCACACACGTTAAACTTTGCAACTTTGGATGGAAACATAGCTAGGGTCTGCGAATCAACCTACACGGGTTTAAAATTCACCTGAACCTTATGTGGAATGCAGCACTGAAGGTCATACATGACAAAAACAGTATTTCAACAGAGCAATACCTCTTTGTCATTCGTATCACATGAGTAATGAGTGGTGACAAACATAGTGAGCTGAAGGTATTTATCTCTTAGTGTACTGCATGGGAGTCCATTTATACATTATTAACCACTGAGCTGTAAACAAACACAACCTCTAGGGCCTGACAGAAGCAGTTAAGAGAAAAAAAAAACTCTTCAAATAAAAGTCATGTGAAATCAAACTGGCAATAAATGAATTGTGTACACCTCACTGACAGCACAGCACCTGTTTGCACAGGACAGGCAACATTCGCCAAGGACTAACCTCTCCATCACTTCAATATAGAGGTAAAGTTCTGAAATTTTCCTCATGCAAGAATAGACGATATATCACGATAATGAACATGCTTGATATTGTTATCGGAGGCATGTATAATTCCTTATGAGTTATCACTATTTTTAGAATGCATTTCAAGAATAATTTTCCCATCAATTTGTTAAAATGTACAACACTGCCTGTATGTTGTCAAGAGTCATGCGAGAACTCGTAAACAACAACAACAACAACAACAACGCACGAGCAGCATGGCGGAAAGTATGTTCTATGTAGTATGAATATGAGTTGTATGGATGAAATTCAGCCGTTCTACATCTGCCATGTTGTTACTGTCATGTGACCTACCAGGATCAGTCACACTGCTTCACTTCCATTCATAAATCCCTTTCCGTGGCCATACGGGATAGCAAAGTGTCCATCGAATGCACACTTCAGAATCTCAGCAGAAGTAGTAGGTTGTCCAGGGACTTTTTGCCTTCTGTTTTTCGAATACTGTATTCAGACATACTACTCTTTTGGCGTACTGATTTTCTCACACGATATAGAAGGGACGTAATCGATTTTGGATACAGATGGTGCTGATGGAACAGCAGAAATGTATTGTAAAATGTAAAAACAGTATTTAAATGTTTCAAACAGACATTCAGATATTTTTTGAAAAAGTTCTGATTCTTTATTATTGTTTGGTAACACTTTTCAAAATAAGGTTCCATTTGATATCATTTGTTAACATTAACTAACAATAAAATAATCATTTATTAATCTTAATTTCAACATTGTATTCATACATTACAAGTTTTATTTGTTAATATTATATTTAATGGACCTGAACCAACAATGAGCAGTTGTACATGTATTTTTATTAACTAACATTAACAAAGAATAATAACTACTGTAACAAATGTAGATATTGGTCTTTATTAGTTAATGTTAGTTAATGAATTAATTAACGTCAACTAATGGAGCCTCACTGTAGAGTTTTGTTCTCTACAGTTCTTTTGCACTTTAATCTGTTCGAAAATTTTACTTTATACATTTATGAGTATTGTTTTATTTTATTTAAATGTTCTTTTTGTTATGTATATGAAAAAAAGTTGTTAAACCTGTTAGGAGGACAACACTTTTTGTTAATTTAATTCAATACCATGTATAATACAACATACATGATGAAAGCTTCAGCGATTATCGATTTATGAAAATTTGATGCCATCACATGCCTTTGCAACAATAGTCCTCCTGGCCACAAGTAGCCTTCTAATAAAAGCTGATAGAACTTAGGAGAGGCATTTGCATATTTTTTTACATTAACCACAGGAATACCTCTAAAGACATTTGTACAGAAGAAAGCCTAGTTTGCATATGCAGAGGTAGGATCTGTCATTGATATGTGACAAAGCCAAGAAAAACATAAAACAAAAAAAGGAGGCATCCAGCTACCCACGAATGCACGCACATGCACTCCTACTAAAAAGTTGACAGGTCCTTTATGAGTCAAGTGTACTACACCTTTGCTCCTCAATTAAAAGGAATGTATTTAAGATATCTCAGAAACGGAATACTATCTTTCCTCAGTCAATACAAATGCATACTTTGGAACATATTTGCAGTCAGAAACCGTTGCAACTATTGTTACAAAACAAAGGCAATGCTTCTACAAGGACTCCGCCTATATCTTTTCAAATTAAACCTTTGTAAAGATTTCAAACGGTGCTGTTATATATAAAAAAAAGGATGTATCTGTAAATCTGTGACGTTTATTTACTTCCCCTTTACCTCACTTCCTCTTCTAACCGTGTGAGACGGTCTTTCAGAGTGTGGATCTGAGTGTCTCTCTGCCGTACGGTCTCAATCAGGTAGCTGTGTGGCTGCTGGGCCTGCTGAAGAAGCTGGTTGGCTGCCTCCAACTGAAAAAAAAATGATATATATAAATGATATATAATTTATATATATATATATATAATTCACATCATCACAGCGATCAGTTATAATCCCATCTGTCATTACATTATTATGTTAAGCCATCAGTCAGTGACTGTCATGAATGATAAGATATAGAGTATGAAACAGAGGATGATTTGTGGACCAGTTCACAGGTAAGATCTTGCTATCTCTGGGCTCTGTGGCAGGGTGCGGTTCTTAAAGTCTGCATGCAATGTGAGGCTGTCGCTGTGTGGGTGGCTAAGTGAGCAATCTAAAGGAATTTTGTAAAGAAAACTTGGTTTTCATCTCCAGTGAATTACAAAGACATACAAGTGCCAATCAGTCATGTCTGACATAGTAAAGGTCTGTTTGCTAAAAGCAGAGGCCAGTTTCACAGTAAACACTGCTCAACGGCGCTTCCAATTGGCTGAGGAAAAGCCGGCGTGCACGTCTGATATGGCAGACGTGAAAAGGGCAATCACTTTCTTCCTACAAGGGATGAACCACGTGACCGAGACACGTGATGCATGTAAACGCGGCATAAGCGTAAGGGTCAAATACAGTACATCAACACATTGATGTTTCAGGTGTTTTGTGAGAAGACCAAGCATGACCGTTACGGTCTGGTATTATCTTGTTATGACAGCTTTAAACATCAATGAAAGGAAAAGCTCAGATGTTGTGTCTGAGAAGCAAGTCGAATATATATAAAGTGCTTTTTTTTTCTTGGGTAGTTTTGAAAGATGCAATTAAGTTTTTCCTCCCTCTGGCCATTCCCTATTAGTCTGGTGTGCCAGACCAAACTGTTAGAACACTGTTCTGAACTTTTTGTCTTAGCATCCTCCTAATAAGACAATGTTAATTATCTTGGCGACAATGTATTATTTACCCTTTTAAAAAAAGTAGATCTGTTCAATTATTCATGAATCATGTAACTTCAGGCCAAGAACTGTGTGTACCAGGGTTAAAACGTGATGTAAAAGGGCAGAAAGGAAGAAGTATAGACTTGTGATGCCTCTTTATTAAAAGCTAATCCAAACTAATCCAGACGACCATCTCTCTCATTTACAGGATTTACTGTATAAATAATTCTTTATATGTTTTTATATATATCTTTCACTGGGTACAGGACAATTAAATGTAGTCCAAGTTTCTACCAATCCAAGTACCAATAATTTTTTTTTTTTAGTCTTTCAGGGCACTGATGTGCCGATTTACATGACTTTGGACTGATCAAAAGTACTTTTTTGGGTAAACTGAAAGCTCAAAAGAAATCTTTTGTAAAATTATCTTTTGTCAAAAACTCACTTTTAATCAATTGTATGTATCCTATTTATCAACAAAAAGACCCCAAACCTTCGAATCAAGGTATATAAACTTCTCTCATCATGGCAAAATATTGAAAAACTAAAACTATAGTTTTTTATTTTCTTGATTATTCAGATATAGAGCAGACTTCAGCTGATGTTTGTTCAGGAATTTATTTCCCCCGCAACACAATTATGGGAAAATATTTTGGCCATGCATTTTTTTTCAGAATAGGAATTTCACAATATGGGCTGATCAAGGAATTGTTTTGAACATTGCAATAAGGATGGGGCTTCACTATTTGAGCAGCATAAACTAAATTATAATTAATGTAATAATTATAAAAAACCCAGTGGATATGAACTGTCAAACAAGTGTTACAAACAATACGCACCTTCAATTTGAGACATTTAAATTAAACGAATATGTCACAGTTCAGTAACGGAGTCAGATATGGAGTCAGAAACTGATTCAAGTCTTTTTGAATGATTCATTGAAAGAGTCATTTGCTCACGAATAAGACTAAACTGGTATTGCTGTATGATTTTGCCCAACGTGTTTTATTGCAACCGTCTTGCGGTACACTGTATTATATTTATCACCAAGAAGCACTGTAGTTCTCTGTGCTCAGATTAACCTGGATTAATTCAGTTAGTTCATTTTAACTTCCTGCACTAGCCCAATTTCACACTATTCAGATTAAACAAATTTAACACCATAAGTTCTCCTTTAGTAATGGCAAGCTGAGGAAACCCTTACATTCTGCTTGGTTCTGCCTTCAGTTATATGGATTTTGGCAAGAGGTACCCAATATCATATCCAAAAGTTGTCTTTCCAAGAACCACAGACCTGTCTTCTAGGTAACTTCACTAACTCTAACTACATGGCAAAATTCCACAATACAATTTAACAAGTTTTCTTCCTAATTCTTGCCAAAAATGTATTGCATTAACATGGAAATGAAATGAACATCATTCTAATTGGAATGTGTATTTCATAAATTAATAGCTGCATATCCCTATAAAGCAAAACATCTATAAAATAAGTCTCATTTTTGACTATATCAACAACACAAGGACCAGATTAATTCTCTCTCTCTAAGTAAATACCATATTTACTTTGCGGTATATCACAATACAGTAACTATTCTAACCTACATCATTCTCTATGCCCCCTTTTTGGTGTGAATTTGTCAGTTCTTGTGATTTGATTTATTTTTATGTTATAGTTATATAAATGTAAAAAGGCTAAAGTGTTTTAATGTGTAATAAATAAGATCTCTCTAGTCTTTTCTATCGTAAAACAGTGCAATTCAGTGCAAGTACATAGGGTCATCTTGATTTTTTTTTTTTTTTTATTGCAGCCTTGGACTGAACAACAATTAGGAGACAATTAAGAGAATCCTTGATGACAATACAATCTAATCTGTGGGTTTGGGTTAGCCTGAAAAAATAAATAAAAGATTCTGCTATCGCAGTAATTCTGTTGTTAACTTATGCTCCAGTGAATACTATGCATATTATCATATGTAATATACATTGATGACTGTTCACTAAGCACTATCATAAGCTATGTACTCTATCTAAGTTATAAGCAGCTGACATGCTTTAAATCACCTACTGAAACCAATGGCATGTTGACTAACTGATGACTAACAGCTCAAAACTCCAAGGGTTGGACCTTTTTAGAGTTAGAGTTTTATTTAATCTACAGTGCTCATTGAAAAAATATACATTCTCTGATTATTGTTTTATAATATAAATAACTAAGGACTTAATTTGGCAATTTTGATCAGAAAAATATTCTTTCATATCAAAGCAACAATAAATTCCTATGAATTGGTCAGTTTCATTTTTGTACATTCAAGACGGTATTCAGCAGACGCATCTGCTTCGGCTGTAATTGTACATCAATTTGGTCTCTATAAGAGACCTGGTTTTGCCGCATTTTCAAACTCAAGTTGCATGGAAATAGGTACTTGGTAGGAACTTGTTATTATTTGCTAACTGTGGACTTGGAAAAGACTGTCCAAGTCCACACATTAATTAAGATCTGCTTATCCACTCCAGGACATTAAGATGTTGTTTAAAAGCCATTCCAGAATATCTTTCATCTTACCAAATAGGGTGTTTAGTCAAAAAGTTCAATTATGGTCTAATCAGACCATAAAATATGCCAAATGCAAACTTAAGCAGAGATATCACATGACAATGTTTTTCAATGAGCAAGTTAGCAAAATACTGTTATAAACATTGGGCCTTCCAAATCATGTTAAGGGGTGTTTAATCTCTTTATATTCTACTTTACAATCACAATCAATTTATAGAGATCTTATAGTCCTTTACTTTTAAGGCACATTCAGGAGGCCAAAAATAGGTGATAAAATCTACTATGTAATTGTAAAACTGAACAACATTTTACTATTTTTCTTAGAAACTGGCTAAAACTTTAAAATCTACCACAGCTGAGTAGAGGATCAATGTATGTAAAGCATGAAGTTGGACTTTCCAAAGCACTATTTTAGATGAAAGCTGATCCTCGAATGTTTCTGTTACAGTCTGTTGTACTTTCAGCTATTTTTGAAACCACATCACTGACCTCATGAACTCACAAAAATGCTGCTGAAGTTACTGAATATCAGTAAAAGCAAACATAATACAATAATGATTTAAAAAGAGAACTAAAAAACAGAAAACACATTTTGAGTTAAATGTAAATGCTTTTCTCCTTTCTATTTCTAACTGGTTGAATATATCAAAAGGTTTTTCAAACTCTGGGGAAATCTAAGATTGCGGTTTTGTTTTAGCTCTGACCCTGAGCTTACCGTAAAGACAAACGCAAATAGAACAGATCTTAAGTGAAACTGAAATCTAAAAGGCAGTTAGGACTAGAGTACACTTTTTGTACCACAGTTTGGAGTTAAACCTTTACAGAGATTATTACTATAGCTTCAGAATTTCACCCAAAAATGTGAATTCTGTTATCATTTACTTACTCTTATGTTGTTCAAAATACATTCTTCCAAGTAACACAAAAGGGGAAACGAAAGAAATTAATAAATTGTAAAATTTGAATGCTATTAAAATGAATGGGGACTGAGGCTTTAAAGCTTCAAAAAGATGCAAAAAAAAAACATGAAACGATATTTCACAATATTTTTGTGAGAAAATGGAATTTAAGATCATATGATTGCTAATCTTCCACTCCAGTGAGCTGTTAACCTCTGTTAATGGATCATTGAGTAAACAGATTAGTTATATTTATGAACAAATCATATTCATGAACTAAATGAACAATGACTGAAAAGATCCAACCCAAAATAAACAAATACTTCACAAATCAGACTTCTTTCTCTACTTCTTGACTACTTCTCTCATGAACACACCTAAGACATTTTTTGATACTTTTCTGGTGCTTTTGCATCCTTTTTTTAAGCTTAACAGCATCAGCATCAGTTCCCATTCACTCTTGCATACCTGTACTGATGCGATTTCTTTTTTAAAGACTTCTCTTTTTGTGTTTATATGGGTTTTGAACAACATGAGCAAGGTGTATGCACATGTGGATGGATGAAATGCAAAACCATGCAGAGCAATTTTCTACACATTCACCTTTACTGAATATACATGACTGACTTCTACTGCTGGATCAGGTTTGCCCTTGCTTATCTTTACTGAACACATTACCGAAACGCACTTAATGACCTCTCAGATAAGAGCAAACAATTATTTATATCAACATGAACAAAAGCAAGGTTATACTGTGTTTTTAGCTTTTAATTTTGCTATCTTAATATCGCATATAACATGTTCTGATGGTAAGTCAAACCTCAAATCACAGTCAGTTCTGCTCATTTAATTGATAGAAGTGCATACGTAGTCCATTATCTGTTCCCCGAATAAAGAAGTCAAATAATACATTTACCACAGGATCTATTAAAAAAAATTGGATACCTAAATATACCTAATTCGTGATTAAATGAGAAAAATACTAAATAAATGAACAACAACAACAAAAAAATTACAAAGCTTAGGTTCTTAAACATTTATCCCACCACTAAAGATATCTTCACAAATAACCTCCCTGATCTGTCTCAGCTGCTCAGTGTACCCATAAACTCAAATTAATTTGATGAAATGACTAGCAGTGGGCACCATTTTCTCTAGTACATTAGAAACTGTTTCACCCATCAGATTGAAACCTACGGTTTCAAGAGAGAAATTTATAATCTAGAGCTCAAATGGAAACATATTCATTTAGAGGTCTTTAGAAACACATGGAAAGCGTGTCGAAAGAAGGTTTTTTTCTTTTCTAAAATCCAAGGTTTTTATTTAGTACAAAGGTTAGATTAACAACTAGGGCCAATACTCAGTGAGTGTTGTGACGTAGAAACCTGAAGTGCTGAACATAAACATTTGACTGCAGTTATATTTGCAATTTTAACCAGAAAATCCGCAATTAGATATTTTTCGCCAAATTTTGCACCCCTAGATCGTACCTAGCTGACCATTGCTATTTTGTTTAGTTAAACAGGGGAAAATCTGAGATAACGTCAGTAAATAATGGAGTGCCGCAAGGGTCTGCTTTAGGCCCTTTGCTATTTTTAATATACATGCTGCCCCTTGGTAATATTTTTAGAATTAGTTTCCACTGTTATGCTGATGACATATTTCATGACAAACAAATGAAATCTCTAAATTATCCAAGCTGACAGAGTGTTAAAGACTTAAAACATTGGATGACCAGTAATTTTCTTCTATTATATTCGGATAAGACTGAGATTGTCTACTTATTGGAACAAAAACCTGTACACAGAATCTCTTATACTACAATTTGCATTTAGAAGGATGTACGGTTTCTTCTTTCACTACAGTTAAAGACCTGGGTTTTATATTCCACTACAAATTGGCTTTCGAAAATCATATTTCATGTTACAAAAACAACCTCAGAAATATCAACTAAGCTTCAGAATATCTTATCTGTTTCTGATGCAGAAAAGCAAGTTCATGCATTCATGACCTCTAGACTGGATTATTGTAATGCACCACTAGTTGGTTGTCCTGCATCCTCAATAAACAAACTACAGATAGTTCAAAATGCATCTGCTAGAGTTCTTTTTATCATCTCTACATTGGTTTCCTATTAAGTTCTGTATCGATTACAAAGTATTGCTACTGACTTATAAGGCCCTAAATGGTTTAGCTCCTGTGTGTTTAACCAATCTTCTATCGCCCTATAATCCATCACGCTCTTTAAGGTCACAAAACTCTGGACTTTTGGTAGTACCTAGGATAACTAAGTCCACTAAATGAGGTAGAGCGTTGTAACATTTGGCTCCTTAACTCTGGAATAGCTTTCCTGATAATGATCGAGGCTCAGACACACTCTAACAGTTTAAATCTAGATAACAAATTTAGCTGTCTAAAGACATCTCTTCAGCCAAGAATTCACATAATGCATCTCATAACCTTGCGCTCCAGTTATTTCAGATCAGATGTACATAACTATCTATTGCTTGGAATGTTACGAACAGCAGCTATGCTAATTATTTTCCATCGGCTTTTCTTTTTCTACCTCGGTATGCCTATCTTGAGGTAACTAGAGATTACGCCAGCTCCAGGTTTGGATCCAGCCTCTTACGAGGACTTCAGATGATGGCAACTCTGAATCAACATACACAACTGTCATTATGATCAAAATCATTATGATCTAATCATTTTACCAGTCTACGTCCCTACCTGAAGCCTGCGATCAGTAAAGGAGCGAAGGCTTGTGGTACCCTCACAAAGAGGCACAAAATCACTAACCAGAACATTCTCGTCCACTGTTCGCTGCTGGTGGAATGATATCCCTACCTTCATCAGGAATGCATAATCCCTGGAAATATTCAAAAGACAACTGAAAACTCATCTCTTTTCGTGAGCACTTAGTCCCATCCTAAAAAAAACAAACAACAACAACAACAAAAAAAAACGTCCTATCCTTTACTCTAATCCCTCCAAATTCTAGCTTATGCTACTCTGAGCAATGTCTGAAACTTGTGTCGTCAGCACTTCCTGTGACTATTTGCCTCTTCATGATGAATCGCTTGTTTGTTTCCTCACTTGTAAGTCGCTTTGG
The DNA here is from genome assembly GCA_037194245.1 of Opsariichthys bidens. Classification (NCBI taxonomy): domain Eukaryota; kingdom Metazoa; phylum Chordata; class Actinopteri; order Cypriniformes; family Xenocyprididae; genus Opsariichthys; species Opsariichthys bidens. The sequence continues at coordinate 17,918,772 of CM074292.1, read as the reverse complement.
ATAAAAGCGTCTGGCAAATGAATAAATGCAAACATGCATTTTCCCTAAAGCTGCTTTGATTTGTTTGTCACAAGTGTTATACAAATAAATGCGAAATGAATTTATAAATCGCCTCTCATTGGCCTATTTTAACAGTATTTTGTCCCACTGAATATCTCTTTAAAACAACAGGTACACAAAACACACCCATATACATGCACTCCACTTTGCATCGAGTGGTTCTTTGCCTACAAGTTGTGCATTAAGGGTGTGTTCTCACACTAGTAGTTCGGTTTGCTTGGTTTGTGAAAAACACAATAACATTTAGTCCTGGTCCGCTTAGCTATCACATTCACATTTTTAACACCGAACCTGAAGACGTAGAGATATGTTCACAACCTGATTGGTTGGCTTTCATGATGTACATTTCGTGACAGAACCTACCGAACAACCAAAACAATGCTGTGTGCTGGGCTAATTGCGCTCGTTGTATGTGCGTACATATGATGGTATTTTGAGCAGCTGAGAACTCGTGAAGAGCTTACAAAATAAATGTAAATAAGTCAAAACAGCAGCAGGAATCCCTCCACCACACGCACATAAATGATGATCTGCTGTGAGGAGATGCGGTTCTGATACCCGTACCTAACTGTAATGGGCAACATCGTGACTATGACAAGAAAAAACAGGTATTCTGTCTTTTTTAGGGTTGCATCTTATGACATCATGTCCTGTTTTTGGCTTGTTCACATGTCTTTGGTCTATGTTACGTTCATTTATTTAATTTGAACCGCACCAGAGTTTGTTTGGAAGCGGACCTAGACCCATATTTTCAGTGGTCTCAGTCTGCTGTTTGGTGCGTACCGGAGTTCAGATGGTAGCATTCACACTTATTCAAATTAAAAGCACTACCGGAACAATCATGCCAAATGTGAACACACCCTAAAATCGTTTAATGCACAGTTAGCCATGGACCTCTCTCTCTCTCACACACACACACACACACACATACAAAAATGTTTTCTACTGCCAACTTCTTTACTCCCACCCACCCAGGTACTGTATGTGTAAATGTGTGTCTATGCATTCTTGTCAAAAGACTGAAATGCAGCACCTCTTCAGAGATCTGACTGCTGTGCGCCGTCTGTCTTTCCAGGTCTCTCCTAAGCAGCGTGTTCTGTTTCTCCAGCTGCAGAACCCTGCGTGCCAAGTGAACACTACACACACACACACACACATTAAGAAACCTATGATTAGAGTCACGCAGACATTTAAACAGTCAGTAAACACAAAGATGAGCTTCTGGTTTTCAAAGACGAGTGACCTCCTCATACTTCACCTTTGCTTCAATCTTCTCTTGGCAGTTGTTGGAATGTTTGCACCATAACCATATGAAAACAGCACCCTCTCTGCCTCATCTTCATTTTCAACTACAAAAAAAAGGAGGGAAAAAATATGTTTAAGAGCAAGCTTGTCTAGACCACCCAACTAGCATCATGGCCAGAAAGGAGAGCAATAATAGGACTATAAACAGTTTTCTATCTTCTTACAATACATACTGTGTAGGACAGTTCATGTAGACACGAAAAACGGTGAAGCAGTGTTTAAACAGATAAAAGGTGAGAATGAGGCAGAAAGACGTAAGAGCAAGTTGTTATAACTAATTGAGCAAGAACATAAAAGATCAAAAACAGACAAGAATATTCAAGATAAAGAAAAATCTAGTGCCAACATCCTAGAAATGCACTCTTTGTATTCAATGTTGGTTTTTCAAAAAACTATTAAACAATTATCATAAAAACAAACAAACGAAAAAAACTAAAATGGCAAAAAGTAATTTTCTTTACACACTGAATACATATGAGTGTCTTAATGGTTATTCTCCCAAAAAGTTTAAAAGAATATTTTTAAGGTAAAAAGTTGCTTACCCAGAAAATAAAGGAATCAAACACAACATTACACACTTTTATAAAGTTGTACCAGGTAGGAATCAAACCCCAGGTTCAGTAGTTCAGTTTGAACTCAAAATGAAGATTTTGTATATGCACCAGATGTTAGATTTATTAAATTTATATGAAATAATTCTCAGAAAGACAATGTCTGTAAGAGAATCAACTTTTGCACCTCCTGCGGTCTGGGCACGTTTCACACAGAAGTCAAATCCAGAAAGGTTTGGTGCTTGTCGCTTTACAGTACGGCACTAGTTGACTCGCGTTCAGCAGGGAGCTGAGGACAGTTTCCAAGGCAAGGAGTAGGAGTACACAAAAGTGTTACTTAGCATTTTTTAACTGCTAATAGCTTATGGTCAACCCGACGAGAGACATTAAAGAAACTGGTTAGAATGTTAAACAATTAGCATTCTAATCTAACTAGCATAAGACAACAAACATACACAACCATTCAGAGAGGTATTTCTCAGGAATGGTAATGAATATCAAAAAATTGTAGAAATAGCAAAAGAAACTGGTTTTCATTTGCTTCAAAATGGCGGACAAACAAAATGATGGAAAATGAAAAATGACATTATCAGAATCAGCATAAGGCAAGAAATGTAATGACACAGAAAACATTTGGACAATGTTTCCAAAAGTTCTGCGTTTTTGCAAAAAAAAAAACAAGTGTGCCAACTTTCATCATTTTCCTATGTTCCGTCCATGAGGCCATTGACTGCTAATGGGGAAGAACAATAAAGATTAAGAACACCAACAGCTACAAAATACAATAATAATAATAATAATAATATGAATGACTATTCCAAACTATTTACTTAATTTTATTCTTCATTATGATTTTAGGACCCTGATGTTCTTTTTACATTATGGTCAGTATATCAAAGTTAATTAAAAATAGATTCATCATAGTGTATTCAAGTAATTGTATGAACTGCATTTTGGGCAGGGCATGTTTGCTGCAGTTCGAATCAGAGTGCAATTGTTCCTGGCCTAGCCTACAGTATTGATCTGGTTCCAGACTCACATGATTGTATTGTTGGAACCATCGCTGCTCTATCCCATGAACATGTCGAATCTGCCAATGTAATAAAACCGTTTGGAAAACTGTGGTAAAGCGAGTCTGAAAGAGACAAAGCGAGAAGAGGGCAAATCCATAGCTAAAGGACTTTGCCTTCACTGGCAAAAAACAAAAATAAAAACGAGCCAATCACCATCGAGTAAATCTAGCTTCCCTTAATATATGAACCATATTTTACTTGATAATTTGCATGATAATAGTTTGAACTGCTCCTGTTGATAATCTAGCAACTACATTAATTATTGAGGGTAGAGAATATTGAATTACCATTAAATTTACCAAGCTGTCACACCTAAGCTATAGGCTACATCAATCATCTTCACTAAAAGGCCAAACATGCTCTTTTAAAAAGGACATTTAAATTGACAGCAGGATGTTTTTTTTTTTCTTCAAGTGATATGTGAGTGAAATTATAATTACTTTGTCTTATTGTAAATGTGTAATGTCATGTTCTTCATTTTTTCTGTCTAAAAAGTGACAAAACAATTAAAGCAGCAAAGCAAAAACGAACAATCAAAAATCTTTGGGAGAGGATCCTCAGACCTCAACAATTTAAAGTGCCACCTCAATTTTAAAATCCACCAGCCAATTTTTCATGCTAATCGAACCGTTTTGAACTAAACTGCCACCCTTAATGTCATTTTCAATTAATTAATAAATCAAGACAAAAATGTCATTGACAGTTACAGGTCATTTCAAAAAATTAAGATAGCCAAGTTTAACTTGTCAACAGTGTTAAAGAACTGTATTCGGTATCAACTTGAATTTCTTGCACTATAGGCATTCTTGTTCATGTTTGATCTATGCAATTTGATGATGTTAAAAACCTGTTGTTAACTTGTTGGCGTTAAAAACCTGTTGTTAACCTGAGGGATTTTAAAACCTGGCTAGGCCAGCCTTTTGCATCACCTCAGCTCATTGTCAGCATATTCACTGACGTTTAGAAGAGGGTTGTTTAAGGACAAGGCCCTAAGGCCATTTTATCAAACCATCATCAGGTCTGATGCAGTATGGCATTTTGAACATGCATAAGCAGTGGAAAAACAGAAATGCGGCGCATTTAAGATGCTTGCGATCTTTAAAACTCTCAAACATTGCTTACATGTGTTTTTTGCAGCAGAATTGTTTCACGAGTAGTCATAAAACAATCTTCAACAGCAGACATCTTTAAATCTACAGAACCATGTATCCATAAATAAGACCCTCATGTCAGAATTGAAGGAAAATTTGTTGGTCTTATCTTATCTTTGGTGTTCATTTGCAATGACTGAATCAGTCTCCTTTCTTACTCTCTGCAGCCTGCATGGTGACATCGTCCAGCTCCTTTTCCAATCGCTCGTATGTCTCCAGTCGTGCTTGCTGTTCAGAATTTTGGGCTTGCAGTTCGGTGATGCGTTTGTCTGATGATGTCTGAAGCCCGTAAAACTCTTTTGTTAGAACCTGCATCAAAAGATCAAGAGAAGGACAAAGATATAACGACAGAACTTGAGTAACATGGGTGGTGTCATATCATGTTCAAATAGGCTTTATGATGCTGACAAATATGTACAATCCTTATTTTATGAGACCGGTACGGGTTTCAACCCTTGTCTGGTGTCTGAATGAGTTGCGTCGGTTTGGAGCTCACTACAAGAATTATTTAATCCAATATATGACACTGGACCAAATCAAATCATTGGTAATAATTAAAGAATACTGGAATATTTATGAAGTGAATACCCAAAAAAGAAAATTCTTATGTTCTAAATACTTTCTTCTCTCTGTGGAACACAGAAGGAGAAATGTTGAAGAATGGACTAGCCTTTGAATTAGGATTCAGAAGCTTTAAAAATGACAAAAACGCACCATTATAGACAGCCGTGGCCAAACACAAACCTCTATACTGAATTAATAATAGATTGTAAATGTTTTCAGCATTCTGCAACAGATATTTTTCAGACTTTCTAGACTATTTTAAGTCGTAAAGTGAGCAGGACATATTAAAATGTAGTGCGTGGATTAGCCAGGCGTGTATTCATGATGCTTAGCAGGGCAGCTGATCTCAGAGCCCTCCCTAGCTCTACAGCGCCAATGTATCTGTGGTGAAAAATGGAATTGCAGCGCCCTCTAATTGAGAGCTGCTTATTTTCACGTTAGGTAAACACACCTTAAGTAACCTTGTTCCAGACCAAGATGATATCAGTCCGCTTCAGCTATGTGTTCGCATCAGGTCAGTGACTAGTTGGCATGTGTCTTATCCTATGTGAAGTAGCATATCAAATTAATGAGAGTATAAACGCTTTAGTTTCAACGTGCTCATGTGAATAGCTTTTAGATACAGTAGTTCTGTTATGTTTGTTCTAAGAATAGAATTTTTCCTCACTGGAATTCACTGGAATTCGGACGCAATAAATAGGCCTACTACATTAAGGCAATTCTAAGATGGCGTTCTATGCATTTGTCGTGTACATTAAAGTCTGTCAATTATCATAAGAGCGCCACCCTCAGGCTGAATAACACAAGGACATTAGAATTCTGCCAAAAGTGTGAATATAAAGCTTACAAAATGTTTATTATAAACTAGCGCTAAGACTCAGAATCTGCCCTACCTAAATTTATGGCCAGGAGCTAATGGGCTTGACTTAAATGCCAGTCTGTTCCTCATACGATATAAGCTGATAATCTTCTTTTTTTTTTTTTTTTATGTAATGTTATAAAATGTCATGTAACACTCCGCTTCCTGTCATCTCTCCAGCTGTATTGTCAGAATAAAAGGTAAAAATGCCAAAATGAAATCTTAAAAAAAATAAAAAACTATGTCTCTTATTTTTCCATTATAAATGTACAGTGTAAAATATGGATATTCATGTTGAAATTCAACATTATATTTAACATGGTTATTAAATTATCAATGTTTTAAAATAACTATGAATGAGTAAGATAATGACAAATGTTATCTTTATGTGAAAAAAAATTTAAAAAAAAATTTTTTCCCACAAACAATTTTTGTTATTCTAGCTGAAAGTCTCTTCACATCCTGATAGCAATCAATAATAGAAGTGGTCTAAATAATAATAATAATAAAAAAATGTACATATATCTTCTATGGAAGTCTCAGGACCAAAAAATGTTTGTATTCGGTCCGAATGAATTTGCAGCAGTCAGGTGGTACAAGTCCGACCTCTGTAAGTTGTTAACATTTGTTATTATTGTAATGTTATGTGCTTTGAGACCTCTGGTAATTTATCTCTTGTGATGCTTTGCAGACTCTGCTCTGGCTGTGTCTGGATGTGTTTTGGAGGAGGCGTGGCTTTGGAGAGGGATGTAAAAGGAAGGGGGTGGGATCTAATGCTTTTAAAGCTTGCTTGCTTTCTATTGCTAGCCTCTCTGAAATTGCCTACCCTACCTTTATTTTTTTAATTTTTTGTTAAAGCTTTATGTTAATTTTTTCTTTTTGACAATTACATATCCAACACTGACTGATACTAATAAATAGTTGAATAGCTTAAGACGAGTTGGGAGAAGTTGACATCAGTCATATGGAGCTCTTTTATGGTAGAGATACTTTTAATGTATCTTTTTTGCCATTTTGAAGCTTGACAGCCCAGATCCCATTTACTTGAGTCAGTAAATTCTCTTTTCGTGTTTCTTGGAAAAATTTAGGTCAGGCAGATTATAAAAGACATGAAGGTGTTGTAAATGATGACAGAATGTTAAAATATTCCTTTAAGGAGTTAACCGCTTGAACTACTGAGCAATTAACAGGTTTTGACTTGCAGTGAGGCTAAAATAAATCACTTTGTTCAGGTTTCATGTACATGGCATTTTTGCCATAGAGATTTAACCAAAATGAGACATTTATTTATTTTACAGAGCCTTGCCTCCAGTTTTTTCTGGTGTCTCTCACACTCAATTTGACAAAGGCTGAGGTTCCTGGCTGTTTCCTCCTGGACCATCTGGGAACGCTCCAACTCAAACTTTTTCAGCTTCACCTGGTTAAGCAGTTCTGCCACCCTGCTGTCTGAACCCAGCTGCAGCTGCCTGAACCTGGACACAAGCACAAACAGAGGACATAAGGACATCTGCATTCACTCAATCTACACATCAGTGAAAACAGAGTAATGATTCTGCAAATTTATCCCATGCAAAATTACTTTGAAATCAAAATGACACACATGTGACCCATGCTGGCGAAATGAGTCGACTAATTTTGAGCTACAGGCAAAACAAGTGTAAAATATCAAATTTTTTTTTTTTTTTTGAGGTTTTCACAAAAATGAGTTCATTAAGCCCCCGTCTATCAATCCCAATGCTCCAAGTACCAATTAAGCAAATAAAAGTATGAGAGGAGTAACTTTCCTTTGAACGTGAAAAATGACATTTTCTGGACGCTTCCCCTCAGCACAAGTTTGGTATCGTTGTGTAGCGTAGCATTCCAACTTTGTCAATATTCATAGTGAATTATCGGTGGTAGTCTGAACCAATATAATGTGATTTTCAAATTCATGCTGATGTAAATAAAACAACCTTACTTAAGCTAACTGACAGATCCAAAGCGCTCGCACAAATACACCGTGATACTGATGTACACAGAATTGCAGTATTTCAAAATACCTGTCTAAGCAAGTATTCACGAAAACAATTTTCTGTTAAATTTAACTGTTGAGGAAAAAACATCTGATGTGTAACATTATATTAGTATGACGTCCGTGTGGTACAGTAGGTCTTAATATATAGGTTGTCTGTTTCACTTATATTAATCAAACTGTTGTGGTATCATGGAAAAAAGACATTTCTATAGATGTTTTTTTTTTTGTGCCAAATTACTAGGTATTTTAAGGTATGGCTGCTAGGTGATTTTGTTTTGGACCCTTCAGAAAACTTTAACTCGATTTTTCTCAAAATTGACTTTGCTGACTCTATTGACTTCAAACAGGTATAGCTCAGTCATTTTTTGTCTGATTCCAACATATCATACATAATTTAGAATTTTTTCAAATAGAGAAATTACCAATCCCAATGCATGTGAAAATTTGCTCATTGCGACTCATTTTGTCAGCATGGGTCGCATATAATTAAAAAAATGTTCGATAAGATTTTTTGGTTTTAGAACGAAGTCTGTTATGCTCAGGCAGCATTCATTTGATCAAAAATATAGTAATAACCGTAATATTGTGAAATATTAAAATTTATAAAAGGACTAATTTCTATTTTAATATATTTTCAAATGTTATTTATTCCTGTCATGGCATTATTACTCCAGTCTTCAGTGTCACATGATCCTTCAGATATCACTCTAATAAACTGATTTTCTGCTCAAGAAACATTTCGTATTATTATCAGTGTTGACAGCAGTTGTGCTCTATATTTATGTGGAAATGCGATTCTAATCAAAGAAAAAAAGTACGTTTTGTAAGTTTTAAAAATGCATTTATTTGAAATAAGTCTTTACTGTGACTCAAATTGAGATTTAAACAAAAAAAAACATGAAATATGTATCATTTCTGCTGCAGCTCACCTTAGGCTAAGCGATTGCTAAACTAGAGTGATGCCGAGCTTAGATGTAATCAGCTCTGACGTGCGAAGTATATTTCCTAGGGGAGAAAGTCACAGAAATCAGAAAGTAACACCAAATCTCAACATGCCCAAACAGATTAAGTATCTGTTGTCATCCTCCAACATTTACAGCCAGGCCTATGAAAGATTAAACCATTTCTACTCAATGTCGGAGAGCTCCAGGGGGTTTTGGTTGAAACCACAACCACACCTATGGAGGGGCCAAACTGGCAGGTCAAGATTTTTCTTTTAGTTAGTGTGCGCTGCCACTAACACTCAGTCAAATGCAGGCAGTTTTGTAAAGAATACAAAGGAAATGTCATCATTGTGGTGACCAACACCTATAGAAATAATTGTGACAAATTGTGTATAATTGGACCACTCCCATCATATATTATAGAGTAAGGCTGAATATTGTTAGGCTATTTATTGGCTTAAAGTATATTACAGTTGTTTATTTACATAAATTTAGGGAAAAAGGGAAGGGTGAGGAGGCTGTCGGAACACTATGTTGTAAGGAGTGGTTGTCTTACTCATATTTTTATGATTGTGCAATTTACTATATAGACATGACATGTTGGAGTCATACCTGCAAATACATTTGACAACTGCAATTTCAAATTGAATTCTGCTTCATTCTTTTTCTCAGCATGACACAATGCAATGCAACACTCATTTCTATTCTCCCTTCCCCCACTTAAATTTGTCAGCCCAAAATAGAGTCACTGGACAACATGTTCACGGTCCATAGACTTGACCTCTCAAGAGCAGGGTAAAGAAGCATCTGTCGTTTTTGCCCTCAATCGAGCTTCTCTGTGAATGCAAGCAATCCGTTCCCCGGGGCTGAAAAACGTGGGGTATGCCCAACAACTGTGTGCAGAGTATCTGCTGGTATGCAAGGCATGTGCCTGGAGCTCAGTGACACTGTAAGCTTCTCGCATGGGCAAATAAGGGCTGACCACTCAGGAGAAAGGGGAGGGGCAACAACCTGCACTCCTAGACACCCCTACCAGCCAACTCATTAAAAAAAGGATGCGTCTTAAAATGTAAAGAGAACAAAACGGGAAACACAGATAACAGCAAAAGAGGAAAAAAGAGAAGGTGGTTTTCGAAATAATCGATAGATATTTTGTCATTTTGACAAACTGGGCCCACAAAGCCCATTTTCAAATATTTTTATCAATTTTAATTTGTGTAACGCAAGTGTTCATTTAAATTCAGCAATTTTATGTGCATTGTACTGTTAGTCTATCATTAAATCAGAATATAAATGTTTGTCTGTGATTTAACATTATTCCATCATTATGGATATTTTTTATGGCAAAAACACAGGGAAAAATATAATAAATAATATTGAACCAATCATCAAAAGCTAAGCACTAAACATAGCCACTTTTCAGATTTTTATTTTATTTTAGATTTTTGAGGTCAGTCAGATTTTTTTTTTTTTTTTTTTTTGGTTTGTCAGAAATGATTGCATTTATACAGAAATCTATCAATAGCAATTTATAAATCAATGTATCAAAAGTAATACATTTACATGTAAAAGACTTTTACATTGTTACAAAAAAAACAAACAAAAAATATATTTTAAATAAACAAAAAAAACATTTCAAATATTTATTTTTTTATTTAGCTTTTTATTGATCAAAAAATCCTGAAAAAGTATCAAAATGGTTTCCGCACAAATTTTAAGCAGCACAGCCATTTTCAACTGTAATGTTTGAATGTTTCTTGAGCAGAAAATCAGTATATTAGTATAATATCTGAAGGATCATGTGACACTGAAGACAAGAATAATAATGCTGAAAATTCAGCTTTGCCATCATAGAAATAAATTACATTTTAAAACATATGAAAACAGAAAGCAGCACTTTTAAATTGTAATAATATTATTTATGATAATATTATTAACAATGTTATTAATATTGTCGGTAACACTTTATAATAAGGTTCATTAGTTAAACATTAGTTCGTGTGTTAACTAACATAAACTAACCATAAGCAATACATTTGTTGCTGCATTTACTAATCTTTGTTAACGTTAGTTAATCAAATACAGTTGTTCATTGTTTGTTCATGTTAGTTCACAGTGTTAACAAGATTTGAATCATGTATTAGTAAATGTTGAAATTAACATTAACAAAGATTAATAAATGCTGTATAAGTGTAGTTCATGTTAACTAATGAACCTTATTGTAAAGTGTGACCATATTATTTTCACTGTTTTATGATCAAATAATGTAGCTGTGGTCAACATAAAATACACTATCAAAAACAATAAAAAGAAAACGCCTACACTAGCTCCACATTTCAAGGATGTAATTTTTCAAGCCAGTGCTTCAACTGTCAATGTTTTGGCTGCAGACAAGCACCAGCAGAGTTTACCAAAAAGGAAATACCTGTCCCTTCCAGCCAGTTTAGCATGTTTTCTCACTCATGACATTTACCAATGTCGTTAAAACCAAAGCCTACGTTAAATTAGACAGCCTGTCAGAGAGGCTTCACTGAGCTGTGGCGACTCACTGCCTTTTTTCCCCTCTACTTATATAACTATAATTACAGTCATGTCTTAACTAGCCACACGTTCTTGTTTTAGATGATCTATTTGTTCACAGTCATCTACCACAGCCCAGTGTCCAGAATCTGATACTGCTTTCCTTCAAGTGTAGGCCACAGTGTAGACATATGGATTCAACTGCATTTAATCACAATGGAAAGCTTAACAAAGGCATGCTCAGCACCTCCGTCACACTGGCTCTACAACCGTGGGAACATACACTGTACAACAAATTCCTTCTCAGGAACGCAGGCTCCAAAAATAATTAAATCGTAACCAGGAGGACAACAATTAGCATATTTTAAAATCTTGGCTTTCATTGTTTCCTTGTCATTGACAGGCTGAGAAGAACACTTTCTGTTTTCTTGAGGCAGTAACAGAAGATAAATATGTCTCCCTGCAACTTTTGAAGTCGTACAAAGTACTTCTTTTACATGATCCTCACACTCACAGATAAACATGACTACACCCACTTTTACTTACAGTGACAATATGGTCATGTCTGTCATCGGTTCTATCAAAGATCGCTTGATTTGGCCTTGGAGGAATGCAGTCAAGCTTGAAATGTTTGACTCCAAGAAAAAACAAACAGCATAAAAAAAGAAAGAAATGTCCTAAAGAAATATGCTTTTCACATATTTCAAGTGCATGCACTTTAAATGCAGTGTTAATGGTGCAACCCATCTCTATTGTGTGCTTATTGATGTAAAAGTTCAGTTGGTAACTTTACTAAAGTTACTGGGGAATGTTATTTAAGAATTTTTGAGAGGAAAGAACAATGTTCATATTACACTATTGTTTGCGGTTTGTAAGATTTTTGAAAGACATCTCTCCAAGGCTGCACTTATTTGATCAAAACACATATATTATTATATTTACACATATATTACAATATTGTTACATTTTAAAAGGTTCCCGTGATGGCAAAGCTCAACTTTCAGCATCGTTACTCGAGTATTCACTGTATTCTGTCATTCAGAAATCATCCGAATATGCTGATTTGAAATTAAAGAAACTTTTCTTATTTTAGCAATGTTGAAAATAGTTTTGCTGCTTAATATTTTTTTCAGGATTCTTTGTTTCAAAACCACATCATTTGTAATATAAATATAAATATTTTGACATTTTTGAAAATACAAGGCATACGCAAACATGCCTATCTTCATAATTCTAATTTTGATAGTTAAAGTTTTTTTTTTTAATTTGACCCAATTAAAAAATTGCACTTACACTGAACTGGGTTATATTATAATATATACAGTGAATGCCAAAAATTTCAATGCACCAGCTCAAAACCATTTTTAATTCTTAATATTACATTGCATAATGTGTGCTTTTACAAACTGACAATTGCATTCAATTATTTAAATATAAATGAAAGTATTTTTTCTTTTTGCACTTTCAAAAGTTTAAATTAGGGATGTGCACTACGACTAACCAGACTGTTGTTTAAACGGAGGTTTTGTAATGACTAGTCAATAGTCTAAAATTAAGAAACCCTTAGAAAACAGGAAAAAAAACAAAAACTTTGTGTACATGTGATTCATTTAAAATGCTTAATTTATTATTACAATATCCAAACATGATCAGAAAAAAGGGTTTATATTTGTGACGTGCTGTCTTTGCATTTGATCATTGCACATGATTAACAAGACAAACATTAGCTGAACGAACCTTAGCCAGTACAAACATATTTATAGAAAACAGTTGACAATGAATAGACAGGACCAATTAGTGCAAAACACTAATTCAAAATGATCAAGTATAAGTTAACGACATATAACGAGCGGTTGTGTTAACTGTAAAGCGTCCGTCATTTAATGAATTTTAAAATGACGTCTAACATTTTGACAGAAAAAAAAAGCACAAGCATGAACCAATTTTAAACCCAGCACGTACATTTTCATTTTACAATGATCTTCCCTCTCTCTCTCTCTCTCTATGTATGCGCACACATTTGTGTGAGAGAGATAGAGCAGCACTAAAACAACGGTACTTTGAAATCCCTAAGTAATTAACGCGCTAGTTTTCATACAAAATATGTAACAATTAGGTCGTTATTATTAATACAATAACATGTAGGCTACGTTTCTCGAAACGGAGTGAAAAAAGAAATGCCTGTTCCTCCAGACTTCAATTTTATTTTGATTTATTTTTCAGAATTACTAAAGCATTTTATACCTGTTAGAAGTACTGTGACTATTGTACTGTCTGAGGATCGAGTGGAATTTTGTGTTGCTGTCGATTTGCAGTCTCTTTTTAATGATAGGCCTTAAGAATGTGTCAATCATCCCCGCTTGCTATTTTGGGAATGAACCCAGCGCTATGATTGGTCGAAATCTTCTTCTTCTGACACGTGCACAGAGGAGTCACCATGTTTTTGCATAGTTAGAGTGGCAAATCGTACCAGCGTACATTTTTTGTCAATGCCTTGGCCTAAGTTTGAATCCTGTTCACAAATCTGCCATCCTGATTTCAAAATCATCATTGCATCACTAATTTCCGAACATTCTATGAGTCACGCTTCTTTCCACTGAATGATGAGTTGACATGAATTCCTGCACATGGATTTGCTCAATAGTTTTTTTTTTTTTTTTTTAAATCAATAAAAGTCAGACAGAAAACGATGACAGTTACAGACTCTAATGTGAAATGTGTGTAAGAACTTACTGGTCCAAAAGTTGATCGTATTTGGCTTGGGCATCTCTTTCTGCATTCAATGCTCTGTCTCTCTCAATGACAGCATTATCTCGGGTTTCACGAAGGTTTCTGAAAGATTAACAAAGACATTTCCTGAAACAATACTGTACTTTGTGCAGCACAGGATTAAGTGCCATTTGAAACGACATAAATCATGAACTTTCATTACCCGTTTCAATACCTAAAACAACACAGAGTTTCAGCTGCCACTTTTTGTCCTGTATAATTTGCAAAATGTTCATTTCATTTTTGTGCTTGGGAGAGGTCAGATCGGGGGGATATATCACAGATAAGTCTGACTACACCAACATTTTGATGCTGAGAATTGGCACAAATCCAGTCACATTTTTGTAGAAATTGGAGTTCCACAAAAGTGGGGAAACAATAGCCATGTTTACATGGACACCTTTTGTTTCAATTCATTCCGATTGATGAATCTGAACATAGTGTTTACATAAACCTTACATCGCACATGCTAACCATTCTCGTATAATACTTCTTTTCTTTGTTTCAAAGAGCAGACCTACTACTTATCTATTTTGGGTCCTAATTAAAAGACGACAGGCGCATGAACAATTGTGCCGTGCTGCTTATATTTATCAAGCAGTAAAAAATACCCCTTCCGAAGCCCAAAGCAAGGCATCTGTGGATGAGAATCTGAAGCAAAGACTGATGGGAAAACGCTCTCCTGCTCCATTTCATAGAGGTTGAGTGGAAGGAGAATTTTAGAATGACACGACAGCAGTGTTAATTTCATTGGTAACACTTGACAATAATGTTCATTTGTATTAACTAACATGAACTAACCATGAGCAATACATTTGTTACTGTATTTACTAATCTTCATTAACCTCAGTTAATGAAAATACAGTTGTTCATTGTTTGTTCATGTTAGTTCACAGTGCATTAAATAATGTTAACAAGATTTTAATCATGTATTAGTAAATGTTGAAATTAACATTAACAAGATTAATAAATGCTGTATGAGTGCAGTTCATTATTAGTTCGTGTTAACTAATGTTAACTACTGAACCTTATTGTAAAGTGTTACCATTTCATTAATAAATAATAGAGTACTGAACTGAGCTCTCTTTCACATCTTTCCGCGCTTGAACGGACAAATGCACACAAAGTTATGCCAAAATATCCGTTTCGGTGAGTACGGCGAGTTCACATAAACACAGTCGGTTATGTCTTAAGTGAATGTAAACAGTTGGGAGAATATCGGATGTGTATCAGTGAATTGTATCCGTGCATCCCACCTTAAAGTGACAGCTGTCTAATCATCTGCTGCTGTCCATTGTTAATATCAAAATTAAACAATAAAAGAAAAAGAGAAAAAAACAAAAACACAAGGTTCTTGCCTGATTAATTTTATTAATGATTAAATCTATATTTTATACAAATGGATATGTCTGCTTGAAAGACTGAAGAATGTCGTATGCAAGTTGTTATAAAGAATGCACAGGCCTATATTATTAATTAAAAAGAAATCCATTTACTTGTTGCTCTAAGAGATGTAAATTTATTTCATTTTAACATAAATAAAGACATGTTACACGTCACAGCAGTTAAATCTGTGTCTGCATTACATCAATATATATTTTCTCCAAGACTATATAATGAGTTTGGGACTTTTAGAGAAATGCTTAATTGATACATCATAATTTAACTAAATCATTAGATTTTAGGCGACTAAATATACAGTACTATAATACTGTAGATTTAGTAGACTAAATATCTATGATATTTAGTCGACTAAAACTAAAACAATTCAGATATGAAATATGACTAACACAAAAAAGGCATTTTAGTCAGAAGACTAATTTGCTGTCAAAATTAATGCTGCACAAACGTCATTTATGATACTCAAAAAACGAAAGCTCATTTCAGGCGTCATACGCCATTTCTAAGTCGTCGCACATGGGCAGTACTTTCCAGTTTCGGGTTTTAATCCGATCAACTGTTTACATGTCTCTCGATTGGATAAGAAAAGGTTTAAACCACTCCTTACAATCCAAATGAAATTAATCGGGTTTGGCCAATTATTTCCGATTGACGTGGTTATATGTGACTTTTTTATTCCGACTGTGCTACTAGTCTGATTACAACTGCATTATTAGACTGCATGCAAATGCAGCTAATGTGTCACAGACTCAAATGCTGAGTGTTGATCTTTTGCCCAGATGAACTGAGATGAAATAAGAGATGTGCCAATTAATAGCAACAGAAAAGTATAGTGTTGCTCTGCTCTGTGTACAGAAAGTGGTACTGTAGCAGCTCAAGACTTTAGAGCAAAAGCAAAAATATAATGCAAGGATGCCAATCAGATACTGTTTAGTCATAACTACTGTTCTTGCATTAAAGATACATTTTAATGGATTAATTCATGTTCTCAATGATAAAACTACACTGACCTACACGCACAAAAAAGTCAATGGCAAATAGGCAAATACTTATGAGTCTATGACTGGATCATTATTTCTGTAAACAGTTCTTTTAACCCTAATTGATGGAGTGTGTAGCTTTTCACTTCTTAAAAAACCATGTAGGAAGACGTATCATGACCATATTCCAGGATGACAAACCCAAGATTCATCAGGCTCAAATTGTCAAAGAACGGTTGGGAGGGAGCATAAAGAATCATTTTCACAGATGAATTGGCACCTCTGAGTGCAGACCTTAAAGGGTTAGTTCACCCAAAAATGAAAATTCTGTCATTAATTACTCACCATCATGTCATTCCAAAACCGTAAGACTTTTGTTCATCTTCGGACATGAAGATCTTTTTGGTGAAATCCATAGACAGCTACACGACTACCACTTTGACGCTTCAAAAATTTCCAAAAGAGATCGTAAAACTAATCCATATGAATTGAGCAGTTTAGTCCAAATTTTCTGAAGAGACCCAATCTCTTCATATGATGAACAGATTGAATTTACACTCGTCAACTAACACATCAGTGGTGGTAAACAGAAGCTCAACCATGTTTGCTTGACGCATGCAAAAAAATAGACGTTCTTGCACATTCGTTTGAGCTTCTGGTTATGTTTTCTCTGATCAATGTATATAATGTGATTAAAAGCCTAAAAATGATACCTGTACATCATATAAAGCGATCAAGAAAATTTGGACTAAACTGGACTTCTTAAAAAAGATCTTCATTCATGTTCCGAAGATGAGCTAAAGTCTTACGGGTTTGGAACAACATGAGGGTGAGTAATTAATGATATCATTTTCCTTTAGGGGTGAACTATCTTTTAAATTCATTAAAAGCCTTTGGGATGTGACATTACAAAGTGCTCGAATCTTGTATTGCCAATATAATATTCTCAACCAAAACTGATGGACCTCTTAATGGACATAAATGTTATTCTTTATTTCCCATCCATTCTTTTAAAATTTGAGCCTGATGAATCTTGGCTTTGTCATCCTGGAATATGGCCATGATGTGTCTTCCTACATGGTTCTTTAAGCTACACACTCCATCAAATTAGGGTTAAAAAGAACTGTTCACAATCATATAATGCTGGAAAGCTGGAAACATAATAATCACAGCAATAATGATACAGTCATAGACTCTTAAAGAGTTAGATCGCCCAAAAATGAAAATTACCCTATCATTTTCTCACCCTCAAGCCATCCTTGGTGTATATGACTTTCTTCTTTCAGCCAAACAGAATTGGATATATTAAAAAAAATATCCTGGCTCTTCCAAGCTTTACAATGGGATTAGAATGTAACTTAGATTTTGAAGCCAAAAACAGCGCATTCATCCATCATAAAAGTAATCCATCTGACTCCAGGGGGTTAATAAAGGCCTTCTGAAGTGAACCAATGCCTTTTTGTAAGAAAAAAATATCCATATTTCAAACTTTAAAAATGAACGAAGCACAGAGGACAGAGAAAAATAAAACACTGGTCACGAATTAGAAGCCTTAAACGAGAGTTCTTCCAAGAGAAATGTCGAAGGATTTCTATATAAGGATGCTATATCCTCTTCAAGCTTGAGTTTGTTGCACATCCCCATTATGAACCGTGAGAGGCATTTACTCTCACCTTACGCCTACATCAGGTTAGAAGTCACTCTTCCAGTTATTGTAGTTAACGTTATAAATATATATAACTTTATAAATAAATTTTTCTCACAAAAACATATCGCTTCACTTCAGAAGCCCTTTATTAACCCCCTAGAGCCGTATGGATTACTTTAATGGATGGATGGATGTGCTTTTTGGGCTTCAAAAATCTAAGGAGCCATTCACTCCCATTATAAAGGATGGAAGAGTCAGGACATTTTTAATATAACTCTGATTATGTTTGGCTGAAGGAAGAAATTAACATACACCTAGGATGGCTTGAGGGTAAGTAAATTATGGGATCATTTTCTTTTTTTGGTTGAACTAACCCTTTAAATATATTTGCCTATTTAAATCCAAACAGCTTTAGGCTCTGGCAACTTGGATAGCAGTGTCAGTCTTGGGACTGCCGCTTACTTCACCAAAGCTTAGTTTATTAAAAAATATGATTCAGCACAGTAAAAGCACATTTTATGGCAACTGAGCTTTACATGTGAGCTGTAGCTGTTAGAAGACCAAATGTTCACAAAGATTGAAAACCCCAAGAAACTGAATTTATGTAACTGGATGCAAATTTTGAGATTATAAAACAAAGTATTTAGACTTTTTAACATGTGAAATTCCAGTTATTCGTTATTGCTGGACAAGTATTATTAATTTAATAATTATTTCCAGGACTGGAAATCACAATTTTAAAATTCCAACACATTTCCAGGTTTTCCATGGAAAACAAGGATAGAAAGAATTTGACATGAAGGCTTGCTCTCACCTGTTCTCTCTCTCATACATCTCTTTAGATGCCTTCTGCAGGCTCTCGATCTCATGGCTTGTCTTCATTCGAATGCGCTCCAGTTCATCACGCAGTTTGTTTTCATACTCTGTCTTATAGTGATCTCTGGTGGAGGGATGCAAACAGCACAACTGTTACATTGTAATTACTTCACAAAAAAAAACGATTTGAGAGTCTTAATGGATCTTGGATTTCTGCAGGAAATTTAAGATGCTTGGCCCATTTCTTCATATCACGCAACCTTCTTACAACAAACCAATGCTAAATTGTTCTGAATAAACAGAAAAAAATTAGTAGCAAGCACCACCCTCGGCTGTACATTATTCATCACACATACCTAGAAACAACATATTTTTCATAGGCATCTTCCCGGGCCTTCTTTGTGTCCTCAAGCTGGGTCTGCAGTCTGTCCAGACGGTCTTCTTGATGAGCACAGCGCACACTAAGCTCCATGTTCTGCTTATTTAGATATTCCTTGTCCTTCTGCATCAATGTTACAGACTGCTGCAGAGTGGATACCTGCAGATGAAAAGGAAAAGGTGCAGAGAAAGAAGAAACTTTATGACAAACAGATTTATAGGTTGACATTTGGCTACTTTGAGATAATAGACATCAACTGATAAGTTGCCCGCTTGGCTAGTTAGCTGAAGTGTGCGCACTGGTTACAAAATGTACCATCAAACTTACGTTAATTGATAATGTACATTTATTGTTTTCAAATATATATAGTTTCTTGCTCTCTATATAGAATTTATTGAAAAAGAAAAATTGTAAACAAACTGAAAATTGTTTATTATCCATTAACAAGACTGTCAGTGTCAGATGTCAATAATTTAAACAATCAGCTAATTAATTAATTGGCCTGACCAGCATGCCGATTTTTCAGAAATCTTATGTGCGTGTTCACATTACCTCTTTATTTAGCTCATTCCTCTCTTTGGTCATGGCAGTATGTGTGAGGTCCAGCATTTCTAACTTCTTCCTCAACTCTCTTACCTCCACTTCATACCCATCTCTCTCTCTGTGGAAAAAATACGGACACAAAACCACGGTATTAAAGGACTGAATATTAACAATTCATAAAACATTTTCAACTAAATTCTGTTTTTTGCTTTAAAAAAAAAACAAACAAAAACAAAACAAAGATTGCAGGTAAGGCTGGACATTTCAATGAATGAGACTACTGTCTGATTTTTTAAATGTTTTTTAATGTTTTTGAAAGAAGTCTCTTATGCTCATCATGGCTGCATTTATTTGTTAAAAATACAGTAAAAACAGTAATATTGTGAAATATTATTACAATTTAAAATAACCATTTTCTTTTTTAATATATTTTAAAATGTAATTTATTCCTGTGATGGCGAAGCTGAATTTTCAGCATCACCACTCACACAGTCTTTAGTGTCACATGATCCATCGGAAATCATTTTAACAAGCTGATTTAGTGCTTAAGAAACACTTCTTGCCGAGCTGAATTTGACTTGCAAAGACACTGCAGGATATTTCACTCACCGTTTGATTTTGTCATAGTTCTCTCGTTTGTAGTCTCCTTCCTGAATAAGCTGCTTGGTGTCAGCAAGTTCCAGCGTGAGTCTCTGACAGCGGATCTCCAGCTCGGAGCGCGCTCTCCTCTCTTCCTCATAACTCTGGTTGGGATATGGGGAAGATGTGATGTCAACAAGAAATAATAGTATTGTCAGTAATTACAATTATTTCACCACAGTCTGGATGGAACGCTTGATTCTGCATTCACACCAATGCAAGTTAGAATAGCCAATCAGAATAGTTGCCATCTTGCATCTCAAAACTGTTAAACTTGCAAGGAAACGGTAGTATGGACAGATCTTTTTGTCCAGCATCTGAGTGAAATGCATTATCGAAAAAAGATCAAATGTAGGGCAGGCCAGCATGGGCTTCAGTTCTTGATTGGATGTTGAGATGTGGGTCTTGCACTCAAAAGTGGAGGCAAATCAACGAAAGCTTGTAGCGGCGTAAAATTCAGACTCTAAGCTTTCAAATGACACCTATTTTGTGACGAAGAAAGCTGGAGTTTTGAAAAATATGATTATTAATATTTTTATGGGTAAGATTTGCCCGTGGGCGGTACACCCCGTTTTAGGGTGTTAACTCAGCACTCGTTAAGAGTTGAAAGCAATCATTGGATGCATTAAAAAACTGAGTCTCTAAGCTTTTGTGTCATTCCTCCTAGTGGTTGCTTAGTAATATGACTATGAATTTTTTTGCAGGGGGGGTTGCCCGCCGGCGGAACAATTCGGGTTTAAAGGGTTAAGTCCTGAATATATCACCAGAAAGAAGTCTTCACCAAATGAACCATATGCATAGATGAATCGTTCACAAACAATAAGATCTATATCATGCATTTAGAAAATAGGTTATGACTTTAATGACTGTAGTAAAAATGGTATCAAAAAGGGAAGAAAATATTTTTCACACCTCCATTAGTGATCTGATTTGGTTGCGATGACTGTCAAGGTCCTCGGTCAGGTTAGCCTTTTTCACCTGCAGCTCAGTCGCAAGAGCCCTCAGAGGGTTCACAACCTCATAGAAACGAATCTATATGAAGAAAACATGCATGCACACAAATGTATTATAGCTTTTCAAATCGCTTCGGTCCACAAGTCTGTTAGTGATAAGTACGAATAAATATATCAAAAAATCTTCATTTTATAACTCAGTGCTCACTGCCACATATTCAGGGATGGTGAGTTTGTCCTCAGGCAGCTCCTTCAGCTCATTGTACTTCTCCTCAGACAGCTCCAGGTCCCTCAGGCTCCTGCGGAGATCACCTGCTCGATCACACAGCTGATGGTTCGTCTCCTCCAACTGCTTCTGTCTGAGCATGATGGTGTCCATCTCCTGCTTCCTCAGGGCTTGCTGCTTCCTGTATAAGCAGAAGACAAACAGGAAAACAGGTCTCATTGCATCTGCTTTTCAGAATACAAACTGATGGCGATATCTATGAATTTTTAAGATAATCAGCTAACCAAGCGAGGTCTTTTTATTGTAGCCATTTTATTTGATTTAAATATCTAATGTTAGTGAGAAGAAAAAAAAAAGATATAAATCTGCACATCGATTATGCTCATCTTTGCTTGCTCTTTTGAAGCCATCCTGAGTAAAAACAACTCACAAAAGTACAAACAAAAGACCTGAACCGGAAGAGATGCAACCTGTTTTACAGAATATCGAAGTTTGCTGCGCATAACCCTCATTCAAGCATATAAAGCCTGCAATGTCATATTTGATACATTTCTAAGGCCTCTAAATGACTAACTTGATCAAAACCTTACTTAAAAAAAAAACTGCCCTCTGATTGAGAGTTTATTCTTTTTTAGCTCAGTGAGTAACCACTCACTTCTAACACACCAGAGACCTGGGTTCAATCCCCAGCAAGGGCTACTTCTCACTTGTAAGCCGCTTTGGATAAAAGCGTTTGCCAAATGAATAAAAGTAAAAGTAAAAGGCCTTTTAGTTTAATTATAAAAAGCCCACCTTTAGGTTTATTTGTACATTTCCCAATCATCAATATATTGCACTGAATGATGAAGTTAAGCCCTCCACAATTAAAACTACAGTTTTGGTCATAAAATTAAGTATTTAAATATCATCTTATTAATATTATTGAGATCTAGTCATAGCGTAACAACTGATTTTTACATGCATTTTATGTAAATAGTCTGTTATCGTTGAAAAACTTTGAACTTCATCTTACTTTTTGGCCATATAAAAATACCAACATCTGCACCAAAATGCCTATTTTTGATTTCCCCACCATTTCATACTGTACGAGCCATAAAAGCCTGATGATACAAAACATAAAACATATTTTACTTTCATATTTTGTCTATAATATACTAGGGCTGTGCAATTAATCGCAATCGCAAAACAATCGCGATTTGAGCACATGCAATTTCTAAATCGCACAAGTCTGCAATTTTATTTGTTAATTTATTTATATTTTAATTGAGAATACTGCAACGTTACTGTGCGCATGTTTAAGATGTTAACCAATCAGAGCTCACTCAGCACAAATTAGAAAAAAGCAA
Source organism: Opsariichthys bidens (assembly GCA_037194245.1). Taxonomy (NCBI): domain Eukaryota; kingdom Metazoa; phylum Chordata; class Actinopteri; order Cypriniformes; family Xenocyprididae; genus Opsariichthys; species Opsariichthys bidens. The sequence goes on along the minus strand of CM074292.1, from coordinate 17,896,031 downwards.
AGCGGGAGAAGAGAATAGGCAAACGGGAGGAAAGAGGAAAAAATATGGATGCAGTTCAGAATAAAAATGATTTGGTACCAAAGAGAAATTCAACATCAGTCGTTTGAGAGAATTTTGGATTCAAACACTGGACAAAAGATACCAGCTGCTAGTTGCTATTCCCGAAATATATGAGAAATGTAAGGCGGGCGTTGAATACGAGTTTAAGCAGGTGAAATAATCGTAATTTATTTTATGTTGTCTGTTTTTAAGACACAATAGTATGTTACTTCATTGTGAAATGTGTGCACTGAAATACAATTTTGAAGTTTACTTATTATGACTTGGAGTTTCAGGTTAGTTAACCTTAATTTATTTTATTGTTGTCTGTTTTAAAGATTACAGTTTTGTTGATGAAGCTGTAAATACAGTTACTTCATTGTGAAACATTTTGTTATACACTTCTTGTGCACTGAATACATTCAGAATGTGGCATGTTTGAAAAAGCAAAAACAATGACCAAAATTGCAAAATAAATCGCAATTGCAATATTGATTGAAAAAAATCGCAACGTGATTATTTTGTCCATATTGCACAGCCCTATAATATACTGTTGTCTACAATGTTACGTTTATTGGCCAATACCATTATGACCACTGATTATTGATCTTTTTCTTAACTCCATGTGAAGGCACCTGTTTTCGTCCTGCTGTAGTTTGAGCTGGCTGTCGAGACGCAGAGCGAGCACCTGCTTTTGATGGAGAGCATCGTTCAGCCTTTCCTCCAGCTCTTCTATCTAAAAATGAATGTGAAAAAATGATTTTAGCACCCACAGGTAAACGAACAACAGTTAAATACTCAAATTTTCCAACCGTTACCTTGGTAAGGTGGTCCACCTTGAGGTTGTCTATTAGCAGATTTTTTTGTGACAACTCTATCTTCAGTTTTTGAAGGTTATGAAGCAGCTCTTTTCTTTCCAGGAGCTGTTTAGTGACCTTCCCTGCGCCATCTTTCTCATCCGAAGACGATATGTCCTCTGTGGGGACTGTTGTCTCCAGACTGATGTCCTCAGACTCGATGGAGCTGGAGATGTTTGCCGTGGCGTCCTTTGGCTTCTTGGGTGGCATCTCGTCCTACCGACTTGTCATTTCACGAAAGAAGACTGTTCCTCAAAGCTGGTTTTAAAAATGTGGATTACTAGCAGTACAGGAGCTCAAAGCTCAAGGAAAGAATTAACGGATAAGACGCGACGACAGATGGACAAAGCAAGAACGCAAATTCTGTTATTTTAGGCAAACTACCTGACTTCCAAAGCCTCGTGACAAGAAAAACACTACAAGTTTCATTTATGTGAGACTTCAAACTTCAAAGTGTCTAAAGCTGGAAGAAAGTGTTTTGTTTATCATACCAACTGTTGTTTTTAAGCGTCCCGCCGCCCATAGAAACAACAACGGATGACAACAGAGAAGAGAAGTGAAGTTTGCGTTAAAGAGCGTCTTTTCAGAAACGCTTCGCATAAAAAAATAACCCGCCACCCAATGGATTCCGCCCGAACAGAACTCTTATTTTGAAATTCACTCGAATTCCAGACCGGAAACATGAAAATGTGTTCAGTTTGTCGTAACATATTTCTGGGTTTGTGAACAAATACGTTTGTTTTATTATTTTTTGACACGATAATTGTGCGATGTCTCATCAAAACATAGCTGGACCAGCTTTGCCACCGACGATGGGTAAAAGCAAAAGTGATGATTCAGATGAAGAAGGCGCAAGTACGTTATGTTTACACTTTCACATTGTATGCATTACAAGGCTGACTGCCTTTAGATGTGTTCTTTTTTTCTGTCAATACTTTTGCTTAAACGGTTTAGGTCATTCAATTCTTTAGTTCAGATCCGAGTGCAACTAATTCCTCAATGAATAATCAATGTTGTCTCCAGTCATAGGTCCAGCTTTGCCTCCACTGTATAAAGCCTCAGAGTCGTCCAGTTCCTGTGAGGACAGTGATCAAGAGGAGGTCGTGTTCAAGAGAGCCAAATACTCATCATCCAAGTATGATATTGATGTTTTTCCTGGCACAATTGTTTCTTACTGATTCATAGCTAATGAAGTGTTCTTGTTTTAATATAATTTAAAAAATGTCCATCTTCAGCTCTTGGTACACATGTCTTTTTGAATTCATTAATGACTTTAATGATTTTTATAAAGCAAATTTTATTATTTTATTAATATTTCATGCACATTTACTGGATTGAAGCAGTTTAGATTTAGTTGATTGTGCAATATGAATACATATATTTTTAATCGTGTTAATATTTTAATATTCAATACTATACAACAGACTTTTGAGGAATGTTTATTTTGTAAATCTCTTAATCATCATTGTATTGCATTGAATTATATGTTTTCCCCGCCACAATTAATCATAAAATTAAGCATTTAAATATCATCTTACTGAGATATTATTGTGTAGAGTGACAACTGATATTTTTATGCAGTGTCATAGTGTTTTAATAAATCTCATTTATTTACATTACATACTATCAAATTTTAATCTTGCTGTTTGGCCATGTAAAAAAAAAAAAATGCACCAATTTGTATATTATTGCTCAGAAATGTGTGAATAGTTTAGGGGCTATAAACCTGATGCATCAAATATGATACAAAAATAAAATACAAATGCATGTATTTGTTTTAGGTTTTCTTTTATATTTTGTCTAAAGCTTCAATAAACTCTTTATATTAAAAAAAAAATCTGACTTTTATTTAATATGTCAGGCTTTTCTTGCAGGAGAAATTAATTTACTGTCTCTTTTACATGTGCGATTCTTTAACAGCAACAGAGGCATCATGAAAGTTGAGATGGATATAAAGAAAACCAATAACCATGAGGATGAGGAGGAGGAGGAGGAGGAGGAGGATGGTTTCTTTGGTCCAGCGCTTCCCCCAGGATATCAAAAGCGAGCCAAGTCACCAGAAGAGTAATAAACAGAAATGAACAGTATCACACATGGTCATTTATATTACAATTTTAGCATCCCAATCCAAATCTTGGATATTTTGCATTTTACATCTCCAGGCCACCGTTACTAGGACCTGCACTCCCTCCAGGATTCACAAAACAAGATCATGATGAAGATGATGATAGTGCAAAAGAGGATATCAGAGGGTTCAGAGCTCTACCCCCACAATATCAAAAACAAGACAGATTGCCAGAACGGTAACAGGAATTAAACAAACATAGCAGACATATCTTCGCATTTTTGCTGTGTAGAGTTTGTAGGATCACACACTGCTATATTATGCCAATTTTACATCCAAATGTAAATGTTGATTGAATACATTTTTGTTTTGTTTTTTGGCCTTTTTTTCCCCCAGGCCATCTGCGATAGGACCTGCTCTACCTCCTGGCTTTAAAAGACAAGAGGAAGATGAAGATGAAGAGGGGGGAAAAGAAGATGCCAGAGGAATTTTAGGACCAGCTCTGCCACCAGGTTACACTCCAGATTTGTCAAGCAGTGAAGAAGAAGAAGATGATTATGTCATTGGGCCCATGCCATCAACGGGACCGTCCCAGGATTCTGTGGCTTTGGACATTGAAAGAAGAGCTCAAAGAATGAAAGACAAACTTACAGGAGTGGATGTAAGTGCATTTCATGTCGTTGTTTTTTTTTTTTTTTTTAATTAATTCAGGGTTATTTCTATATTATTTTAGCAATATTTTGTATTAGCTGTCGGTTTTATACTTTATATCGTTTTATTTTTAGTAATCTTTTTATAGTTTTTGTTATATGATTTTGTCTTAATAGTTAATAGTTTTGTCTTAATACTTTGTTTTAATAGTTTATTTTAAAATGGTACTATTTAGGTTTTAATTGATTTTTATTTTAGTTTTTATTTATTTTATTTCAAGTTAGTAATTTTAGTGCTTCAGCTTAAACTAAAGCAAAATTGGATATGTTGCCTTGGCAACTGACTGAAATAAGTTTTAAATTTCTTATTTCTATATTATTTTATTTCAGCTTTATTTCATTTAACAAAATGTTTTAATAGTTGGTCTGTTTTTGCACATACACTTCTAATTTGTACACTGCCTGGCCAAAAAAAAGTCACTGTTTGGATTTTTATAGGCAAATAATTAAGAGTCTCTGACTGGATCATTATTACAGTGTTTATTATTATGTTTCTAGCATGTTTTATGTTTGGAAACAGTTCTTTTAACCCTAAAAGATGGAGTGTGTAGCTTTTCACGTCTTAAACAACCATGTAGGAAGACCCATCATGGTCATATTCCTGGATGAAAATGGCAATATTCATCAGGGTTAAAATTGTAAAAAAGGGTTCAGAGAGCATGAAGAATAATGTTGACACAAGAATTGGCACCTCTGAGTCGAGATCTTATAACCTCAGTGTAAGTCTTTGGAATGTGCTGGAGTAGACTTTACAGAGTGCTCACCTCTTGCATTATCAATATAAGATCTTGTCCAAAAATTAATGCACCTTTTGATGGAAACAAATGTTTTGATGTTATTTCCATTAAGAGGTGCATCAGTGTGGTGTGTCTTCCTACACTGCTTAAGACATGAAAAGCTACACACTCCATCTTTCAGGGTTAAAAGAACCATTTCCAAACATAAAACATGCTAGAAACATAATAATCACTCTAATAATGATCCAGTCATAAACTCTTTTTTACATACATACATACATTGTCCAACAACCAGTGGAAGACAAAAGTAATTTTGCTGTACTTGTGCAACATCAGTAAAGAGCTTGATTTGTTTTGTCTGACATTCAACCTGATTTATTCCAATCAAAACTAAACAACTTCGGACTCTTCTGTTGTTAGACTGGCCCAACAGTGGTTTCCAGAGAGAGCTGGATGACAGAGTTGCCTCCTGAGTTGCAGCATGTGGGCCTGGAAGCACGCACCTTTAAGAAAAGAGCAGGTCCTGAAAACAAAGATCGCTCAATCTGGACTGACACTCCTGCTGACCGTGAGAGAAAAGCTAGGGTGAGTTTGTTATATAGATGTGATTGAGTCCAGATGTGAAATGTGGAGATTGTTGTGGAGACTCACTGTCGATTTACTAATGAAATCATTTGTGATTTTTTTTTTTTTTTTTTACATTGGGTTTTGGCAGAGAGAGATTTCAGGGATTGTTTGGAAATTCCCTTCTTGTTTGTCTTTCTTAGGAGCGACTAGAGGCTAAGGAGAAAGGTGAATCTGTCAAGGATGATGGACCTCGCCTGTCTCAGAAAGAGCTTGAGATGGCTGAAAAAGTTTCAAAATATAATGTAAGTTATTTTCAGTTAAATTCAGCTTTAAAATTTATTACAAATTGTACTTCATTTAAGTCAACATTGTGGCACAAATTCTGTTATATTATGTTATATTATATCATAATAATCACTTAAAGTCATCCATCACCCCCCTTAGAAGTGAAACTAAAACTGTTAAAAAATGTATTTTATTTCAGCTAGTTGTCAATGCAACATTACTTATTTTCATTTAGTTTAACTTGATGTACTAAAATAACTCAAACTAAAATAAAAATTAATAAAAAAAACTATATAGACATTATTATGAAAATTACAAAAAAAACAATTACGAGCACTTTAACTAAAATAAAAATGAAAATGGAAAATTTAAAAAATTAAAAACCATAATCATATCTGAATGACACTAAAATAGTTTGAGAGAAATATATATATAAATAATATTTCAGAGCCACTTAATTAAGGGAAATTTCAATCAGAATTGGAGTAGCTCTCTCTGATGGGCCTTTTGAATTGACCAAAGCTTTAGTTCGCTAGATGCAATTGTTACTGCTTGAGTATGAAAATGTGAATTTTAATCTTAATATCTTTTCATATCTTTTTAGGAGACCAAGCGTGCTGAATCTCTAATCAGTCTGCACACTAAGAAGATGAAGAGAAAAGCTGAGGAGGATGCTAACAAGCCTGTGGAGAGAAGACCCTTCGACAGAGACATGGACCTCCAAGTCAATCGCTTTGATGAGGCTCAGAAAAAAGCTTTGCTCAAGAAGTCACAAGAGCTGAACACCCGCTTTTCACACAGCAAAGAACGCATGTTCCTGTGAGGGACATTAAACGCATTTATCTGATGTTGTCAAGGACGTTGTACTGAATCCTTGAAACATCTTCATCAAAACATTATGAGCCGTGTTGATAATTCTATGTAAAATTTGAAGGACTGACTGTTCTTCCTGAATTTGCTTTTTATAAATCAATGTCTAACCGTTACAGATAATGCATTAAAAAAATCTGTGATTTTTGTGACTTATAAAAGTTTTTAGGCCCCCTTTTTATTTTTATTAAAAACTGATGAGTACGTTAGTATTGGTGTTGATATTCCACTGAATAATGACAGTTTTGTTTTTTTGGGGTCAGTATGTACTTTCCTATACGTGTAGAATATGTCAAGTTCAGGTCATTAAAATAGTAAACATTAAAAAAGTAAATAAATGTTTAAAAAATAAAAGAAAGATTTTATATTTTGCTTAAAGAAAATAATAACTACCTTATAACCATTCAAAATTTTTGTCTCATTATTTAACTTTTCAGTACAAATTATCATGACCTTCATGCAAAAAAAGTCTCATTCTCAGTAATCTGTTGTGTAATTTAGCATGCATATATATATATATATATATATATATATATATATATATATATATATATATATATATATATATATATATATATATATGTGTATGTATGTATAATATATATATGTATGTATGTATAATATATATATGTATGTATGTATAATATATATATGTATGTATGCATAATATATATATATGTATGTATGTATAATATATATATATATAGTACCATATATATATATTTATGTGTGTGTGTCTGTTGTTATACTATCATAAATGAAGGAAAGGTGAAATTTTTCTTTCTCAAAAACATGTTCACTTCTAAATATTAGTCAGTTGCGTTTGCCAGCAATGAGGGCAGTGTGTTTTTGATTAAATAAAATGACAAGGCGATGTAGAAAATCTTCTTTAAATCGATGGATATGGTTAATCGAACAAATAGAAAATGCTGGTTTATTTGTTAAACATTTCTCAACCGTGTGGAAACATTAGGTGGCAGCCTAACTAACTGTAATCTGTGTAGCGCTTCCTTTTTTGTCCTTTCTGGCCACCGTAGCACCGGGTTTTTGTTTTTGGTGATGTACTAGCTTAAGTGCGTTTAGCGTGGAAGAGGTGCATTTAATCCACATGAAATAATTCGAATAAACATTTTTAAGATATAAACAAGTATGTCAGACAAAGGAGAGGTGGATTTAACTGGGGCGAAACAGAACACGGGTGTGTGGCTGGTCAAAGTAAGTGTTTTATTAAACAGTGTGACGATGAAGTGCTACAGCTAGTAATTCGGGGTGTATTAACATGGCTTTAGCATCTGCAAATGCCACGATAGCAATGCTATTTATATGCTCTGTGTAATTATTGCATTGTTTTAAAGCCGTTGTTGGTGTGTAAACTTCATAAAGGTCCCAAAGTATTTGTCACAGCAATGGACCAAAGCAACAGGGAGAGGTGAAGTTGGAAAGCTCCGAATTTGCAAGTATGTAGCAAAACTTAATGTTATGGAGTAATTTTACTACAAACACAACGTTTATATTAAACGTGTAACAGTTATACATTCATATTCACATAATTGTTCTTGTTCGTACAGGAATCAAGGCAAAGCGGAGGTAACTGGCATGTCTTTATATATTCAGTCTTTTGTATGTGAGTTTGTGTCTGTAGGTGGAGTCAGTTTTTTTGTTTGTTTTTTCCCTGATTGATTGACAGGTGTCCTTCACACTCAATGAGGAGCTGACCACCATAGACACCATTGGGGAAAAGCCCTCTATGGTTCGAGCCCCTCGAGAGCATCCATTCACTCTGCAGACTGTCGGTGGACAGACTCTGGCTGTTTTTACGGAAAACTCTTCAGGTGAGAACCAGGATCTCACCAGGATTCACAGCTTGCTGTGCTGAATCTCAAATTAAACATTCTTAACCCCACTTTCACAGACAAGGGTCAAGCCTAGTCCCAGATTAAAATGTTTCAATGGTTAGTTAAACCAAAACTGGAATTTCTGTCATTAATTACTCACCCTTAATCCTTCGTTCATCTTTGGAACACAAATTAAGATGAATCTGATGGCTCAGTGAGGCCTGCATTGCCAGCAAATGCCCAGAGAGGTACTAAAACATATTTAAAACAGCTCATGTGACTACAGTGGTTCAACCTTAATATTATAAAGTGACGAGAGTACTGTTTGTGTGCCAAAAAAATAAATAGTGACTTTTCAACATTATCTAGTGATGGCCGATCTCAAAACACTGCTTCAAAGCTTTACGAATCTTTTGTTTCGAATCATTGGTTCTGAGCGCCAGTTTAACGTTGCGTTCTTGTCACTTTAGAATATTAAGGTTGAACCACCATACTCACATGAACTGTTTTAAATATGTTTTTAGTAACTTTCTGGGCATTGAAAGTGTTAATTGACTTGCTGGTAATAGAGACCTCACCGAGCCAGTGGATTCCAACAAAAAATATCTTAATTTGTGATCCGGAGATTAACGAAGGTCTTAAGGGTGTAGGATGACTTCAGGGTGAGTAATTAATGACATAATTTTAATTTTTGGGTAAACTAACCCTTTAAGGTGTTTTAACTGAAAGCAACTTGCCATTGTTTTGTCTCAAGATGCACATCAGTAATGATTTTTCTGTTTGTTTGTTTTCTAAGGCACATTTCTAAAAGCTACTTAAATGTTACTTACTTACTAAGTAACCCTTGCGCTGTCTGTGAAACCAGGCTTAGTGTTCAAGCTAAGTTTAGAAAACTGGAAGTGAATGCATTTAAAATGATCTGCAGTTAAAGTACTACATTGGTCTGTAATTGATGAGAATGTTCATGGATTACATTAATGTTAGCCTATAATGTAAAAAGTCAAGTAAAATGGATAGATTACTAGATGGATAGAAATAGATTACCATTTTCATTAATATATAGTGACAACTTTCATTATTAAGTCATTAACAAACAGTATGACTAATTATTTGATCATTATTTTTTCTTTGGTATTGTATTTACATCTATATATTTTGATGTTTTTGTTTTTTGTGATAAACCGTTTTCATACTTTGGGGCACAACTTGATGTCCAACGTAAAATCAGAGCGACTGCACATAAAAAGTTCTATAATACTTTAAATCATATACTTGTATGTATTGAACATTTTTTAAACATTTGTGGATAATGACATGTTCAGAATTATATAATGGTTGTTAATTACTTATTAATGAAAGTATTATAGTATCGCTGTTTTTTGTTAACCGAACTTTTGCTTTATAACAGTTTATACGGTAAGTCATTTTGTGCAATCTCTGGGATGTCCTGTACAAACATCAGTTGCCTCATGCTCTCTCCTTCTCTAGTTCTATTCATTTACTTTCTCTACTCTTGTCTGTTCTGTGAGATGAATCAGATATTAGGTTGTAATAGCTTTGATCTGGTCTCTTGAGCTTTTTGCAGTTGCTGACCTCTCAATCGTGTGTGTGTGTGTGTGTGTGTGTGTGTGTGGTGTTTTGATGGTAGAAGACATTATGGGCCTTCAGATATCACTGGTTGTGGAAGCCTAATCTACTCACCGCCTTCATTCTTTGATTAACGTAGATTTGTTTTGTGTGCATGAGCAACTCTATATAGTTGCCATCCTAATTCACCTTTTTCTATATTGCAAGTGTTGAATCAGATGATTTCTTTAGTTGTAATAATGTGCTTGAGTACCAAATTGCCTAGTCACTTTTCTGCTGAGTGTCCTGGACAGCTGTTGTGTTTTTTAGGGATGATTGGTTGTTTTTTTTTTGTTGTTTTTTTAAATGAATGTGTTTTAATTGCTAGCTCACCTGCAAATGTACTAGGGGTGTGACGAGATTTTGCGATAATAAAACATGACAATATTTCTCTTCGAGATGAAAAGCTGTCTCGCGATATCAGTTTGTGGTAAATCTTTTTACAGTGCTTGCGTTATATTCTGTCTTTTACTGCATATGACAATTAAATAATATGCGCTGCAGATTTCAGAGTGAAGTGCGGCACTTTAATTATTTCCGTGCTTGCAGGTTAATCGTTTCCTCCAGCTTTCAGAGGGAGGATTTGGGAACGGATATAACGTTTAACGTGCTTTGTGTGTTGCATAACGAAGTGTTGTACTTTTATTATTTTCGTGTGTGGCGTGCATCTCAGCAGCTCGGCTAACAATCCTCATCTCCGCATATGTTGTGAGTTTGGGTTACTTCTGGGAATGCAACGTGCCATTTCACCAGATTTGTAATGTAAATATTTTCTAAACCTACGCCAACATGGGAAAATACATAAATATGTTTCTGAATATTCCAATTTTTGTTCATTGCTATTTCAACGTAAAAGTTTAAACTCTTGCTTTGAGTTTTTTGTATGTTTTGATGGCCACATGTTTTTGTTCAAGAAATCGCAGTGGCTGTAGCATCGCTCAAATGTTAAAGATTAAGTGGACATTCATTCTGTGAAGTGTAGCAACAACAGTCAACAGGCCCTTGCAGGCTTTTGGTATGATACGTTGATTGTGTATACGCATTATGTATTTGTAATGGAGTTGTTCAATAATATCGCATGATAACTTGCTTTTGATACTTTATTCGAGCCAATTATTACTGTCATATGTATTTTAAGTCATTGTAAATGTTGCTGTTCACTTCAGTCTTTTTATTACCTCCAAAAAAATTGCATTTCTTAACTTTCAGCCAAATAAGACGTATTTTTCCAGTCGTATTGTCATTATTTATTATTATTATTTTTATTGTTTTAGAAGTAATGTTAAACCCAATATCATGTATAAGTGTATCGTCACACCCTTAAATGGTACCGTTTATGACTGTATTCTAACCTTTTGTGTGTGTGTATTGGGATCGGTAAGATTTTTTTTTTTTTTTTTTAAAGTCTCGTATGCTCATCACGGCTGTATTTGTTTCAAAGACACTGAAAATACAGAAATGTGAAATATTATTATAATTGAGTAATTATAATTTTGTTTTCTATTTTAAATTGTAAGTTATTCCTGTGATGGCAAAGCTGAATTTACAGCAGCCATTGCTCCAGTCTTCAGTGTCACATGATCCTTCAAAAAGCATTTTAATGTTGATTTTGAGCACAAGAAACATTTCAATGTTAAAATATATAAATATATATATGTTGGGGGTTTTTTTTTGCACTTTTTCATTGTTTAATGCATTTATCGCTGAATAAATGTAATTTAAAAAAAAAGCTTACTGATCCCGAACCTTTGAATGGTATTTTGTGTGTGTGTTTTATATATATATATATATATATATATATATATATATATATATATATATATATATATATATATATATAAAATAATATTATATATATATATATATATATATATATATATATATATATATATATATACACACACCATTTTATGTAATTAGTAAATGATGAAACCACCTTTTTTTTTTTTCTTTTTTTTTTTACATCTACACAGCTCTGTAGACAGGGTGACCTTTGGTGTGTGATTTTGTTTGGATTAATTTGGATCAATTTCCACATTGCTTTCTGATTGATCAGAGGTTCTGTGTGGCTTGTTGGTTGTATCTGCGTGGTTTGTGTCTTTTTGTGCGCTTGCTTTCGCTGACTGCTATGTAAGAATCTGGCGTGAGGCTTGACCTGCCGTGATTACTTTGGCGTGTCCCCCCCCTCGTTCTCATGTTGCCATCCCTCTTGTAGGGCAGTCAGATGCCGAGGCCAGCGGCTCAGGTACAGGTACAGGCCCAGGTGAGTGCTCACCGTCGCTCCCTGCTTGAGTGGAGGTCCAGGGAAGACCTAGTCAAGCCTTGTACTGTTTATAATGGTCTTATGGCCTTTGATTTGACAATCAGCCAACAAAACAGCACATTTAAATAATCCTTTCTATGGCCTAATTTAAAGTATTGAATTGGTGTGTTGAAATTTTCACTGCTTGGAGACTGTACTGAGCGTACTGTTGCGTCTCACTGCTGGTGTAATAACTGAGCAGTTACAGCCTGTGTGTTGCAGCAGCGATTGCTTCGTTCCAACTGTCATTGAGTATTAATATTTCTTCTGTCACAAAGATAAAATTGCGCTGGAAGGACTGGTGGTGCAGAGAGCTGAGTGCAGACCGGCCGTCAGTGAAAACTACATGAGGCTGAAGAAGTATGTTCATACATGCACACACTAGATCTGTTACAAAACCTTTTGAACTGCTATTATTATTGGTTTCCACTTCTACAAGAGAGAGCTGGCCAAGGTAGCAGGCATACAGAAAAACAACATTTTAAAATACAAATACACAATAAAACAGAAATGTTCACAAGAAAGTATCCTCTCAACAGAAACAATCACAAGCCTCCATTCCTACTCTTTATAATGCCTTTAAATTCACCAATAGTCACACAATAAAGCTTTTTGTAAATTATTCCATTATGAAAGCGCCGCTGATAACTGCCAGAACTAAGACAAAGAGGATACAGAGATAAGTTGGAAGTTTGCCTTGCATTGCTTTATTAAAAAAGCACCAATGCTGTTTCCTATATGTGGTTAATGATATCCAACCTACCATCTCATAAAGAACGAAATTATGAATACAGGATTTTGCATTTGTAATGAAACGTAATGATGCAATGGTAGGAAGGTAGCAGTAAGGAAGGTAGCTTCTACAAGTTTCTTTTTAGCAAAACAAGTCAAATTTGGCCCATTCACACTAAGAATGATAACTATAGTATAACATTCTCTTTATTATTGGCATGTGCTTTAGCTCCGTTTTTATTGCTACTTTAGCAAATGGTTGTGGTGTGGACATCTCAATTATGGGATTATAAAACTTTTATTATTGAAACATTATAAGTTTGTCTGCAACATTTGTTTTAAATTGCATTACTTTTATTTTACACAAATGTTGGGTTGCACTTTATTTTAAGGTGTCCTAGTTGCAGTGCAATTACACATTTAAGTAATGTTTAATAGTAATTAACAGCATGTATTTACAATAGGGTTTGGAGTTAAACTTTATTTTGCAGTATGTGCACATATATGTACTCACAGTGTACTTACTCCAGAAAGTACTGGTAATATAAGGTAACTATATTGGGGTAGGTTCAAGGTTAGAACCTAGTTATTACAGAGTTATTTTAATTACTATAGGAAGTACATAGTATGTACATGGGGAACAAGACTGTAGAATAAAAGTGCTGCCAGGTTAGGAATAAGATTTGGTTTTGGGTTAGTTGCATGTTGTTATCCATAGTTTACTGTTGTTACTACAGTAAGTACATGTAACAAGGACACTAAAATTAAGTGTTACCAAATGTTGTAATAAAACCTTTTTACAATAAATAATTTCTGAATGGAACAATAGGCTATTTGCTATAAAAATGATCAATGCATACATTTTTTTGTCAGCATGTAGCTAAACTCAAAGCAGGAAGTTGTAATGAGCATTTGAATATTTGGCAACACACAAATGTTAGTTTAATTAAATTTCTAATTTCACTGATCTGCTTTTCTGTAATTAATGAAAAATAAATCTGCAGCATAATTTTTTTTTTCCTTCAAATGTTTTGCAATGTATTCTTGGATTATCTTTTCCAGAAATGATACATCCATTAGAGATGAATTTGATTAAATTAAGGTCAAATAAGCAGATGCACTGATGATGCCTTTAAATGCTGCCTCCATTGGTGAACTCTAAGCCTTCGTCGCGTTGAAATAGAAGTAGCAACATATTTTTTTTCATCTATATTGTGATGTACATCCGAGTGTAATGGACTATCGAAATAGAAAAAAATGCTGTTTGATACTTAAACCTTGAATATGTTCATAACTAGAGCTCATTAATGATGTCTTTTGTTGCAGACTGCAGATCGAGGAGTTATCTAAGCCGCTCAGGTTCTCTCAACAGCTCGAAAAAGCCGTTACCACCAACTACAAACCTGTGGCTAATCACGCCTATAATGTAGGTCAAGCTTTTGTGTCATCAGACTGATGTCTCAAGTATTACACAATTGATTGTTGATGTACACTCTCTTTGTTCCTGTCTTTCTCAGCTGGACTATGAAAAGAAAAAGAAAGAAGAAGGGAAGAGGGCACGTGCAGATAGACAGCAGGTGCTGGACATGCTGTTCTCCGCCTTTGAAAAGCATCAGTTTTATAACATTAAGGATCTGGTGGACATCACAAAACAGCCTGTGGTGAGTTACACTGACTGTTGTTTAAAATTGTGCTTCAAAAATAAACAATTCAATACAATACACAAAGTCTTTACTGTCATTTTGGACCAATTTAATGCATCCTTGCTGAATAAAAGTAGCAATTTCTTTCAAAAAAATGTCATGAGCCTCGTTCCCACCGAAATTATCCCGAACAATTTGTACCAGGAACTTTTTTTTTCCCTCAGACTCGTTGCTCTCTGCATTTCCATCACAGTCTAAAGTACCTTTAAAAAGAGTCCTGTGACGTAGGACTTTGCACGACTTCCAAGCTCCCGCTGAATTTTGTTCTCCGCATGCTTAATAAAGCCTGAACCTTGTCATCGCTCCATCTGTCGTATTTTTAAACTCCACTGTTGATTCGAATAGCAACTCTTACGGCACGTACAACAGACTTTTAAAAATGGTGGTTGAAATGAAATGCTGCGTGGAATCAACCAATCAGCATGTTCAGCGCCCAAGTCCCACCCTCAAAAGTTCCTCAACTGTGAAAAAGTACTACCTCACGAGCAGGGACTTCAGAGGGGGACATTTTTACCTGGAACTTCATTTAGACCCTGAGGCCTCATTTATAAAACTTTGCGTATAAACCTTACTAAAAGTGAACGTACGACATAAATCTGAAAATGGTGTAGGCAAGGGAAAAAAATGAGATTTATAAAACCATGCGTACACCAGAAACTGGGCAAAAATCCCTTTATAAATCCCACTCAGCGGAAGATTGTCCGTACATGCATCTCCACCCCGAAATCACCATATATGGAGCTTACAACACCTAGTTTTATTATGCATAACCTCATCTGCATATCATTTCCATGCACGTTCTCATCCACGTGACACGTCAAAAGTACGAGACATTGGGAAATATTACATACGGACTATAAATGCCATTTGTGCCATACATATTACTAAAAATCATCTAATATCCTTGCTGTTTTATAATAAATATATCAAAATATCCATAACAACAAAATTGTAGCTGTAAAATAGCTTACTTCTCAGATAACGTTTTTAGAATAGAGTTGACTCATTATTTTCCACTGTCCAAATAGTATCTTAATTGTTTTTAACAATTCGAATGAAATTGAATTTATGCAGTTTTGCAGGTGAACAAATATATATATATGCTTATTTATTGTACTGTAAATGCAATTGTCTGACGCGGCGCTTCACTGACAAAGTATTTTAAAAAGGAAACGTATAAATCTTCAAGTTGTATCCTTCAAATACTGTGGTATTATTAATCATAATTGTTTGAAGATGCCTGTCCACGAAATCAACCGCTCCAGCTGCGGTTGTACAGTAAGATATTATCATTGAACCTGTTCACACTGGACAATAGACCATCGAATCCAGCGGTGTCTTTCATAATATCGCAGTAAGTGTGCATCACTGATCATTGCTCTCGCTAGTTTAAGAGGAATTATTGTGCTCCTGTCACTCCTCACTGTCATTAAAACAGTGCGTCACAAGAAAAGTGATCAAAAGCAGCACATCCACTATCTAAATCCATATCATTTTTCTTTATCTTCTGCGTAATGACTTTATGTAATTTTAGGGCTTATCACCATTAATGAAAGTGGAATGTTAATGTAAATGTATATATGATTACTTTTTTCACTCTAGTAAAAGTGTTCGCACAGATGGGTCAGAGTTTGCGTGAATTTGCGCAAATTTTCCCGTCAAGTTTGTTTTTATAAATCCCATCTCTTGCGTAAGTAGCGGCGTACGCCTCTTTCAGGGCTTGTTTTGTGCATACGCTACGGTTATTAATTGAGGCCCCTGATCCCTGTGGTCAAAACACACCGAATACCACCCCAAAGTCACTAGTTAATGGGGAAAGTTTCTGCAGTGAAAATGCGGCTTTACTGACACAAACTTTTGAATGGTAGTGGATGCTACAAGGCTACCTATTTAAAAACTCCCTTCTCATTCTCTACAGATTTACTTGAAGGAGATTCTTCGGGACATTGGCATATACAATGTTAAAGGCACCCACAAGAACACCTGGGAGCTCAAACCAGAGTACAGACACTACCAGAGCGAGGAGAAGAGTGACTGATCACTTTCACTATTGGACTCTTTGTGGTCATGAAAATCTGAAAAACAAACTTCCCCCAAAAAGTTCAAAATGTTATTTTTGGATCATTTTTTTTTTCCATGGATGGTTCAGTAGTTTTTAAAGGTGTATCGGAAAGCTGTGTGGCATTTTACTATGCCAAGAAGTTTTATGCTTGTTAAATTTAGGAATTCCCATAAGAAACTAGTAATAGGATTGTTCATCTGTCATCAGACTGGTGAAAATGTGAAAACAACTTCCAATTCTCGTCACTTTGTGTACAAGTTGATGCTTTGTTCAAATTTAGTTTTTTGATTGAAACTTTTATTTTATATTGTATTTCACTTGAAATAAAGGTTTTTGTACAAAAAAAAACTTTACGTGTTTTATCTGCACAGATTGAGACTTTTTATGATTCACAGAGCAAGATTGGGACAAATGTTCAAATAATCAATTTAATTGTGATTATTTCATAATATGTTAGATTATTATTAATGTCCTTTATCCTCAGCTAATCAGAGCAAATAAACCTTAAGAAATGGAGATATTTGAAAGTAAACTATGGCAGTTATCATGAAAGGGATAAAAAGGCATCAAGAAACTCAAAGCGGTTTAATACCAAAGTGACATTTGGGCTTTCTTTGCAGCCACAAGACCAAACGATATTGAATTTGAATTTATTGAATTGATACTTGTTAATGAACTCCTTATTATACCAATGGACAATGAAATTGAGCACAGCAGCTAATCTACGTTTACATAGGTTTTTCCTAGGTGGGGTTACAGTTGGGCATATGACGAAATCTAAGGTAGTGCCATTTCCTCCCCAACTGACATTCTACAGACTATAACTTTGCAACCAAGTGATCTTATTCTACTAACGGAGTTAGCCCACATGTAATTGCAAAGTTGATACTTGGTAAAATGTCTGAAGTTAAAGATTGGTCTGAACAATTGCTGGGTGGAGAGGGGGTGGAGAATACTAGAGTTTTGTGATGCATTTAGCATTCTCTGTACTGATGCTAAAGACTCTTTCATATGCTTATCAAGAACTTGCTTGATAAATCGCCTCATTGCATTTGAATGTAGATGGATAACACACAAGAAAGGCATCATTTCCAATATGCATCTGGCAAGCCATTTACTCAAATTAACCTCTCACTACCTGGAATTTAACAAGTTGTTTTAACTTATAATTGTGTCATTTGTACATGTACATAAACATTAGCTGTGAAGTTCAGATTTATATTCTCACAGGCAATTTTTTCCTTCAAACAGTAAAGTCTTTAGGGTGAATTCAGGTTAAACTGGACACTTTTTGCCCCCATTGAGGACTGTTGGGGGGGGGGGGTCCCAAATATCCTGAATTAGGCCTATATTATCTTATCAACTCAAATCTACAACATATATAATTAATATATAAACAACCTCCAGTTGTTTTTGTTGCCTAAAACCATGCCATTGAATCAATTTCTTGATCCTTCGTGTAGACACCTGTAGAGCTTCCAACTTATCTTGAAAGGTTTCTCCTAGACCTTTGAATTTTCTCCTTGATCATTTTGTCAATGACAGTTTGAGCAACAGCTAATTGGATAAAGAACTAGGTTTTATAAGCAACGTGATGAAACTTGTAGACAAGTTAACAAGCAAAAACTTTAATTAGCCAGCAGCTTGATTTTATTCTTCAATAATGGTGCCAAGAAATCCTATACAATCCTGTGACTCAATGGGAACAGGGAGAAAATTACAACTGTACATCTGCTGAAACAAGCTGACATGCACAGCAAATGAGAAGCCAGCCAGTTAACTTCACCTCCATGATGACAAGGAAATAAAAGAACTCCAAAATTAGTCAGTTTTTTTTTTTTTTTAACCACAATCTTCTCACATTGTGGTTTGGCTTGCTAAAAGTCCTGTTTTTAATTTCATGAATGGATTGTTCACGTCTTCTTGCTATGGATGTACGCAAGCCAGTCAAGAAACGAAAACAGCGGCCTCGTAAAGTTAAAAGATCCTCTGGTCCCGATGGAAAGAATGAGGGGGAATGACTGGTTTAATCCATGGGCCCAATCCACCAATCAGAGGCCAGAGTTGGAGGGGTAACTTGTAGACATTTGGGAAATTTACTATGATGAGAAAAGGAAACAAATGAATTAGTTTTGTTTGACGTTAATACCCTCAAAACCCATAAAACACTTTAATGCACCAGCAAAAATAGCAGCTCTGTAACTGGATTCTTTTTTTTTTTTTAAATCATATCTGCTAATGAAATGGTCCTATTCTCCTCTATTCAATAATTTCCAGCCACCATTCAGATGGCCAGACATCATGAGGAATATTACTGTTGCATCCTTGTGCAAACCCAGAGGCCACTGATTATGGCAACAGGCCTATCAGTGGATGCTATGCAATAATTTGAGAACGACAATTTCTTTCATTTTTTTTTTATACAACTCTGCGGAAACAAACTACAACAACAAAAAAGGACTTCAGAAACTTACACATTTCTCAATCTCCAGACCATCCTTGAAGAAGAGCATGTATGGTGTGACGCCATCCTCACGGAAGTCAAGGAGACCAATCGCGCCATCCGGGTTCATGGATTCACCAGTGAAAAACTGCATAAAGATTGAGAGAAAATCAGTTAGCAGACCACACAGGCTATTCTTCTGGACTTTCTATTCTTCAAAAGATTCTGAAAAAAACATCAGTTTCTGCTTTAATACAGGGTTCCTACACATTTTCCATTTCAAAATTCCATACTTTTCCAAACTCAAATTTACAGACCTCCTTTCAAACGATTTCTGCCTTTTTTTTAAGCCTCCATCTTTTTTTTATGTATTCTCTGCTTCGAGATTGTTTAAATAAAAGTTTTGTATTTGGTATTCTTATCTAGGCCCCTTCTCTTAAAACCACATTCCTGTGAAATTTGTTGGGCATTATTCTACAAGTACTGATATATTAGTGACTTAATTTGTCCATGGACGTTATCCATTCTGCTCGGCGCTGTTGTCGGTACTGGCTGTTAGTATTGGAGCATTTTAAGGAGTAGCCTACACAAGCGCAGTATCCCTAATGTTTTAGAAATTCACAACTTTATAAACATGCCTGCAAAGTCAAAAGATGTGAAAAGGGTGACATGAACGAACTAAATTGTTGTAGGAGGGTCTAGGGTGATTTTAACATGCAAACAAAAAGGTTCTGATACACTCTGACAAGAAAATAATGGAAAAAACATTTGCTTCACACAAAAAAAAAAAAAGTGGCACTAGGGCTAAACTTTGAATTCGATTTTGATTCAGAAGCTTGCAATTATTACGTTTGAATACTGATTCATTTGTGGCCTCCGAGATGCAGTACATGGCAAATTTCCTCAAAGAAAAAGAGTCAACTAATGCTGTAAACTACACAGGGAACCACAGCTGGTACATAATGGTTCAAATTGATTTGTAAGAGATATATTATCTATATATATGCTAAATTTTTATAAAAAGTTGATTTTTAATTATTTTTCTACTTGTTTTTTTAAGGCCTAAAGATTTAAATGGTGGTCGTCATAAAACAAATTTACACATTCGGTATTGAAGCACGTTAAGTGCAAATACAATGAATATGCAATAGCCTATAGTGCATTCATTAAGAAAGTGCACCTCAAAGTTCATTTTTGTAGCTGACAGTTTTTCTGAGGTAGGCTAAATGTGACATTTTCACAAGCCGTTTCATTGACTTTTGAGCTGTTGAAACGCCGATTGACCGATTGCATGCGGTATGACATGGATTTCGGTAAATTGTACTGCATTTTTAAACATACCTTTGGATGTTCATGTTTATTTCATGTTATAACTAGTAAAGCGGAAGAGTCGGTTCACAAGCGCTACAGCGATGCCAAGAAAGATCGCAACTCACTCCAGTCTATGGTAAAGTAGCCCATTTTCGATTCTTGTGGGAATCTTGTGACGCACCCCACCACTCCCTCCCCCATCATCCAGTATATTAAAATGATTTCTAAAGGATCATGTGACACTTTAGGCTGGAGTTATGGCTGCTGAAAATCCAGCTTCATGATCACAGAAACATTCTAAAATATATTAAAAAGAAAGCCATTTTAATTTAATAATCTCACAAAATCAGTGCATTTGATGAAGAACCTTTTAAAAAACATTAAAAACACTAACCAACCCTAAAACTTCTTAACAGTAGTGTATAAAATGTCAGTGCAACGACAAAATCACAAGTTTCTGCAGCCTACCTGATAGTTCTTGATGTTGCCTAGAATTTTCTTGACCTCAGCCGGTGCGTTAGCCATGAAGGGGTCTACCCTGTCAGGTGCAATTTCCTGTAGCTTGGCTTTCACTCTGTCATAATGAGGGGGGAAAAAAAGCATTTATTAACAAATATTGGTTTTATGTAGTGTCGCAAACCAGTGGTTTGAAATAAAAGTTCTGTGGTCCCCAATTCAATCTTACAAGCCACTCACTGGGCAGGCAGAAAGCGCAGGGACCTTTAATTTTGCATCTAAACATTTGGAAACCCAGGTGGCCACAGTGCTAGACTCTGAGCTGTCAATGATGCAAAAACTCAACCACACAGGGAAACTAATGTCCACCATGATATTTACAGTACAACAAACCGGTTTCAAAGTACAACATGACTTTAGACCGTTAAACTTACGCTTTCATGTAGTCCTTGATGTGAGCCGTGTAAGACTTCTTGTCATAGGAGGTCTCCTGAAGCTTGTGGTTGAGAACAATATCCACACCACTGACGGTGGAAGTCTCACAGCCCTCATCCTGAACTTCTGCTGACGCATTGCCACCAATCAGCGAATCGTCTATGTCTCCCTCTGCCCTGCTGATCATCTGCGAACACAATCAATGACTGTAGCTGATATCACACAAACAGATTGACAATTGTACAGCCAATGTACGCAGAACGGATTAGAAAATGTGATAAATTAAATTATATATTTGGGTTGCACTATAGCCCATCAAAGACTGTACTCAGGATCTTGATCGTTTCATAGGTCATAACCTTCAAAGGTGTCCTAAGTCGTCATCACTGTACGTCCATAAGAGGGCTGCCGCTCAATTTTAAAAAGCAGTTTGGTTGATGAACCCACATACCTTTCCCTCCACTTCAATCATCATTCCATTCTCAGACTCTTTGATTTTGTAGATGTCGGAGAACATCTCATCCCCTGCGAATGAAAAGAAAAGTTAGATTGTTACTTCTGATTATTGCATTCTCTTTTCCACGCTTACCAACTGGAAAACAAGACAGCCTGCAGCACTCCGGTGGTGCGATTTAATTGATGCCCATGAACATTCAGTGGAATGCACTAAAAACCTCACTTTCTGCCCAAAATTCTGCGCGTTTTTTCACACCAACACTTTAAAGTGTTGTTTTCTACCCATTTTCACATCCTAATCCCAACAGCAGAGTTTACTGGAACGTTTCCCAAGGGAAACGCAGTGTTTGTTTTCGTTAAAGATGACGCAGAGCACTTTGAGGTCATCAATCATCATCATCAATGTTCCAGATCACGACGGAAGATTTCTTATTGACGCAACATGAACGTTATGCAACAGATTAAATACAACAGTAGCATTTAACACGGCCGGAACACTGCTGAGGAAAGACTAGTTTGAACTTTTAGGGTTAATTCATAATTCGCTTTAAAGTAATTACTGTAATTCTCCTTGTGTTGTTCGACGGTTGAGGGCTGGAAAGAACGTCACCTCACCCAGTTTTTGCAAACGCTTGTTACATTCAAGCGTCGAACCTTTAAAATAAAGTTAGTTTTAAGTAACGTTACCTGACTGAGTTTAACAGATGTTACGAAGCGTCGTGGGGCTTAGGGAAAAGAAGGTAAACAATATTCAAATCTGAAAGAAGGGTCCCTTTAAAGGCCCTCAGAAGTGAGTGAGTGATGACTGAAGTGAGCTGGCCTGGACTAGCAACACGCCCTGTTCATCTCACAATGGGTTGGGAAACCGAGAAAACCAAACGTTACTTGGCTCTTCAAAATTATCATTTCAAGTTGTTGAAGTGAAATTCCCTAAAGATGTATTATTTCCCAAAACACACGGATTTAGAGGCGCGTGAGTGTTAAAACTAACAGCCCAACTTCTACAGAGGAAAAAAACTGGCCGACCGGCGTTTTAACTCCGCTGCTAACACTACAATTCACCGTTAACTTTGTTTAAATATAACCGAACACTTTTACAACACGAAATAGCTTTGGAGTACAATAACGCTCAATAGCAAGGTAGAGAGAGGAGTAACATTTAAAGCCACAACAATCAAACGAGCGTCAATACGGTTCACAGCTTGGTTAGCCACTTAGCTAACGGAATTCTAGAAAGTTAGGCCGCGGTGAGCCGGGAAACACCGGCCTGTTAAAACAACACAAAAACACTCGACGACAAAAATATCGGTAAAAATGTAACGTTTCGGTACGCAACGTTGTGTAAGACACTATTCTCACCGGTGATGATGTCCTTGTAGATGATCATTTTGTCGGATTGTGTTTGGGGGTGTCGGGAGGCAGGCAGCGCTGGCTGTGACCTGATCGCGGACTCAGCTGAAAAGGCCGGCGCGTGGAGGGAACATCTTATATATGCGCTGAGGAACACGGGCGCCCTCTAACGGTTCAACATGAAATCATTCCACAGGTAGTGCGAATTTCCAAATAGGATACGTCTCGAATTCCCTAAACTCTTCTCTCACTGGTTCCCACCGAACGGGATGACTGTTTTAGAACTTGGATAACTACAGTTTCAGGGAAATATAAAAACTGTTATAGTGTTAAAACAGTTGCCGAGTTACTTTGTCATCATTGTACCTCCCTGGTCATGTGAAGTGAAAGTCGTGATATGGTGACCCATACTTGAAATTTGTGCTCTGCATTTATCCCATCCAAGTGCACACACACACTCAGCAGTGAGTAGTGAACACACATAGTGAACACACACCCAGAGCAGTGGGCAGCCCAGGGAGAATTTTAGGGTTCAGGTGACTTGCTCAAGGGCACTTTAGTCATGGTATCAAAGGTGGAGAGAGTGTTGTTTATTCACAATCCCCACCTTCAATTCCTGCCAGCGTGGGAATCGAACCAGCAACCTTCTGATTACAAGCCCAACTCCCTCACCATTAGGCCACGACTACCCATATCCTGCTGCCTTTTGTCTCAATATAAGGTCAAATATTGTAGGCCTATTCTCTGTTTGTAAAGATCATATCAGTTATTTGTCTTGTATCACAATTAAAAATGTTATGCAATGTCATAATTTTGAAGGAAGGTTTTTGCTATGGAATTTTTGAAAGTGTTTTGCTATGGATGCTATGAAAATACTAAGTTAAATACATGGAAAAACTGGCAATTTATTAAGAAATATCCCAGGCATTTCTTATATATTTTTCTTTCTCTATCAAAATATTTCCTGTTTTATGGGAATGTTGTTAATTACTATTGTACAACCCCCATTTCCAGAAAAGTTGGGATATTTTTTTTAAAATGCAATAAAATCAAGAATCAAAAGTTATTTTGAAGTATATTTTTGAAGAATGTCAGTAACCAAACAGTTGATGGGCCCCATTGACTTCCATAGTATTTATTTTCCATACAGTGAAAGGCAGTGGGGTCGATCAACTGTTTGTTTAATCACACTGTTAAAAATTTTCCTGTTAAAAAACAGTAAAGAACTGGCCGCGCGGTTGCCAGCAAGATACTGTAAAATAACAGTATCTTACTGTTTGTGAAATTTACAGTTGGCTACTGTTTATTAAAAAACAGTAAAGAACTGGCAGCACGGTTTCCAGCAAGTTACTGTTAAATTAACGGTGTCTTCCTGTTGGTGAGATTTACAATTGGCTACTGTTTTTGCAAATACAGCAAAAAACTGTTTCTACATTTTACAGTAAAATTCTGAGAAATGCATTTATAGTTTGTGGATGTTTATTTTCAGCTCTTCACAAAAGGGCATATTTACAGGGTTTTAGTGTAAATAATACAAATATACTACATGGTATTGTATAAGCTATTGAGTAGTGCACTGCTAGCAAAAAGGATTCAGTGTTTAAATGTACCCAATGTTAAAAAAAATATCAGAAGAAAAACAGTTGAGAATCCATGCGCGCTAACTGGAGTCTTCTGTTCTGAAAATACTGTAAAGTACTGATTTATTTCCTTCGAGCAGTAAATACGGTAAAATGCTGTTACATTTTGTCTACGTCATTTCACAAAAAAAAACGGTAAAGTACTGCTTTTGAACAGAACAGGATTATACTGTTGAAAATATGCCGTAAATGAACAGCAATTTCTAACAGTGCATATTCTTCAAAATATCAAAATATTGTGTTCAGCAGATGAAAGAAAAAACTATTTGACGGCCAGTAAATGTTGACAGAACTTTCATTTTGGATGAATTATCCCTTTAAGTTGGTCAATGACAACATTGGAAATCATTCTTTGTACTTTTTTCAGTTATATAAAGAATTTTCCGATCCCTTTAATCATTTTTTTTTATATAAACTCATTTTGATTTTGATGAGAGCAACACACTCCTAAAAAGTTGTGACAGAGGCATGTGAATATCACATCACCCTTCCTTTTAATCACAATTTTTAATTGTTTGGGAATTGAGGAGCCAAATGCATTTTCAGTGCAATGTTCAGGGCTCAGCCTCACTCTCCCAGTTTAAATCTAGATTAAAGATGCATGTTTTTTTGCCAAGCATTTATATAATGCATCTCATATCCCTGTACTCCAGTTATTTCAGATCAAATGCACATGACTTTCTTTGCTCAATATTATGAACAGCAGCTACATTAATTATTCTCCATTTGCTTTTCTGTTTTATCTCGGGATGCCCGTCCTGAGGTGACTAGACTACGCCAGCTCCAGTTTGGATCTAGCAAAGACTTCAGATCCCTCGACACTTGTGAAGAGACTATCCCAACCCCTGCGGGCACTTCAGATGACACAAACTCTGAATCAACATGCACCAATTCTAAATTGTCTATATTGCAATAATTATGTTCACAACTTGTAATAATTACTTAAATGAGCTCATTGTTTCTGCCAAAAATGAATGCATTATGTTTGCATTTCTGAAATACAATACTTGGACACATTACATCACCTAATCACTCTAAACTGTAACGTTGACATGCATTTTCTGTAAAGCTGCTTTGTGAGAAGTGCTAGCCTATACAAATAAATTGACTTGAACTGAATTAATATTTGCTGTTTTGCAAGTGGAGTTTTGCCCAATCTCACCTGATGCAAGACAGCTGCTCAACAGTCCTCGGTCGTTGTTATCTGATTCTACTTTTCATGAAGAGCAATACATTTTCATTAAGAGACAAATCTTGACTGTTCAGTCAAGCACATTCACTTTACAGTGCAGAGTGTCTAAGACACCACTTTGTTGTAACACGTGCAGAATGAGGCTTGGCATTGTCTTTCTTCCCAGGAAAGATGTCTTGATGCTGCTATATGTCTCTGTACAATCCCAATATTCACCTCCACGTCAATGATACTTTCACAAATATGCAAGTCACCCATGCTATTTGTACTGATGCTCCCCGATACCACGACAGATGTTTGCTTTTGCACCTTTTGCTGATGAAAGTCTGAACGGTTCCTTTCATATTTGGGACTGAGAACTCAAAACAACCTGCCTCAGCAAACATTTCCATTATCTTTTGGATGTGAGATTAACTCGGGCCCAGAGTTGCATAGAAATGATGCATAGCTTTCTCCTTGAGATTCAAGTTGCATTTATTGATGCATCTGCAGAGTGTTTAGTGACAACAGTTTTCCAAAGTACTCTACTGGCTATAGAGCATCATGATGGTTTCTCATGTAATGCCATCTGAGGACTCGAAGGTCGCACACGTTCAACAGAGGTTTCCTGCCTTGCCCCACACAGACTGAGATTTCTCTGGATTCCCTGAATCTTTTCACACTATTATGTATGGAAGATGGTGAAATACTTCAGTTATTTGCGGTCTTGCATTGGAAAATGTGATTTTTTTTAAATTGTTTGACAATTCTCTCATGAAATGAGGCAAAAAGACCTATCTTTGCTTGCAAAGACTGAGCCTTTGGTTAATATCTTGGAAGTATTTTTCATAATTAGTTCTTGTGTAGCCTAATGCAGTTAACTAATGGACAAATGGAACTTTATTGTAAAGTATTAAAAAAAAAATTCCTATTTGTTGTATGTCTGTTCAATAAAGTGTTAGAGTATTTTATGTAAGTGATTATTGTCATGTTTATTGTAAATAATAATAATTAAAAAACAAAAACAAAGCTAAAGCTCGATGTTTCGTGACATTTGCATTTCCAATTTCATACAGCTATGAGAGACAACATGATCTGATCAATATGATATTATTATGATATTATATAGATGTTCAAACTGTAGTCCTCAAGCCTTCATCTATAGGCATGGTTGAGTGCCTGAACACAAACAATGTTTCTGAAAGACTTTTTTTCCCTAATTGGGTCAGACTGGCATTTTACCAAAACTTGTTTTGCTTTTGTAGATATTTTGTACGCCTCACACCACTAGATGTCGCTGTTTACTCGGTAATCGGTAATTACATGCTTCCATACGCGGAGCGTCACCGGGCCTTTCTGAACACTGATTGCTATGCTTCCCACGATTGGATGGCCAAACCTTCCTCACTTCCCTTCCATTCGTATCCCGAATCACACACATGCCACAATAACTCTGAGGCACAGGATTTGTCAAGCTTGTGTTTTTACAATACGAATGAACGCAGGCATGTTTTGCAAGGTGAGTCGCATATTTTAAACATTATATTAAAATAGTTTTATAGAGTTAATAGTTTTAGTTAATGAAGATAAAATCTAAGCAGAAGTGCAGAAGTGTTTGCAATCATTGAATTTTCTTTTTAAGTTTTCTCAGACGACTAATTTAAAATCTAATCTATCTATTATTTAACAGATCAATAAATAATTTATGTACTGCGTTCAAAGCATGACATAAACTATAGATACAACAACGTGTCTATTTAGCAAACTATATTATGTTTGGTAAAAGATGGTTAATGAATGGTATTATAAAATGTTGCACGATTCAAATTCAGAGTGAGCTTTTTACAATTTAAAGCTATATATATTTATATGCATATGTGTATATATGTATGTATGTACATGTATGTTATATATATTTATATATATTTCTATCTATATAGGGAGAGAGAGAGTAAAGTTTACTTTTTTCAAATAGATTGCTAACTCAAAAGTAAAAAAAAAACCCAAAAAACTTGGCAATATTTAAAAAAACAAACAAAAAAAATGGCCCAACCATCATCTTTGTTTTGAGGTCAGCAGGGGCGTGTGGCTGCCTGGAAGTATTTGCCCTGTGGTCCAGAAATTATCTGGTAGCACCATTTTTTATGTCAGTTTACTGGCAGAGTTGAGCCGCAAGTGATTTTAATCATATACTTTGTGTATAGAACAAGAGAAGCTATTTCCTCAAGTTAACGTTAGTCGAGAAAACAAAGTGGGAGTTTAATGGTACCCAAACTGTTTTTAAAGCTCCAGAAAGGTAATAAACCTTAACAGGATGCAGGTGGGTATTTTTTCTTTTCTAGCCAAAAATGAGACGTGTGCAAATAATAACCAAATTTCCAAAGAATCCAAAAATGATGAATTGCACTACTGCCCCAGAGAATGCCATAAATAGCGCATCGAATCCTCAAATTCCAAAACAGACCAGACTTCTAGGATAAATATTTTCCTTAAAGTCTTATTTAAACTTGAGAAGAATGCTAGACTTCCCTTTCCAATCTGCACACCAGAAGCAAAACATCTCATTTGTATGACAATGGAAGTGTTCTGATTTTTTTTTATTATTATTATTATTATTAATTTCTCTATAAAGCGATGGCTGTTGAGGAGCTGAGCTGCTGATGTGTGGATTGTCTGTTCTTTATTAACCTGTGGCTGTAAGTATATTGTGTTCTCTGACTTTGTTAGTGTCATTTTTTTTTAGATTTGCTAAGATGTTTTTCAGAATGTAGCAATCATACTGTCGTTATGAAATTTGATGTAGAGTCTGCTTTAATGCACATGGCTAATACAAACAGTATTCTGTAAATCTGTTTGGTAAGACACTGTTTGTCTTACTTGAATGTTTTTTTTTTTGGCCCATTACTTCATTGACCACAGTTAAAAGATCTTCCCGCAGGTCAAGATGTGTGGATCTATGTCTGCAATATCCCTGCAAGTCTGGGTGACACTGATGTTGCTCTCTCGACTACAAGGTGCCTGTCCAGCCTCATTTCTTAGCATTAGAATATCTGAGCTCTGACATGATAAAGAACGGGAAAATATTTTAAAATGCAGGTTCTTAGAAATTGTATTAATGCTGTTTTTATATGGGTTAGATAAGCCTTTATGCCATTTTGTAGGCAAGATTTTCTGAACATATCATGTTGTGTTAATATTGAATAAAAAGTAATAGTGTGTTTTCCTTATGTCTTCTTTACATGTGTGTACACATCTTCATTTTTATTTTCAAAGAAGTTTTAAAACTTTTTTTTTCTCAAATTAAAAGGTTTTTCTAATGTGATGAATTGATTCATAAATAGTGCATTTTTGGAGAATTTTACTTCTTGACATTTTACACAGTCGTGAGTCCTTAATGACATAAATGTACTTTTTTTTTTCCTGCATGGTGGATGCACCACGTGACAAAAGTGTTTCATATATATATATATATATATATATATATATATATATATATATATATATATATATATATATATCTATATATATATCTATATATATATAATAAGCAATAAAGCCTTTTTTTGTTTAATACCCTCCTAAATAAGTTTTGTCAATATGTTCTAGGTAAGGTACTTGCACCATCTCATCTGCAGGCAATGGCTGGGCTTCCCTTCATGCTGGCCTGCAATATTACCATGGAGACAGGGGAGGCTTTAAAACAAGTACTGTGGTTGGACATGACAAATAAAACTATACTTCATTATCGGCCTGATAAGTATGAGAACATCATCAAAGTGGATGGAGTCGAGCTTTCACAGAAAACAGGCGGTCAGCAAGCTCACACCAGCGTCATCACCATCAGAAGAGCCGAGCCAGCCAACGAGGGCTGCTACCAGTGTCTTTTCGATGTGTACCCAAGCGGCCAGCAGAGAGGAAGGACATGCCTTTCACTTACGGGTGAGGCTTGGTAATCACTTTCAAATTTTCTAAAAATATCAACAATGTATTTTCCCATGTACTGATTATTTAAAAATATGAATTTAGGAGGAAATATAACTCCTCAATGTGTCATCAACCAGAGGAAATGCTATTTTCTAGACCTGCACTAAGATGGTTTCATGGTGAATTACTTTTATTGGTTGTTATCACATTGCGCTCTCAAAACATTGAAGAATTGCTATAAATTGAGCCCGAGCAGGAAGTGGTGAGAACCACTTTCCTGCCTGGCCTCTTTTACTGACAACAAACTGTCATGAAAACCACAAGGGTCTTGATCAGATTAAAAACTACCATTGGCTTTTGATAAGTTGCATTTTATCAGCCCGACTGTGGTTTAAAACTTGAAGCGATGAGTGTATGTTCACTTAATGTCACGCATAGTATTCTCCTCAACATAGTCTTAAAGAAATAGTTCACCTAAAAATCTAAATTATGTCATTCCTCATGTCTTTTCAACCCTTTCTTCTGTAGAGCATAAAAGATATTTTGATATATCTATCTATCTGTCTAGATAGGCAGGCATAACATTACCACTGACAGGTGAAGTGAATAACATCACGGCACATGTTAGTGAACGGGATATATCGGGCAGCGAGTGAACATTTTATCCTCAAAGTTGATGTGTTAGAAGCAGGAGTAATGTGCAAGCTTAAGGATTTGAGCGAGTTTGACAAGGACCAAATTGTGATGGCTAGATGACTGGAGCATCTCCAAAACTGCAGCTCTTGTGGGGTGTTCCTGGTCTTCAGTGGTCAGTATCTATCAAAAGTGGTCCAAGGAAGGAACAGTGATGAACTGGCGACAGGGTCATGGGCGGCCAAGGCTCAGTGATGCACATGGGGAGCGAAGGCTGGCTTGTGTGGTCCCATGTGCAACAGTTCTAGGCTACTGTAGCTCACATTGTTCAAGAAGTTAATGCTGGTTCTGATAGAAAGGTGTCAGAATACACAGTGCCTCACAGTTTGTTGCGTATGGGGCTGCATGGCTGCAGACCAGTCAGGTGCCATTGCTGACCCCTGTCCACCACCAAAAGTAGTGGGTATGTGAGCATCAAAACCGGACCATGGAGCAATGGAAGAAAGTGGCCTGAGCTGATGAATCATGTTATCTTTTACATCACGTGGATGGCTGGGTGTGTGTGCGTCGCTTACCTGGGGAACACATGGCATCAGGATGCCTTAGAAGGCAAGCAGGCGAAGGCAATGTGATGCTTTGGCCAATGTTCTGCTGGGAAACCTTGGGTCTGGCCATTCATGTAGATGTTATTTTGACACGTTCCATCTATCTAAACATTGTTGAAGACCATGTGCACCCTTTCAGCCTGGTGGCTGTGGCCTCTTTCAGCAGGATAATGTGTCCTGCCACAAAGTAAAAATGGTTCAGAAATGGTTTGAGGGGTTCAACAGCGAATTTGAGGTGTTGATTTGGCCTCCAAATTCCCCTGATCTCAATCCAATAGAGCGCCTGTGGGATGTGCTGAACGAACAAGTCCCATCCATGGAGGCCCCACCTCCTACAGGACTTTAAAGATCTGCTGCTAACATCTTGGTGCCCACAGCACACCTTCAGGGGTCTAGTGGAGTCCATGCCTCGACAGGTCAGGGCTATTTTGTCAGCAAAATGGGGAACAGCACAATATTAGGAAGGTGGTCATAATGTTATGCCTGAATCTTAATGTAAAGTAGGACCCAAATAAATACGTCTATATGTATTAGTAAATGAAGACAGAATTTTAATTATATTGGTGAACATTGCTAATGGTTATAGAGTGTGTAAAATCTCTTCATGTTTCTTTGTTTATCTCTTCCAGCAAAGGTGGAACTGATGGAAAATAAAACAGTTGTGAGTGGAAAGCCTATATCCTTTTTGTGCAAGTACACTCTCAGTAAGCGAGTCCGGCAGGTTTTATGGAAAAAAACAGCTGAGCAAGGGGACACCGTCGCTGTTGCTTCTTATGTCAAGAATGAGAGACCCATCGCTGATACACTTTTCAAGGATCGGGTAACTCTAAATCCATCACTTGGGCAGTCCAAACTCTCCATACACCAGGCTCAGACAGAGGATGAGGGCTGCTACACCTGCGAGTTCCACACATACCCAGATGGCATTAAGAGTGCATCAGCTTGCTTGTCTGTTTATGGTAAGTGCATTTTTTTTATTTATTTTTTTGGTGTAAGTAGTAGTTAAAGACACCGAATATAATGTGTGACCTTTATTTGCTTAAAATAAAGGGCATGTGTTTGGATAGGCTCTAAAATGTTTGGAATCAATCAGGAATCCTCAAAAACATCTTTCTGGATTTTTTTATGAATCCCAAAACCTTGATTTTATGGTTCAGGTGTGATTTATTAGGGCTGAATCTAAGCTGGTAGTTGGATCTACAAGAACAGGATTGAGGATTGTTCACTGAGTGAGTGTGTTTGGTGTGTGTTCAATACTCACTGATGTGTGTGTGCACTTGGGTGGGTGAAATGCAGAGCACAAATTTCAAGTATGGGACACCATACTTGGCTACACATCACTTAGAATATAATCATTAAAAATGCAATTTTTAAAATAGCTTGATAAATATGTTTTAAAATTCTGAATTAGAGTCAATTTTGATATTTTATATTATCCACAAGGCTATTTCTAAATAGCAGTGCCACAGAATTAAGCTGCTACAGCTATAAAAGGCAACTGCGTTTCATGTGTGAAATTTTGACCAAATCAAGTATGTGTGTTTGGAACATTTTTACGTGTGCACAATATGTGTCAATGTGTACAAGTAGCAAATCAATGTTCCATAAGGGGTTTGGGTATTTCACAGCCCCCTTTTAAACGTATCTGTGGGTGTATTTGTAAGAAGTGGAAAGGCGAAGTGCAAGTGAGGAAGGAAGAGAATGTGTTTGTGTGTGTGTCGCTCACATTTTGCCTACATTCTTGGGGCCAAATGTCTCTACAAAGATGATAAACCTGAAATCACCTAAGAAACATACTAAATAGGCTATACATTAATATACTTTAATAAACATACTAGATGGTGTTATAATTAAAATCTAAAAATGAAAAACAAAACAATAGAAGTCAATGACAAAATAGTTAACCCTTAAATGCATGAATGTTTCACCAATCATTATTACATATTCGAGTCTTTAGCGACCCAGATCTATATATAACATGGATGGTTTTCTAACTGCAGCAATTGCATTAAACGGCTATTTTAATAACAATTACAAAAGAATAAAATAAAGCATATTTTGTTACCATTTGGAGTTTGAGCAGATGTTTTAAACCATCATCACTGTCCTTGTCAGAGCTTATTTCCCAGTACATTCAACATCTGGCTCATATTCGCAATCTCAAACATCTTCAAAATCAATATTTTGATCGCTGACAGCTTTTTCAGCATATTCACCATGAAGTAACAGTGACACTAATATTTGATTGCGTACAGTATTTGCTCTTCAGTAAATCACTCAGCCAGTTCAAGTTTTGCTGAGGATAATTTGAATGAGGATAAAATGAAACGTCACGTCATCATTGTGTATATCAGACGTTGCCACTTTGAGGAATAAAGAGTGAATCGCACTTATGGGTCATCAGAGATTCAATTGTTGTGCAGGAAAAATCTAATTACACTGTCGCATACTTCGGGTCGAATACTAAGAAGGTTGATGTCTAACTTTGAAAAAATGAATGAAGGGAAGGGTAGTGATTGTCATCCAGGGTCAGTAAAGACCCAAGGTATGCATTCAAGGGTTAAGTAAGAAGTTTTATAGAAACATACCAACCTGAAAATTCTGAAGACTGTCTTGGTTGCTCTTTTTCGTGCCATCATGAAAACTGAAGATTTCAAGCTTAAAAAATGATGCAAAAGGGCCATAAAAGTATTATAAATGTAATTACTTCTCAAGGTCTATAGTTTTTAGAAGCCATGCAATAGCTTTGAGTGTCAAAAAGACCAAAATGTAAATTGTTTAACATTAACTTTATAACCACTGTGACTCAATCGAGTTGTCTGTCAAGTTGTCATTTGTGAATGACTCATTCAAACTTCTTTTATGAACATGATTAACTGATAAATTATAAAGACATAATTTGGACACTTCTCTCTCGATGAGCACGCCAAAGAGACCCTGGGCAGAGCTTGTAGAATTCATTTGGACCACATTTATGATTCTTTTCATGGTATTTTGGGTAAATGACAGAATTTGTTGGTCAAATGTTACTTTAATTTGACGGATTCATTCCTTGTTCACTCGAAAAATGCTCATAGATTCCTCAGAGATACAGTTACTATTACTCAGTATTGCATTTGCTGTTTCAGTGCAGTATCATAATAAATAACTACATTCTTAGTGCCATGCAACTGTTTCAGCAACAAGGGATGTTAGTCTGTTGAAAACATCCTTTTCATTTCAAGGTAAATTCTTCTTGTGGAGAAAGCTCACAATCAGTCAGAGCTGACACTGGTTTAATGCTTGGCTGTGGCTGTAGTTTAGGGGACAGTTTGGGACGAGGGCCAGTGCGATTACTGTGTCTCTGTTCCTCTAGAACAGAGCGCCACTGTGTTTGCTTTCTCTCTGTTGATATTCCCCAAACAGTCTGGCTGTTGTCACCAAAAAGCTCACACAGCCACAAAAGTGGACAGAGCCTCACTTTCCCCTCGTCTTGTCATGGTTTGTCTCCTTCTCTTTTATCTGACTTATGTCACAGAGTCCCTCTTTGATGGAGTCTGCCGCAGACATGACCAACGTCTGACGGCTTGTAATCAGCATAACAACACAAGTGCCTTCTTTTGTCCTCTGAATGAAGCTACCACTTACAATACAACAAAGAAGTTCAACAAGACCAATACAGTTTTTGTACTGGATATATCCAAAGTTCACATATTTGGCACACTCCGGACTGTTGTAAGGGCTCCCAGTTAAACATGATAGATGTCCCCAGCTAAAAGCACTCAAGATATGTCTACAGACTTTAAGACTGAAGATTTAAAAACAACAAAGTAAATTAGGACTGTAAATTTAACAAGAATTATTAATGCAAGTGGAATCAACAGAAAATACCATTTAAAAAAAATAGTAAATGGATAATTTGGGAGCTTTTTCTTCGGTTACTGTAGAAGATTATAATGTTAAAGTCGTACTTAAATATGTGATGAACTTCATGTCTTTTTCCAAGTCCTACCCAAACCTGAGGCCAGTTACGTCACCGTATCGCAGGGCATTGTTGAGGCGAACTGCTCAGCCGTGTCACGTCCTGCAGCAGACATCTCTTGGAACGTGGAGGGACATAATCAAACACTGGGCCCTGCCGTGACTTCATTTTACCAGCTAGGGGACGGCACCACGATGGTGGTCAGTTCCATTCAACTGCAGACGGAACTACTGGACGATGAACTTGTGAAGTGTGAAGTTCGTCATCAGGGCCTTGAGTCTGCCATCTATGCGTGTCTGAATAAATGTGAGTGAAACTTAATCGACAGTTTTGGGTAATTTTTCCCTTTATCTGGTTTTGTTACTAGAGTGTTGTGAATATTTGATTGATTTGGTTAATGTGTGTTTTTCGTTGCAGCTAGGAACGCTCATGTAATTCTCATTTCAGCCAGCTGTGTGGCTGTTGTGCTGCTCATATGTCTGTGCATCTGCCTGAAGAGATGCTAACTTCACCTGCTGATATGGTCAGTATAGCAACACAAAAATGTCTGTCCTCTTTAATGTTATGTTTTGCATCAATTTAAAGTCGGTGAAATCAAAATCAACTTATTTTTTATGGAATATTTCAGTATTTATTATAAATGATTTATCCATGCACATCATTATTTAAAAAAAAAAAAACTTTAATCAAAATAGTGGGTAGTCGTGGCCTAGTGGTGAGGGAGTCGGTCTTGTAATCTGAAGGTTGCTGGTTCGATTCCCATGCCGGCAGGAATTGAAAGTGGGGATTGTGAATAAACAGCACTCTCTCCACCTTCGATACCATGA
The DNA here is from genome assembly GCA_037194245.1 of Opsariichthys bidens. Lineage (NCBI taxonomy): Eukaryota > Metazoa > Chordata > Actinopteri > Cypriniformes > Xenocyprididae > Opsariichthys > Opsariichthys bidens. The sequence goes on along the minus strand of CM074292.1, from coordinate 17,860,429 downwards.
CTAAAAAGTGCCCTTGAGCAAGACACCTAACCCCTAAGTGCTCCCCTTGTAAGTCGCTTTGGATAAAAGCGTCTGCTAAATGATGAAAAATGAAAAAAAATGAAAAAAATGAAATAACTCCTTCTCTTCTCTGATGATGTGTTTATTGGCATGAGGATGGGACAAACTGTCACTCATGAGATAAGCACAGCATTGGCAAACCACTGTGATCCAGTCTATTCTCAATGGATAAAATCAAGTTCCATCTCACCATTTCACTGGGCTAGCTCACAATATAAGGAAAGAAATGACTTTCACAACTTCTGTTTCATGTCGAGTTTAATCGCAGGGAGTATAATACGCTCAGAATATAAGGGTGAACACGTGTAAGAATGCAGAAGTTCGAATGCAAGAAAAATCACAGGAAGAAGATAAACTGTGTTTACTTTGGATCAATCTGTAAATGTTTTGTTTTTAAAACTTGACTTTTGAACGTTTTTGGACACGGGGTGAAGCAACAATTTAAGAATAAATGTAGCTTTGGAATTTGATGATCACAGGCACATTAAAAAAATCTGGTGAATATGATAGAAGTAAAATCCAGCTTTTCATTTATTGTTGAGGGTCACTTTGAAGGACACAAGTAGATGACCATTCAAGTGTCTTGTAAAGAATATGTGTTTTTGTTATTCCACGTTTTGACGCATATCTTCTTATCTTGTATTCACGACTAGCAGTTTCTTTTGGCATGATTTATTTTCCAAGTCAACAAAGAATCACATTCTTCTTACATCGTAATCCTCTTGTGTAACGTATTCTTCTCTTAACAACTTGTTTGTTGAGATACTATGCTTAAAAACCACCTCTGCTATCTTACAAAACTATACATCGTCAAAAGCTTTGTTTTTGCTCGCCATGCGTTTGTAATTTCTGCTTGAGCGTCAATAACTTTTTCATGCGTTACAAAAATGTCACTGATCATGCACTCTTACAATGCATGTTCAAAATGTCTATATAATAGTAAAATGTATCTATACAAATATTCATAATATGTAAGTGCTTTGATATATATTGTCAGTTCATCTTATTAAAGTTAAAAACTATTATAAACAAAATCGCCCAGAAACCTTTTACAGCGGAGATGATAAAAACAGAAGCTAGTGAAGAAATGTATAGTTGGAAATGGAGAGTGAGAGACACCAGAGTGACTCATTAACCTCTCACTTCACATAGTCTGTCCAAGTTTTCATGCTTCATTCTATTCCAGTTTCCTCTCTTTGTATCTGCAGGTCACCCGACAGGGTAAAGGAAATAAGCATTTCATATTTGTTTTAAATTTAAACCAATACAGCTAAATTCACATCTCTGGAGAACAGAAACTCAAGACCAGACTTATAGAAAGTCAGCATCATTCTGTTCAGGTTTTGTTCATGGAGCTGTCTTCTTATTGCTCATTACTGCACTTTCACTTATAGCCAGTTAAGTGGTCCAAAATCTCGTTTCTTATGTCTAGTTCATGGTTTAAATCTTATTGCATTAGAAAGTTGCACTAAAACATTTTGTTTTCAGACAAAAATGTACGAGTAAAGTAGCAAAGATTACTAGTGAAACCAAAGCCAATGGTGAAGTATGTTTTACAGAGCCACATTTATCTACAGAACCTCAGGAAGTCTAAGGAGTTACCACTTCCTGTGTATTGCAAGAAGCCCTCTCAATCTCACCTTATATCATGACTGATGTCTTTTGAGTTGACATCGGAAACAGGAAATCATTGTTTAAAAGCATCATCAGCTCCTTCTTTAGTTACTCAAAGTGCTTCTACAGAGTCAAGGAAAATGAAGTGTGACAAGCTTAAAGTCAATGTGAATTGCCATTATTTATGGGATATAAATGAGGGGAAACAACAGATGGGAGATCATTTTATCCATTGGGAATTGATGGAATCATGGATAAAGACCGGTATAACACTTTACAATAAGGTTCATTTGTTAATGTATTAACTAACATGAACTAACCATGAGCAATATATTTGTTACTGTATTTACTAATCTTTGTTAACGTAAGGTAATGAAAATACAGTTGTTCATGTTAGTTCACAGTACATTAATGTTAACAAGGTTTTAATAATGTAGTAGTAAATGTTGAATTTAACATTAACAAAGATGAATAAATGCTGTATGAGTGCAGTTCATTATTAGTTTGTGTTGTTGTGGTGAGGGCGGTTGGCTCAGCGAGGTCTGCAGCGGGGAGAGAGACAGGAGACGAGCGGTAAGTAGGTCAAGTGAATGATGACAACTGTGTCTCATTGACCCTTCGCAAAGACCCGCCCCCTTTAGTTACTGTTACTATGGCCGACAAGCCATGCGCTCTCACGCCACACATCATGTTCTCATCCAGTGGAAAATACATTTCGGAGCAAAGAGGACACTGACAACACGTGGACAGACAAGACATACCAGGTTACTTTCAACATGAAACGGTTTCATATTTAAAATACTGTAATTTTTTTAATAAGTTTAAACAATAAATACCGTATAGTGTCTCTTTAGTGTGTCGTGACAGATCGCTGTAGCTCCTCGATCATCTCTTCATACTAGTTCATTTACAGCATCAAATAAACATGAATGGACATCAGAATCTCCGATCCTGATCGGCCCGCAGGTCCAGCAGCGCCTGATGCTGTTCCTGGTGGCATCCCGCGAGCGATTGGATGATGTCCGCAAGCTGCAATCCTGACGGGGTCTGCATGATGGTGGCAGTGTTCTCCTTCCTTCTTGGCACCACTGTACAATGTTCAAAGTATATAGAAGGAAGGAGACAGGGTCGGCTTGCTGAGATTCGTGTGTTTATTTGTATTTTCCTGATTTAAACAAAAGTCGTGCTGACGGCGCTTTCAAATCAAACTCAATCCACTGCACAATAACACTGGCCAGCTCTCAAGAGCTTCCCACACGCATTCACACTAGTAGTCAGCTTCTCTCTCTCTCGGCTTCCCGTTTCCTGCTCGCTTTATCCAGCCTCCCCACACCAGTTACTACAACGAGACACAGGTGTATGTCATCATGCACTTGACCTACTCACCTCTCTGAGCCACGCCCCCTTCCCACAGTAGTTAACTAATGAACCTTACTGTAAAGTTTTAGCCACTTTACAATAAGGTTTCATCAGTTAACATTTAACATGAACTAAGAATAAACAATACTTCTACAGCGTGTGTTAATCTTAATTATGTTCATTTCAACATTTACATTATTAAAATCAATAGTTGCATTTGTTAACATTAGTTAATGCACTGAACAAACAATGAACAACTGGACTTTTATTAACTACAATTAACAAAGATTAATAAACACAGTAACAAATGTATTGCTCATTGTTAATTTTACTATTAGATTAATAAAGTTAATACATTAAATAATGTTAACAAATGAGATCTTATTGTAAAGTGTTACCAGAAAACCTTTCTTTTTTTTCCTTTGGTATAACATGCTCTGATGAGTCAATCACAATAAGACTTGTAATGTGATTTAATGTTGACTTTTAAAGCATTTAGCCCCTCTCATCTAAATTCTACATTCCATATGGCTCAAAACTGTTACTGTTCCTTAAATATTAGTGTCATATTATTTGCCTGAAGTCTCCAGAGGAGAATAGGCTCTCCCATTGAGCTCCCAAGAGTTTTCTGTCATAATATCAAACATTTTTTTTGAAGGTTAATTTCACTTATTTGTTTCAAGAAAATGAGTGTCAGCAGTTGCTACTTCTAAAATGAAGATCTAGCATATATATATTTTTTTAAATATTCCTGTTTCTGTTCTTCTTCCCTTATCAAAATATTATCTAAAATGAAAAAAAATTAGCCTTTGTGATCAATATAACTTTCCATCTGTATTTGTAATAGGATTATTTAGAGTACATTTCTGGTCTGTTATACTCTTAAATACTTCTTTAAATTACATAAGTATTAGTTTTTTCGTAATGTTATAAGAGATGAAAATGTGCTGCATGAGAAGAACGACCTTTCCCGGTCTACCTTTCTTGGATAAACTAGTACAAGATTTTACAAATAGTCCAGCTCAAACTGACGCTACTGATTTAGTCAGAGGTTTACCGCTCAAACAAGCAGAGCCGTGTTTTGAAAACCCCACAGAGCCGCAGAGTGTTTCCATTGTTCAGAGAAGTCAATTTAGAATACCGATCAAAGGAACAAAATTTGTTTCAAAGCAGGTTTAGATACATTTATTGCCTAATCCCCTTAGTGAACAAGTCAAAGATGATAATGGCAAAGAAAAAGCTCAATAAAGATGTTTAAACAGAAAAAACTAACTTGTTATCCACCTCAAAGGTAGTTTATTATTCATTCTGTTTCTGTATTAATGTAATCTCATGGGAGACAGGAAAAAGGCTCAACTGGAATAATACAGTTTTGTGATTAGATCATTGAACCTCTTATCAACTTGAGAATGCTTGAAGAGCATTAAGTAAAACATTAGCTTTATTTGTGGGGGTTAGGTTGAACACTATAAGGGCTTTTGCTGTGCAATTCTAGAACATTAACACATTTTTTTTTCTTCAGCCTGACTGAAATGAAAGGAAATGCTGCTATGTTCAAGATGTTCACCCTGACCAAACAACGTTGTGGCCTCTTTCTGAATCCCGGATTATTTTGTCAGTGTTTTCTAATGTAACTGATATTCAGTCTAACAGTATAAAAACAAACATTTAATCACACTTTCAACACTAAACGCCTTATTTATTATAGACTGTATATTTTAGTAAAGCATTTTTTTTCTTAGCCAAGCTGTAATCATACTCTTACAAGTTAACTAAATCAAAGCAGACTTATCTGAAAGTTGACATTCTGTAACCTTAGAAAATTCAAAATGTTATTGTTAGATTTACAGATGTTTTAAAGTATGTAATAAAAGTAACAAAGTTTTATCAGGGGAAACAGCCTTGCACCTTTTTGGTGTTAGGTGCCAAGAAGTTGTCTTGATGTTTGGATTAAAGAGATTAAAGTATTACAGACTTTTTCCCACTCATAGTCATGTCATTCCCATTCCCCTTCCCCCTCACATCTCCATGTGTTTTGTATAAAGTTCTCTGAAATCTTTGAAATAATAAAGTAAACATGCACTTTATTAATCAAACTGTGTGACACTGTCAGTCACAAGATACTGTATTTCAGTTTGCCTTGTTAGAAGACAAACATGAGGTGATTCAGTAGAGTTTTCATTCACTCACTTATAAAAGGAATGAAAATAAATAAAACCTTAGTCTACCTTAATCTACAGCAAAGTTCATAATATTTGCACATCAGAACCAAGGTGTAGCTGTAGTCCATGCTCTTAGTAATAATGGCCATAGTCCTCCCAGGGATGCATGTTTGTGTACAATAAATCTTTTCTTAATGGTTTTTTATGCAATTTATTAAAGAAAAAGTTTATAACAATCAGTGATTCACAAATTGCAACATTTAAGAAGTAATATCTTCCACAGTCTGTCATATTATACTTTAAAGCAATCAGAACTGCTACATATGGAATTAATTTTTGAAGTATTCTGTCAACAGAATAAAAAAAAGTTTCAAAGGCCTCATGACATTGCCTGAAGATTCAGAAGCATACAAAAGATCATTCTCTTCTTCTTATGCTGCTCTGAAATGTCACAGGGACCGTTTCTTAGACACGGTATATAACAGAGGTCAGCAGGTCTGAGTTCAGATAGAGATGAGGAGGAAGCAGGTCACTGTTTTGTGTTTTCATGTACTGTAGAATTGAAAACAGGGCATTTATTAATGTATTATTCAACGAATATAAAGCACCAAAATAAAATTAAAACAAATGATACCTGATTTTTATTTGCCACATCTTTTCTTGTCAATTTTCTCCCTAAAATAAAAAAATAAAAAAATCATATGATCAACCGAGAAAACAAAAAAGTGATTTTAAAGCAACTGTAAAGTTTAGTTCAAGCACTCAAACTGCTCACCTTGGCGTCTAACGACATAAAGTAATGATACAGTCATAACTATGAACACCAGCCCTGCTATTCCATTGCAGATGTACACATATGGCCAGAGCCACTGCTGATCATCATTGGGAACTGTATTCAGATCACCTAATATTGAACGAAAGAATATTAAAGACATGCACTTAAATGCAGTTTCACTTTTGAAAGCCTATTGACAGTTATCATCATATCATGTTGTAATGGTCATGCCTTACTTGCATTGCTGTGATTGTCTGAAAACTCATCCTTATTATCTAGAGAAAGTATTTAAAATACATTTTTACAATATTTATATTCTCAGAGCGTCTGAATGCTTACATACTGCCAATAAAATAAAAGATAATGTCACTCACCTGTCACAGTGACATTGATAGCATGGGACACAGAGCTGTAGCCTTCTTTACATCTGTATAAACCTGCATCCTCCATTGAGATGTTCAGGAAAGTCAGGAAAGCCTTCCCTTCATGCTCTGTTGTGTTCTTCCACTCAGTTTTAATGTAATCTGACTGATTTAAATCTACACAGTCATTCCCAGAGATTTTGCACCATGAGATTCTTAGGCTCCTGTGACATCCACGTGTAGTTACAGTACAGTTTATCTTCAACTCTGTCATAACACGAGCTTTAAACATTGTGTTTCGTGGCACTTTCATCTGTGGTATACAATCATGGTCAGACCCTAAAAGAATTGAGATAACAGGGGGAAAAAAAATCATTCTGTAGATTAAGATCAAGCAGAGGGAGATCTTTCAGTATTTCAGCTCTTCAGATATCAGTGCCGATATTCTCCACTAAAGAAAACTGTCTAAGATTAAAAAAAAAAAAATGTTCACACAAATGTGAAAAAGAACCTTTTTTAATTTGTTTAATTATTTTAACTATTAAGAATGTTTACTGGTGTTAACATTAATTGTAAAATTGTACGGTACAAATTTTCATCCTTGCATGTTTCTACAAATGGTGAAACACATCGCCCTGCACCTTTAGTGAATTGTTTATATATTTTTTTCATAATGGTGGATTTAAAACCAATATAACAGAGACCCTCACCATCCACAACCATTAGTATAATCCAGTGCATTAATATCTAAAAGTGTCTTTACTTTGGCGTATTGTTCTATTCTTTTGGGCATTAAGACTAAGTCTAAATGTTCTCATCTAAATGTTATTGTGTTAGATGGTTTAATTATTTAATCATATTTATGTAAAAACTACAACATAAACAAAAATGCTGTTATTCAAGTTTTAAAAGCAAATATTTTTCAGCATAATTTTCTATAATAATTCTGTGTAATAGTATTACATGTCAGTGATTGTGTTTTTTCTCTGCAACAAGCAGTACTACTACATTGTAATCGTAACATTGCATTTTACACATATAATGCCTCCCAAACATCACATTTAACAATCAGTAATCAGTAATCTAAATCAGTCAGTCTATAGTGCAGATCTCAATACTCACTATTTGTGGTGCCGCTGACACCAAGCGATAACAGGAGGAGAGAAGCGACAAGGTTGCAGTTAACCTGGAATATACAGTTGTCCATTGTTGAATATCTTTTATCAGAAAATGTGTATTGTTAAAAGTTAATAAATAAAATCGACATGTGTAAATTTTATTTGTCAGGAATATGTGCTGTAGGCTGTAAATTCTGACATCTCTCACCATCGCTGTTTTTGCTTTTCTTGTATTTCTTGACTTGTATCTTCACCTCCTTGGCTCGTAAGTGCTTTTCACCTGTGTTTTTTCTTTGCATTTGTTACTATACTTGTTAGTTGGTTTTGTGTCTGTCTTTGTATCTCTTGGTTTGCCTTCTTTGGTCATTGACAGTGTCAGACCTCATCTAATTTGTTTGAAGTGGTTTCAGGTTGTCTGAACCTTCATGTAAAATTCGAAGAGAAAAAGGATGAAGAAAAAGAAAGAAAGATGATGAGCTCAAATGAACTCAGTGTCACCTCCGTGTGGATAGTGACTGAACACCAGCGCAGTCAGTAAACTCAGACTTGCTGTTTGTTCTGTTCTGTTCAAGACGTAATGTGTTTATTCCATTTTCTGGGTAACAAACCATTTTATAACTGATTAACAATATATTTCCAAAAATTTACATTTACATTCTTTGGACTACAAAACCATATATATATATATATATATATATATATATATATATGAATATATATATATATATATAGATGGAAATCATCTTCTGTACAATCAAAACAATCAAAAACTCACAATAGAAAATACTGCCAGTATATTGCCAGAAAATATAAGTAGGCCAGTATGACATGGTCATCGTTGCGGTGTTTGCACTCTTTCTTTCTGTTTCTATACAGCTGCAATTAAAAAGGTTTAGGGATTGTGTAAGGGACACAAAAATATCTATATTATAATAAATATTTAACAAATATATTCATAGAGTTCATTTATATATTTACAATAAAAATATAAAGCATTTGTGAGGACTTTTACTTTTACATTGTATATGCTTCGAATACATCCATATTGTACATTTGATCATATATGCACACATTCAGATATTAATGTGTGAACGTTGTGTTTGAAAATACTAATGAGATGATAATATGTACGATTAAAGTTGAGCAAAATATCTCGTGCAACCAAAGCCAAATGAAAAGAATGTGCAGGGCTCCGTTTAAGTACAGAACCACAGGAAGTCTAAGGAGTTACCACTTCCTGTATCTTGCAAGAAGCCCTTCTAAACTTACTTTATATACCATGACTGATGGCTTTTAAGTTACCATTGGAAACAGGAAAAACATTATTGTTTAAAGACACCATATCATAAATCACTTCAATATAGTGCATCTACAAATATATATGTTCTCTTGGTGTGACAAACCACTTAAAGCCAATTGTGAATCGTCATTTACCACCCATTATACTTTTATAATGACCCATAGAGTGATGCAGGATAAGATAAGATGTAGGATTGGACATTTTATTTATTGGGTACTAATTGGATCATGAAAGCGGACGCTACATACTAATACTAGTTAAAACAATGCTAAACAATTGATAGATAGCTATTGGTCCCGATGAGGAAAACCACATCCTACTATGTGATGTTTTTTTGAAAATGTAAGAATGCAGAAAGTTATCTGTGATGAATGGTTTTCAGGAGTTCACACTTACAAATAACTGGATTGAGTAAACGACCCAGGCAATATGAGGGTTTGGAAAACATTATTTTTGCAATTTCGTTCTGTGCCGCTCATTTCGCTACTAAGTCAGCCGAAAATTCTTTAGTCATTGGGATGAATAATTTAAATAGGTTTAGGAATAATTTATTTAGTCTCGTATTATTAGCTCTATATATAAATAGTTAACTTCACATTTTGAAATTAATCAGTGGAAATTAATCAGCCATTGGTTTGCTATAAAAACAAACTAAAGTAAAAAACTAAAACAACTGAAATAAGGCGTGTCACGTATGTGTGTTCTGCACTCGTGCTCTTTGTTTTGGTTTTTTCCCGCCACTCATTAATCATTATCATCATCAGCTGTGTCTTGTTAATTACCTTGTTTCTCCCTTTGTTTGCCACTTGTATATATTCCCTGTGTTCTCCCTCAGTCTTTGTCGGCTCTCAGTTATAGTAGTTTAGTTTAGTATATTTTAAGTGTATGTTCCTTTGGCGCGTCGCTTATATATGGTGTTCCTGTATCCCTGTCTTTTGTGAAATAAAGTCTACATTCCCATGTGCTGCTTTATCTGGAGGATTCTATACCACGCACCGTAACAGAAGAACCAACCATAAACTGAAAGATGAATGGGGCAGAAGATAAACTCCTCAACATCCCCCGGCCTTTGCAGTGGCATGTGAAGGAGTTTTTGGAGTTTTCACATCAGGTGAGCTGGAAGGAAGCTATGATTAATGCATGCTTCTGGATGGGACTGGATGATCGTTTATTTCATTACATTTCTCCTGGCGATTGTTATAGGTCCGTTGTGGACTTTATTAATTATGTCCTCGAGCTAGAGAATTCCAATTTCTTTGTTGATATAGCTAATGAGGACAATTTAAACGGTCAGTCAGTCCCTATCCAGAAGCAGGTGGCCACTCCAGCTCATCCTAACCCAGCACCCTCCACATACCACCCCCAAGAGATCCGTCCATTTCTGCCCAGCGAGGGACATGGCAGCCACAGTCGTGCCCGTGGGGATCTTGTTGGACTACGAGGGGAGGTCCTCTGAGTCCGCTGAGTTGCCAAACCCGCCGGGGAATGGCTAATAGACTTTTGGACTGAGCCAGAGATTCTCTAGCCCGCTCCAGTGATTCCAGAGTTCGCTTCGGATCTTTTTCCCGTGTTTCCTCCAGTGTTCCCTCCTGAGCCCGCTCCAGTCTCATCAGATCTCACTGAATCTGCTCCAGGATCCGCCTGGATCCACTCCAGAGCTCCCGCCAGAATCTGCTCCAGAGCCTGAGCTCCCTTCCTAAGAAGGCCACACCACGTCACCACCCTGGACTCCGCCCTGGTCACCTGAGCTCCCGCCCCCGCCCTGGACTCCACCCTGGACTCCACCCTGGAGGCCACCTGATCTACCCGCTCCTGCCCATGGCCTCCAGGGTGCCCCACCCCAGATTGGACTCTCTTAGGCACGAAGTCAAACTTTCCGGGAGGGGGCAGTAATGTTACATGCATGTGTGTTCTGGACAACTTATAATTGACCCTTATGTGCTCCAGGGTCACATTTTAGTAAAGCTTTTTGCTTGGCAAAACTAATCGGCCTAAAAGAGACCTAAATAAATATAAGCAGACTTGTATTAACTGAAACTTAATAAAAAGTCAAATCACTAGTAACAAATAATTCACACTTGCATATAATTAAATCGAGTATGCATATTTGGTGTGCTGTTCAAGGGGAGGGCTCCGGATGCTGGAAAACTGTCATAGAACAGAGGCAAGTCTACTATATACACACCTTTTACTTATTAATTGAGTTGAGTAACTCAATGTGCTCCTCCTGTGTTAATTAGGTCAATTATCTGAATGTGGTCCTCCCAAACTTTGTTGATAAAGCTTCATTAATGTTACATCATTGATGTAATGTTATATTTTAGTATTACATTTGTTCCTTTCCTTCCTTTTCTTCCTTTAATAGGATTGGTCTTGTGTGTAATGTGTGGCTGTTGGTGGTTAGACCAGATAAGAAACACGGACGATAAATGCTCCCCGAATTCCTCTGGAGGGAGCTCTGCCTCTTTGATTGCTTCCAATTGACATTTGTTGAAACTTAGATGGTGGAAATGTAGTTTGAAAGATTGTTGTGATTTCTGTGATCTCTTCCTCGTGTCTGACAGAGCGCTGCTAACCACTTTTGATACAATGTAATTTTGTATGTAACATCAGCTTCGTCTTTACGCTGTGTGTGACTTCTTAATTATTCTGAGCGAAGCCATAGGGGGTCAAAAAAAGGAGCAAAGAAAACAAACGAGGAGAATAAAACATGAACACCTTTTTTGGCTTTTTTGTGCCACGTTATTGTCTTGATGTTTGGAGAAGTGCACTTCATAGCGTTAAACATTTAGCCCACACATGTCATTCTAAAATGAGTGTCTCCTATTCCCCTTCACCTTCACACCTCCATGTCTTTGATGTGTTTGGAATAAAGTTCTCTGGAATAATAAAGCAAACATGCACTTTATTCAAGCTGTGTGACATTGTCGGTCGCATACTGTTTTGTTTGCATTGTTTTCTGACAGACAAACATGAGGTGATTTTGAGGGACGGGTGTGCACTGTGTGTTTTCATCCACCCACTCATATAGGAAATAAAAAAAAACCCCTCTCAGTTACTTCACCTGGTCTACAGTGACGTTCAGTGTTTTTTTTATACAGGCTTTTTAAAAGAAATGATTGTGTTATTTTTTTCCTCAAAAATTGGGTCAAAGATAAGCTATAATCGCATTATCTAGATCTGCAAAAATCCATCTGCCACAATATTTTTAGTAGGACTAAAGACTAAACTAAATGAAGAGCATATTTTTAAATGTAACTCACTTCCATTTATAGTTTAATGTAAATAGACTGTGTGTTGTGTAAAAACAATTGTGTTGTATACGATTCTTTTATTATTATTATTATTATTATTATTATTATTCGGAAAAAATTAATGTTGTGTGCAATTTTTGGGAATTCTGATTCGTCTATGTAAATGAATTCTTTTGAATCTGTTCACCAAAAAGATTCAGTCAAATTGGTTCACTGACATTTTCTGCTGGTTATATCCTATGCCAGTAAGGACAACTATCTCAACTCTCTCTTGTTACCCTATTACATATACTAATACATTTCTGGCTTTCTATAAAATGCAAAATCCTGCCCCTTTCCCCAGAATCATTTTCAAAATGGCAGGTCTGCAGTATCAATTTTGATACTTTGAGTTTTAAACTAGACGGTCAGTTTGTTTTAAAAGTCTTGCATGCTGTTTTCTCAATTCTCTATAACCTGTTGCAGTGCTATTTTGAAAAGCAGAAGAGAGACAAGCACACATAAATCTGTACTGGTGAAAGTTTCTCAGGACAATCCTAGTCATGTGAAATATGGGGAACCTGTACCTGTTACGGGGAACTAAGAAAAGACGACTTTCTGATGGACCATCGTTAAAGAACTATAAAGGTAGTGGCTCCAAAATGTATATTGATGTATTATGACATGGGTACAGTGGGGCAAAAAAGTATTTAGTCAGCCATTAATTGTGCATGTTCTCCCACTTAAAAAGATGAGAGAGGCCTGTAATTTTCATCATAGGTACACTTCAACTATGAGAGGCAGAATGAGGCAAAAAAAATGATTTTTTGGGGCTGTCGCTGGGCAACACGGATTTTCAACTCCCTCCAAAGATTTTCTATGGGGTTGAGATTTAGAGATTGGCTTGGCCACTCCAGGACCTTGAAATGCTTCTTACAAAGCCACTTCTTCGTTGCCCAGGTGGTGTGTTTGGGATCATTGTCACGCTGAAAGTCCCAGCCACATTTCATCTTCAATGCCCTTGCTGATGGAAGGAGGTTTTTACTCAATCTCACAATACATGGCCCCATTCATTCTTTCCTTTACACGGATCAGTCGTCCTGGTCCCTGGCAGAAAAACAGCCCCAAAGCATGATGTTTCCACCCCCATGCTTCATAGTAGGTATGATGTTCTTTGGATGCAACTCAGAAATCTTTCTCCTCCAAACACAAGATGAGTTTTTACCAAAAAGTTCTATTTTGGTTTCATCTGACCATATGACATTCTCCCAATGCTCTTGGGGATCATCCAAATGCTCTCTAGCAAACTTCAGATGGGCCCGGACATGTACTGGCTTAAGCAGGGGGACACGTCTGGCACTGCAGGATTTGAGTCCCTGGAGGCGTAGTGTGTTACTGATGGTAGCCTTTGTTACTTTGGTCCCAGCTCTCTGCAGGTCATTCACTAGGTTCTCCCGTGTGGTTCTGGGATTTCTGCTCACTGTTCTTGTGATCATTTTGATCCAATGGGGTGAGCTCTTGTGTGGAGCCCCAGATCGAGGGAGATTATGAGTGGCCTTGTATGTCTTCCATTTTCTAATAATTGCTCCCACAGTTGATTTCTTCACACCAAGCTGCTTCAGTCTTCCCAGCCTGGTGCAGGTCAACAATTTTGTTTCTGGTGTCCTTTGACAGCTCTTTGGTCCTGGCCATAGTGGAGTTTGGAGTCTGAATGTTTGAGGTTGTGGACAGGTGTCTTTTATAATAATAACGAGTTCAAACAGGTGCTATTAATACAGGTAACGAGTGGAGGACAAAGGAAGTTACAGGTCTGTGAGAGCCAGAAATCCTGCTTTTTTGTTGGTGACCAAATACTTATTTTCACCATAATTTGCAAATAAATTCTTTAAAAATCAGACAATGTGATTTACTGGATTTTTTTCTCATTCTGTCTCTCATAGTTGAAGTGCACCTGTGATGAAAATTATAGGCCTCTCTCATCTTTTTAAGTGGGAGAACTTGCACAATTGGTGGCTGACTAAATATGTTTTTGCCTCACTGTATATAAATAATACAAAAATTGAACATTTTTTGTGCAAAATATGACCTGTTATTGTGCCACACCTGACAGTGTGGGCGTCCAAGACCTTTTGATGCTTGTGGTGAGTGAAGGCTACCCTGTCTGATCATACAGAGTTACTGTAGCTCAAATTGCCAAAAAACTTAATACAGTTTTCTGTGTTTGGGCCTGCGCAGCCACAGACCAGTCAGAGTGCCAATGATGACCCCTGTCCACTCTTGAAAGCGCCTATGCTATGTGAGCATCAGAACTGAACCATAGAGCAATGGAGGAAGACTGTCTGGTCTGATCAATCATAGTTTTTTATAGATCAGGTGGATGGTCTGCTACATGTACGTTGTTTACCTGGGGAAGAGATGGTAGCAGGGTGCACTATGGGAAGAAGGCCGGTGGTGGCAGTGTTATGCTCTGGGCAATGTTCTGCTAGGAAACCTTGGGTCCTGACATTCATGTGAATGTTACTTTGACACTTGATAGTTGCGGACCATGTATGCACCTTTTAATGACAGTGATATTCCCTGATGGCGCTGGCCTCTTTCTGAAGGGTAATGCACCCTGCTAAACTGTTAGAATTGTTCATGGCTTGTGGAACATGACATAGAGTTCAAGGTGTTGCCCTGGCCTCCAAATTCCTCAAATATCAAATACAATCCATGGAGGCCTCAACTTTAAACAGAATTTAAAGGATCTGATGCTAATGTCATGGTCCTACCACAGGACAGGACACTCTCAGAGGTCTTGTGGAGTCCATGCCTCAGCTCATCAGAGGATCTACACGATATCAGGCAGGTGGATTTGATATTGTGGCTGATCACTGTATACATATATTAAATTTGTGTTAAATTATAAAACATATATACTGTTTTCTTTTTGTCAAACTGTATATGTTAATATCGTGAACTACACCTGTGGTTACTCTGCTAGGTGAGTTCGCTTTCAAACATCCGCTAAAAACCACCTTGAAAACAATTAAAAGTGTGAAGAAAGTCTCATAGCATCATTTGTTCACAGATACCACTTGGTTTGATATTTGTATCCAATACAATGACATCAAAGTTTGAATTAAATGTCTTTTTTAAAGGTTTTATGATGAATTTCAGATGAAAACCAAGCTATCGACATTCATTAATGATGGTTCCTTGAATTACTCTTAATGTTTATACCAGTTTATTTACCAAAAAGTGATTCACAGTCAACGATCTACAACAAGCATATTCCCATTTATTCCATTCTTTTTTTATTTTAAAATATCTCGGAGCACGGGGTCCCCTGTGAGAGGAGGGTCTTGCTCATACATTCTGAAAATGTACTTCTAGTGCGTATTCCATGAGAAACAGGTCTCTGACTCATGTCAAGGTAAATGTGTTGAGATTAAATAAGGAAATTTTTTATGGAAGTCCCCTTTAAAGGAATGAGTCATAGTCTTAGGTGAAACCAGACACACCAACGAGAGCAGCAGCAAAACTTATTTAATGCAAATAAGATTTGAGCTTGATGAGGAATCAACTATTGGGTTAATTGACTCATTCACACAAACACTGTATTGTACTGTATTAATAGAAGGGAGTACATTACTCATTGACCTTGAATACATTAACAGTAGGAGGTCATATATACTGTTCTTCTTTGTGGGCGTACAGTATAAATAGAGAAGTGTATGTAACTCATTGACCTTTTGTGAATTTAAAAAAGGAGGTTGTAAGTACTATTCTTCATTGTGGGTGGAAAAGAATCCCACCATCATATCTGGTAAGTTTCAGTCTCCCCCTTCTCATACAGGAAATGTTTTTGCATGCTTTTGCTCTTGTGGGCTTCTCAGTTTGTGCATAGAAACTCTACAAATCACAACTTAGATGCTGAAAAAGTGAGACTTACTGGTAATCTCTGGTGGTCTTTTACTATTAAAAATATCATTACCTCTGTGCAATACATTTATGAGTAGAAAAAAATAATTTAGCAACAATATTATTTCTATTTCTAAATCAATGAAGTGAAACATTTCAAACTATACTGTAAAGAACCGTTGACACCAAGGACTATAACTAACTACGAAGTTTTAATAATAGTTCTAATTCTACTAAAATAGGGATGTTCACACCACAACTATAACAATACTGACAGAAAGGAATAATATTGTTGGAATTACTTTTAGAACATTTTTTTCCCCTCAGGTAATGAACAGTAAAAACATTGACAGCCAGTCAGAATCCACCCGATTTAAAGAGCGTGAGCACTTGAAGCTGCAGACTACACAACTGCAGTGTGCACAAACGTTATTGTCCGTTAGTGTGGAAGCTAATACATTTATCTTTATAGTTAACTTTAGTTAACATTCCTGGTGTGAACAGGCCTTCATTTTTTAATCTTACAGTAACCTATGGTATATACGATTGAAGAAAAACAACTGAATTACTATCATCATTTAACTCTTTTAAATACCAACCGGACCATGAGATTTGTCTGTTCAGTCAAATTTGTAAAACGGCAGAAGGGATGAACTGAAATGAAAATTCACTTTCTGACAGTATGTGGTTAATATATGTGAGTTACTCTGGCACAACTTTTCATTTCTGACACACTTGTTACAGAGAAGAAAGGAAGTCAAACCGTATTTAATTCCCCCTTCTTTGTTAGCAACTCATATTTAAGTATTTACTATGGTTTTTACCACACAACACCAAGTCGTAGTTTTATGTAACAGCAGCGACTCTGGGTATGTGATCAAAAGAGAACCACACCATTACAAAAGATAACAAAGATAAGTTCTTACATTTAATAAAATAACACCTTAAAAGGAACATCCATTGTAGAAGCCTTTGTCAATCCTTGTGTGGTTAATTTCCTGCTAATTTTCCTATATATATATATATATCCTTATTTGTGCAGATAAGGGAGTTGTTAAATAGTTTTTGAATACTGAATACTGTTCTGTTAATTCGTGCCAGACCTTTAAAACACCAGCAGCTAGTTGCCATCAAACAATCCAGAAATAGCGGTGTCCAAAAAACCCAGATTCTTGCTCCTCATACCATTATAATGTTCTTATTACAGCAAATGAGTGACCATTTTTCATCAGTCATTTCTCAGTGTCTAAGTAAATGAATAATTGAATCACCGGAAACGGATTGCAGCATATTCTGAAGGTTCTGGTTCTGGTTCTGGTTCTTGTCGTGCTGTTCTTCTCGGCCCTCTTGACGGAGCCTGATGATTTAAAGAAGCATACACAAGAACATTCTCTTCTTCTCCTCTGCCGACAGTGTTGTATCTAACATCTGAAACTCTTCCAGCTGATGGTGTTCCTCTGACAGGTAGAGTTTCAGAGACACGGTATGAAGCAGATTTCGGCCGGTCTGAGGAGGGACGGGTGTTGTGATGGGGATGAGGAGGAGGAGGAAGAGGAGGCAGGTCACTGCTTTGTGTTCGCATGCACTGTAGAAGTAAAAACAGAGCATTTAAAAAAAATCAGTGGATTCAATAAACAATTCTACAGAGCAAAATGAAAACAAAAGATACCTGATTTTTATTTGCCATATCTGTTCTTGTGGATTTTGTCCCTGTGGAAAATTTCAGATCATTTCTCATAAACTAATGGAATGTTTTTTTTAGTTTTTTTTTTATTGTAGCATGAAGTCCAGATTTTATTGCAAATTCCCAACCCACTTACCTTGGCATCTGATGCAAATTAATGATACAGTCATAACTATGAACACCAGCCCTGCTATTCCACTGCAGATGTACACATATGGCCAGAGCCACTGCTGATCATCATTTGCAACTGTATTCAGATCTCCTAATATTGAACGAAAGAATATTAAAGACATGCACTAAAATGCAGTTTCACTTTTGAAAGCCTATCTACAGTTATCATATCATGTTGTAATGGTCATGCCTTACTTGCATTGCTGTGATTGTCTGAAAACTCATCTTTATTATCTAGAGAAAGTATTTAAAACACATTGTTACTATATTTATATTCTCAGAACGTCTGAATGCTTACATACTGCCAATAAAATAAAAGATAATGTCACTCACCTGTCACAGTGACATTGATAGCATGGCCTACAGAGCTGTGGCCTTCTTTACATCTGTATAAACCTGCATCCTCCATTGAGATGTTCAGGAAAGTCAGGAAAGCCTTCCCTTCAGTCTCTGTTGTGTTCTTCCACTCAGTTTTTATGTAATCTGAGTGATTTAAATCTTTACAGTCATTTCCATAGATTTTGCACCATGAGATTCTTGGGCTCCTGTGACATCCACGTGTAGTTACAGTACAGTTGATCTTCAACTCTGTCATAACACGAGCTTTAAACACTGTGTTTCGTGGCACTTTGATCTGTGATATACAATCATGGTCAGACCCTAAAAGAATAAAGGAAACAGGAAAAAATGCAGACCAAGAAAAGCCTTAGCATGTCTGAAATCAGCACTGGCATTAGCCATTAAAACACACCATAAAAGACCATTAGTGTAATTTTCACATTCTAATTTTCAATCCTGAAAAAGTAAAGTGAAACCTTCTCAATTTGTTTTTTCATGTTGGTATGAAGTCATAAGGTAGAGTAGGCAACATTTTTCATAACTTTTGTCATTTCCTGATAACAATCAAAAATAGGTTAAATATTAAATATTATGTACATACAAGTAAAAAAAAAATACATATATCTTCTGTTGAAGTCTCAGGACCAAATCAAAAAACATAAGATTAATTCACTTTTTGATAAAATCCAATGGCTCAGCAGGGCCTGCATTGAACGCAAGTTAATTTAAACTTTCAAATGCCCAGAAAGGTATAAATATATTTAAAACAGTTCATGTGACTACAGTGATGCAACCTTAATGTTATGAAGTGACGAGAACAAAACAAAATAACGACTTTATTCAACAATATCTAGTGATGGCCAATTTCAAAACAGTGCTTCATGAAGCTTCGAAGCTATCTTTAGTTTTCGAATCAGTATTTCAGATTGTTTTGGATTGTATTAAACTGACAAAGTCACATGAATCACTGAAATTTCGAAACAGTTATGACATAACGATGCCTCGTTTACTGAAATCATGTGACTTTAGCAGTTAATAAGCGCTCCGTAAAGATTCGTAAAGCTTCTGTATTTTGAAATGGGCCATCAATAGATATTGTTGAATAAAGTTCTTATTTTGTTTTCTCCGTGCATAAAAAATATTCTTGTCACTTCCTAACATTAAGGTTGAACCACTGTACTCACATGAACTGTTTTAAATATATATTTAGTATCTTTCTGGGCATTTGAAGTTTAAATTAACTTGCCGTCAATGCAGGCCTCACTGTGCCGCCGGATTTTATCAAAAATATCTTAATTTCTGTTCTGAAGAGGAATGAAGGTCTTAAGGGTGTAGAAAGACATGAAGGGTGAGTAATTAATGATATTATTTCATTTTTGGGTGAACTAACCCTTTAAGAAGACACAAGTGAGAGCTTTTATTCTTTATTTGAAGTCTCAGGACTAAAAAAAAACTTCATCCAATTATTGCATTCAGACCGAATTTGCATTGTATTCTTTTGCTTTATTCGGGTTAGGTTGAGCTTCTGCTTATGTTCGCTGATCAATGTTTACATGCGAGTTAAAGACTAAATTAGATCTGTTCATCAAAACAAGCAATCGATAGTCTTCAGAAAATTTGGACTAAATCGCTCGATTCAAATGGATTAGTTTTCCGATCTCGTTATGAAGCTTTTGAAGCATCAAAGTGGTAGTTACAAAGGCAGTCAATTTAAGTAAACCTGACAGCATTCTGTCATCAAAAAGATCTTAATTTGTGTTCCAAAGATGAACAGTCTTACATTAATGACAGAATTTTCATTTTGGGGTGAACAATTTCATGCCAAAATGATTCTGCAGCAGTCAGGTGGTACAAGACCACACTCTTTAAGTTGTTCACATTCATTATTATTGTTATGTTGTGTGCTTTGAGACATTAGGCAATTAAACGCCGTCTCTCTTGACGCAGATTCTTCTCTGGCTGTGTGCATTCATGTGTTTTGGAAGAGGCGTGGCTTTGGAGAGTGATCTGAAGGGAGAGGGTGGAATCTTATTATTTCAACGCCAGCTTGCTGTTGCTCGCCTCTCCAAAACTGTCAACCTTTTAATTGAATTATATCCACTATTCTTTAAACCCCCACCCTAATCCCTAAGTGCAATGCAGCGCATGAGCTTTATTCTTTGTTTAAGAATCGGATGGAGACTTTATTTGGTTCATTACATCTATCTGTTAATATTCGCATAAAGACCAAGTCAAAGAACTTTCAGTTAAATTATATTGGCTAAGATGAGTTAATGATTCAGATATAGGTATCTATAAGAATTGAAAATCTAAATGAACTAAAATTTAAGTTCTCTAAGGGAATATTTATCAGATATATAATATTACAGTAGATTTATGATAATAATTCTTTATTACTGAATAATTATCATTATTGTTATTATTATTATTATTATTATTTTACTAATACAACAAAACAAGGCCAGTCGAAACTTCATGACATACACCGACCAAAATGGGGCGAAAATAAGCACCGTCCAACGGCAACAGATGTGGCAGGGGTAACACACTGATCCGACAAAATCCTTCTGTTGCTGTTAAATATATATATATATATATATATATATATATATATATATATTTTTTTTTTTACTTTTTTTAACATTTAAATAAATGACATTGCTTGTTTATAAGCTGAACCAAGATATATGACATTATATCTACATACAAGACATTATATGTGTGACAGTAAATGTTATTGAATGGGGAAAAAACAGATACTGTAGTTCTCGGGTCAATAATTTGTCAGGTGAAAGGTTATGCAACAGCTTTCTAGTCATAAAACCATACACACACCACAACTGTTGCCTTTTACATACCACATTGTCAGCTAGAAATCACACTTAACAATATATTACTGACTGACATCAGTCACTAATAGGGCATCATAGAGAAGATCTTAATACTTACGGTTTGTGGTGCCGCAGACACTAAACGATAGCAGCAGGAGAGAAATAGCAAGGTTACAGATGATCTGGAAGACAGAGCAGCCCATGATTAAAGGTTTTTATCAGACAACATATGTTTAAAAACGAATTTCCAAAATGAGAGCTCTGCACATTGTTTGTCATGTGTGTGTGTGTGTGTGGTTGTGTGTATTGGAAAGACCAAGAGTGAAGTGGAAGTGTGCTGTAAGCTGTAAGTTCCTCAGTGACGTCACTCACCATCTCTGTTTCTCTTTTCTTAACTTGTTTCGTCCCTCCTTGTGCTTTTCAGTGCTTTTCACCTGTGTTGTTTCTCAGCATTTCTAGCATTTTTTTAGTGTTTTTGTGTCTGTCTCTGTATCTCTTGGTTGTTCTTGGTTTGCCTTCTTTGATCACAGTGTCGAACCTCATCTAGTGTGTTTTTAGTGGTTTCAGGTTGAGTGAACCTTGCCCAGGTTGGTTGAACCTTCATGTAAATGTTGAAGAGAAAAAGAATCAAGAAACAGAAAGACATTGTGCAAATGAACTCATTGACACCTCCTTGTGGATAATGACTGAACACCAGCACAAAGATCTACTTGCTTACTATCTATTCTTTCCAAGGAGATTTAAATACCTGCATAAAGCTTTGTTAGCATTCCCATTTCTTTCAGTGGCAGTTGTTTGACTGATGCAGGAGTCCTCAGAAGTATCCAATTATAAATCTGCCATCTTTGCTCATGGTAGCTTGGAAATGGCCGCAGGTTGTTTTAAGCCAGTCACCTGAGCTATAAATACCATCAATGGAGAAAGAGGCTCAGGAGGCACAGGAGTTGCAGTTACAGAATTTACCTAACAGGTTCATATTAACCAGCAAAACATGGACCTATAGTACGAAAAGGTGTCCTCCAGTAAAACAAAAGAAAACTGGTCATGCAGTTTTCTAGCATAAGTAAAGCATTAGACATGCTTAGGTTTTTATTTGGAATACAAATTATACAAGTTCAAATGAGTGCTTGTTTTCAACAGTCCAGCTTTGTTATTAGCAATTTTTCAGGTCACCTTGAAGAGATAAGAGCAACATTTACACCTAGCTTTAACATGCATTTTGAGTCCAAATAGTATCTGGAAGTTATTAGTAGGATTGCATTTAGCAACATTCTCCAGTGACATCCAGAGATCAGATTGCACTTACCCATGCAAAATGCAAATCACTACTTAAATATTACCTGAGATGTTGTGTAATTGACAGTTCTGATATTTGCATTTACCAAATTTTAAAGTCACCATGAAATAAAAATGTGCACTTCTTTTTTTTTTTTTTTTTAATGATCCAAAATCCAAACAATGGACGAAATGTGTCAGGTTATGCGCGTAACCGTGGTTCACTGAGAACAGGGAATCGAATACATTATTGGGAATGCCTCTGCATGAAATGGTGTCTGAAACACTATCAAATCACGGCAATCGCATTAGCCGGTGACAGCCTATGAAGTCACTACTAGTGCAACCCGAACGCACGTAAGGGGCTCCTAGAAAACAAGTCATCCACTTATCATCTGAAGGGAATGTTCAACAGACGGCCCTGAGGCATGGCAGGGAGACGCAGTGTCTTGTTCCCTGTTCTCAGGGAACCATGGTTACATGCATAACCTGTTACATTCCCTTTCGAAAGGGAACTTGCACTGTGTCGAATACTCTATGGGGAACAAAATACACACGCCGCCATACTGAGGGGAGTGCATGACAAAGAATTGCTGTGACAAATGTCAGAAAAGCAAATGAAATGTCAGAACCACTCCTCCTACGGGTCACAAATAGGCTGTCAGGGACAGCATTCCCTATGGCCACAACCCAAGCTATAAGCCTCAAAGAGGGCTCCAAAAATACCTAGAGGCCTACCAAGGCCACTCAAAGGCTTGGAACCAACAACTTCAAAAAGAAGGAGTCCCTTTTAGGCACTTTTCAGGGGAGTATAGTTGACCCCGAATGCCACCAGGGAGGCTGACCTGGTCCTACTTACCAGCAACCCGTCTGTTACAGAGTCTCTGAAACATTTGCCTCCTGAGGAGGAATCCAGAAAGAGGAACTGCAAACTGGCAGTAACCAACTCAGACCGGATCATCGAGACGGGCATCCTGGGGAGCAGGACTCAGCATAGCGCTTATCAACCCTGAAAAAAAATTATTTTACCTGAAGAAAATAATATCATATATGTCCACTTCTCCTGACTGACCCTTGTTCGTAAGATATGCAGATTATTTTATCACAAATTCATCCAAACAATTTTGTAGAGATGGGAATGGCACTGTATTTGTGTTTACAAGGTGTTTCCAGTGCTGAAGGTGTTGTTGTTCTTGCTGCGATGTCAAAAAGAGGATGATTCAGTTTAGTGCAGTTCAGTTCATGTTCAGTGCTTTTTTCTGAGTGACATACAAAAAAGTAAAGACTCGTAACTCCAAAACTTGTTACATTTATATCTGTTTGTCACGTGTCTTTGTTTGATTTTCCCACCACTCCTTTGTTCCTATGTTCACTGATCTGATTTCATTATTAGTTAATTCATTAATTAGTCATCAATTAGTATCATTTGCTCCTCTGTTCCCTGTGTATTTAAGCCCTATGTTTCATTCAGTCCTTAGCTGTGTCCGAAACCACTCACTCGTTCACTCATTCACTAATCTCTGTATATATATATATATATTTTTTATTATTTTTTAGAAACTCTCACACTCAGAGATGAAGTGGTCGTTGAGCGCCCTCAGGCAACCGATTACGTTACGCTGATGATTAATGAATATTTTTTAAATCGTCCACAAAATGATCATCTCTTAAAGTTTAATGAGTTATCAACAACGCCACAAATTATTAAAACACCTTGCTGTTAGTTAGATTAAATTGAGTTAATGCCTACATAATATATTTTAATAATAAAATAATATACTTATTTTTACTTAACTACTAAAATGTACTTTTTAAAATTAATCTATATAATAATATGTATCTATATTTTAGTAGGTTTTACTTAAGTAATGAATAATAATAATCATTTTTTAAAAAAAGGTAAAACAATAGAACTAACATAAAATATATGTTAAAGAATAAATAAGAAAGCTGTAAAGTATCTCTGAATTATACTTGCTCGCAATTCCGCTCTTTCACAAAGTCCTCTCTGCATTGGATGTTGGGAAATAGTGCTTCAGCAAGTGTATATCGAATGTACACTCTAAATCAGAGAGAATTGTGGGTATAGTACTGAACGAATGTAGGGAATGAAGTCGTTCACTCAGAATTCGGACACCACTACAAAAAGGTGGACACTCAATATAGTGGACTATATAGTGGATAGGGAGCGGTTTCGAACACCGCTCTTGTCTAGCTTTGTATATGGTTAAGTGGTTTGTTTTTGGCATTTTCTCCTGGTGTATTCTCCGGTTGTTTAGTTTATTTGAATAAACGTTGCTCCTGAGTATATCCTTCATCATGCTCTTCCTTGAACCTACAAACCCGCAGCAAAACTATAGGAGAGTCAATTATTTTTTTTTTAATTTGGACATTCTCATGCTGAAACACTGCAAATAAATGGCAATAAATAAATAAATAAATAAAAAATAAGGGGTAATTTACATCTTTCTGATTTAAAATGGAATTTAAAATGAAGGAAATGAGGTAGCAGGACAATTTTTTTTGGTGATGTTCCTCTATATGTGAGCTGTATCTGGATCAAATTTTGTGGTGATTGCATAAAGTTTCCATAAAGCAAAAGTTACAGCATTTGGAACAAAGGTAGGCATTTTTAATTTTTTTTTTTCCTGACTGACATGCACAAATATAATGACTCATGAATCCAAATCTCCAGCAAGGAGAATCAAAAGGTTGATATCGTTTGAAAATGGGCATGGCACTTCAGGCTTAAGGGGTTAAATGTGCAGTAGGTGATCTGAGAAATGCTAATTTTAGCCTGCTAGCACTGAAAGCATATGATCCCACCCTCCCTGCAAATTGCTGTCTTAAGCCATGCCTCCTCCAAAACACATGAACGTGCACAGAACAGAATGACAATATTACGGGATTACTTGTGTCAATCACTGGTGAAAAAACTTTACAGTACTGTAGGTAACTTTGAAAACATAAAAATAGTCCCAGATTACGTGCTGAGTGCTGCTGACATTGAGCTAATTTGTACAAAAAGGTGAAACTCAAAGTGAAACTCTCATTCCAGAGGACTCGTTCTGCTCTGATGCTTTTCAGCGACACCCTGCTTCATACTACAGTAATATTAATACATCTTTAATAGAATAGCTCATCCATTTCAGTCCCATCGGATTCTTTTCCACCAGCTATAGACATGAAGACAACACCTCCCATGATTCCATCAAAATCGAATCATACCATGTACCTACCTGTCCAAAAGAAATACTGCAACCATGGCATCATCTTTCAGACCCTTTGACTCATGCAGTTGTCTCCAGCGTGGAAAAGCAACACAGATGTTAAATAAGGTTTAGCTCTTTTCTGATCCAGATGGGTTTTTTTTTTTAATTATTATTATTATTATTGTCATAATCGTGTCCATGTGTTTTTGTTTCTTCTGTTCCCCAGTTCTGTCATTTGTCACATGTTCCTTGTTTTCATCCTGTCATTTGCCATGTGGTTCTGCTTTGATTTCCTTCTTGTTATTAGTTCATCGTCACCACCTGTGTCTCGTCAATCAGTTATGTCAATCACCTGTTCCCCACCAATTATTCCTCTTGTGTTCCTCTGTATAAATTCCCTCTGTGTCAGTCCTGTCCTTGTTCGTCTTTAATGTTTCGTGCTCGTGCTACCCTGTGTTAATCCTGCCTTGTTAAATAAATTCCTGTATATTAATCTGTCCTCCGTTGCCGTGCTTCCTTGCACTTACCACGAGCGTGACAATTATCGTGGCTTTTCTAAGACTCTTTCTTTTCATAGATCCTTTGCCACTGCCACTTGTTGTTAGTTCAGAAGTATAGGTTGATGCTGCCTTCCAGCAATTCATGCACATGCTATCATTTCGTTCGGATCGAAGGCAGTGTTTGAACGAACATTTTACCTATTGCACCTTTAAATGAACGTGTAACCCCACTTAACTCTTCTGTGTTTCTCCTAATCATAATATAAAACAAACCACATTTTTGTTTAAGATAAAGTATTGCTAAGAAGGAGATCGGAAAATATGGAAATATGTTTCCTCACAGACAGTGATTCCTTGAGTACACTGTAAATTCTTATTAATTCTGAGAAGTCGTTTTAAATGCATGCAAATAAATGCCCAGAGCCTAGATTTAAGCATCTTTACATTTGTAAACTGCCATAGATTATTAGTTTCCTACATTGACCTGGATTTTAGGATTGCCAAAGAAGCTGTGAAAGAAGTGTTTTCTGTAGATATTTTACAAAGGATAATCATGAGACCAAAGGCTGTAGTCTCCACAGAATGAAGTCAGGATGATGATGAGTCATGTTTGTAACTATCAAGTTTTATGCTTGCGTGAAGCATGCAAATCTGTTGATTCTTCCATGCCTTCACTACGTGCTCAGTGACACATTCACATCAAGCTTATTTAAAAGACATGCAAATAACGTAGATCTTCACTTCTCACTTTATTTTCAGTAGAGGAAGTTAAACTTTTCCCAGGTGTTTGGTTTTGTATTTTGAGCTCCACCAGAAAGGTACTGATTTCTCTTTGGTTCCTTGTTCTCTCAGAACCACTATCTGAGGTTTCAGAGCCCCAGTATCTTCATCAGCTGTATTGGTCCTGCTTATTATTATATGTCTTTAATTACTATGTAGTAAGATTTAAATTAACAATTTGACACAATCCACTTAGCCCAATGGTTGGGTTTTTACATTTTATATTATGTGTTTCTTTTTTTAAGTTGTGTAAAGTTTAGGACTTTTTTTAGAAAAAGGTTCTATCTAAATATTTGAACTCTAACTTGGTTCGATCTGTGAGCCAATCAGCACTTTGAACTTTGACACGAGGACCTCAGCGCGCTGCAGCTGAAGAAAACGCATGCCACACATGCATGCATTCAGCACCCATGTGAAGTTCTCTAACTTTAACTCCTCACTTAATTTGACTGCAATTTCAAATGAATATCACTTTTAAATCGTATTTCTAACTAGGAATTCATCATTGGTCATGTATTAATTTCGGTGTTTGATTATTCTATTTAACTCTTTACTTTTACTGTAATCGTTCATTTGGGTCTCAGAGTCCCACGGGGTCCTCACACCGGCCGTTCATCATCTGGGCCCACGATCACAAATTCGCCAGTTCTGATTCTTAGTCAGAGGATGCAGAGTTTGTTATTATGTAAGAGTCGAATCGCCACATGCTTATTCATACAAAAACGCAGTTTGCATAGCCACGATTCTGCAACGTGCTAAGGTAGCGATAGACAGAAATCTAAAAGTTCCACATGATCCATTCACTGAGCCTCCAGTATGACCTATTCTGATGAAGATTTGCAGTAACAATGGATTCATCGTAATCTACTGAAGACAATAATTTCAGAGTCAGTCAGAATAAAATCAAATGTAACAATTTATTAATCAGGTAAAAATGTATCAATGCCAATTACATGATTACACAATTAGAAGCCAGTTCAGACATAATAAATACAAAGGATCTATTACTCCAAAGATGTCTCTAAAAGTAAGTGGGTGGTGGGCGAATGTTTGTGAGTCATTCCTGTGTGGGGCTTCTGACCACAGAATGTCCCCCCTGATGCTCTGCATTTTCCCTTAAATACCCAAATAGTATTTACATACATCATAGTAGATAACATATGCATTCTTAAAGAACTTTCAGTGGCTTGAATCAGGAGGAAGGTGGCAAGGCTTGAGCAAGACTTTGTCCTATTTCTTTGAAATCTTCTCTCCAGATGAGTTTTATTGCTTTATTGTAGGATGCTTGATCTCAGCTTTTGTCTTAGCAGGAAAATCAAGCCTTACAAAAGCATTAAATTGAACTTTCTCATGCTTGTCAACACACAATTTATAAGTAAACTGTTCGTGTTTCTTGACAATTATTGCTTCAATCAAACCTTTTAAAGATAGAACCTTATAATACCTAGCAAAAAGTTTTTTTTTTTTTTTTTTTTTTTAGAATTAGAAGGTTCTATCTGCGTTTGACCCATTCATTTGGGAGTTAATTTTTAATCTCCTGGGAGATGGATTAAAAACTTATTGCCAGATTCTTGAGGATGAATCCTTCAAACAGTGGTACAAGAAGATGTGGCGCCGATCCTTCAATCGTCACTCTCAATCTGTCTGTCTATAAAGCCTATAAAAAAATCCATGCATCCATGTATATCGCAACACTTCAGTTTGTGATTCTTATTAAGTGGGGGTCATTTTTTTGAGTTCTTTACCTAATCTAAGTCTCTGAGATCCAGCACTTCTGGACACTCCAGGCAAGTTGCAGATCTGGAAAATGGTGGTGTTGGAGACTAAAGGGTTCCTGATGGTTTCACACTCAATTCTTCACCTTAATTCTTTTGCAGTTAACATGTCTTCTCATCTCCACCTGTTTCTGTCTGACACCACTGACTCAATGAGTGTTTTGCTGTCCAATTGTCATGCTTTAACTTTGCAGTTTCTAGTCTTGTATTAGTATTGCAACCTTCCCATGAACATTTAATCCTTTTTGATTTTTTAATCTTAAATCTCTTTTTGGCTCACTTTATCTATAAAAGAAAACCTGCCTAATAATTATGCACACCTGAATATAAGCCGTTTTTCATATCCAGCCTTCATGAACAATCATAAATCACTTATAAATGATTAAATGCAAAATAAATAGTAGTTATTAAGATTGATGTGGTTTGGAAGTGGTAAAATGTGCCTGGAAAAAAAATATAATCAGAAAATCAACGTGCATAATAATTTTGCACAAAATGTATAAGGCTACGTTCACACATACAAATTAGTCTGTTTTTTTGCTAAGTCGTAAGTATTTTACGAGTTGCCAAATTCATATGAATTCGTACAAATGACCTACCCCTAATCCTGCCCCTAACCCTAAACCCATCACTGGGGTTTAGACAAATTGTATGAATTCGTACGAGTGAGGTCGTACGAGTTAGTCACCTCGTAAAAGACAAATTGGCCGTGAGATAGCGTTGAGGAAGCTGGTATGAGTGCTTTATTCTGTGCTGTCGTCCAGACTGGTCTCAAAACATGCATTGCACTACTCCCACTTTAATAAAAGAAAGTTAGGCTTGTTCAAAATAGTGTAATCTTACTATTTTTGAAAAATAATGTCTTATTGATGTAGTATAAACTACAACCTTTCATCAAAGTTTTCCTAAAACCTTCTTCTTAGGACAACTTTGATGAACTTTTTTTGATCCACTTCAGATGTTGACTTCTGTATTTTGAGCAACAGAAGTGACACTGACGCACTTCACTTTGCTGTACTGGAGCGAGTGAAAGCAGAGTGTATTGAATTGGCGAGATTTTGGATATTTAAGAAGCATCCTAAGCAGGTTTCATCATTGGATGTACCTGCACATTTTTGCTCATGACTTTTTTGTTAAAATACCTGATACACAACTGAATAATCATAAATTTCACATACTTCAACAAGTGCCTTCTGCTTTACAGGAGTTTTTTATGAATTGTCCAATTAACCAGACTCCAACAACACAAGGGCTCAATTCCTTATTTGTGTGTACTGCAAAAAACTTATCAAAAATAAGGAATTGAAGGCTTGTGCTATTGTAGGTCAGGTTAACAGCAGTATTAGACTGGAGACATTCTTTTAAACTAAAATTTTTATTGCCATAGACAACTTGAATTGTGCAACTGCAAGTATTACTGGGCTTACTTACATTAACATCACATAATGATATGTACTGTATACTAAATTAGTAGATTAAGAAATTAATATTAGGTTTGTATTATAAATGATTGCATGACAACAAGCAGGCTATTATCAAACCATTATTTTAGGAAAGACAGAGAAGGTTAAAGGGAGAGATAAATATGTATGACATCAAGGTAAACATATGTTACAAGGACACTTAACAGAAGAGAAATAGGGTAAAAGAAAACAAAAGTAGCAACTACAATGAAATAAGTTAAAGATACTTTGTAACCCTTATGTATTGAGTTCACAAACATGAATGAAAAGAAAGTATTTTCACAAAATGAGTTTCAGAACAAAATTTAAATAAATGGTGGCTCTCAACTCAGTTCACATGTCTGTCTACAGATGACTTTGAAATCAAATATTGATATGTTCTTACATTTCATTTGATATGTGTGCCTCTAAAATTTCTATTCTATTTCAGATGTGAAAACAAACACAAATTAACTAGTTTTTTTCTTTCTATTTCATTAAACCCTAACAATATATTCTATGTATACCCTAACAATATATGCAATTTTATTTGCTTATTCGTTAACACCCATAAAAATAAATGTAGCAAAATTACTGCTACTCATTTTTAATTCGACTTCTTCACCTTTGTTTTCAGTTGCAGACGAAGTTGAGCGGCTCCGCACATTCTCGGATCTCCCATTTGTCAGTTTTTGTGTTGCGGGCTCCACAACGACAGGGTAGAGCTGGGCACTCTGGCAGTGAGATTTGATCCCCCAGAGGCTCGTTGCTGACCCAGAACCATTCTCCAACCAGGTAACGCAGGCCCGTCCACACACTTTCTGTCTGGGACTCCACTGTCACTTGTTTTGCGATCTGTAATTGTCTCTCAGTGGTCATGCTGGCCAGATCCGTGTGGTGAGTCCTGCAGTACTGCAGAGCTTCATCCCATGTCCTCTTCTCTTTCACCAAGAGTGAAGACCATCTTATAGCAGAAAAAAGTATATAACTTAAAACACTCATAGTCAGACCAGGCGAACTGTAAGGACACGCAGTGCTGATTTCCATCATAGTTATTGGGCTGACTGCGTTCCCACTTAGAGTAAGAAAATGAATTTCCATCAGACCACAGAAACTGCTTGATGTTGGATGTGTTCCTATACAGGCCGATCCATTTGTTTAAAAGGTTTCCTCCTGCTCGCTGTATAAGCATGTCTTGTTCTTCTTGACTTGTGATTGTTGACAGATCTGTGTAATGTTCCCTGCAGTAACTCTGAGCATCGTTCCAGTTCTTTAGGATATTCACATAGAAATGCTCTCTAATCAAAGCTTGAGTCATTCCACAGATGACAATCAGGAGACTCATGGACGTTTTCATCTTTCCAGTGAGGCGTTTAACCAGTGCTATAGAATGAGGATAGTATTGTGACCCTTCGTGATGTGTAATGTGTCCACGGTGTGTGAATATCATTTAAAAGATGTACAAATAAGGAGAGGTCTGGGCCAATCCCTAAATAAACAAGAATATGTAAACTCATGTAAACCAGTGTAAAGTTCATTATATCTTTCTAGCCATGCTTCCTTCTGAGTCCATGCAGGAGACAATAAGGACAGAAATACTGACAGAAAACTGCTAACTATTATTAGAGAAGGCAGTTGGATGTCGAGGCAATCACCAAGTCCAAGCAATTGAAAGTTAGAAAGCAAACATGTCAAAGTAAAAGACTTTTTGTGAACTCTGACTACCTTAAATTAAGAATATGTTCTTGCATATTGTGAACCATGCTCAGTCTGTGGGTGAAACAAAATAAAATATAATCATTGGATTAAAAAAACTTAACCTTAACAAACTTGAACGAAAAATAGAAAAGTTTTTTTGGCAACTAGCTAAAATAAAAATAAATGGATGTTAGACATTTTAAAATAGCAAAAACTAAAAAAAAGGATAAAAGAACAACAAAAATAATAAAATGAAAACTACTATTTCAAAATATTAAAAAATACAGTCGTATAAATAATAATACAATAACACTGCTGTAATGATGGTTCTGTGCAAGATGGATTCTGTAAGTCTGAAAATGAAACAAATTAGTTTATTTCCGATAAGTTGAAAATGAAAATAAGTTTGCAAACACAAATTCATCACATAACAAGCTGTGAAAATGTTGCTCTTGGAAAGAAAAAACCCCAGAAAGGTTAGCTGACAAATCAGCCTACTGACAAAATTTAACCACATGTGTGATATCCAGCTGCTATAATTACCTCTAATATAGTTATACAGTTTAAAACAGCACATTTTAACCATTTCAATTCATTGTACACTAAACACATAACATTTCAGATAGCATCTTAGACCAGAAAAGACTTATATTATATCAGATCTTAGATTATATCAGATGTACTGGTATATACATTTAAGAAAGTATTTTCTGATGATACAACAGAGTTATAAAATGTTTTGCATAAATGTTGCTTACAAAACAGTTTAAACAAACATATCATAAATTATTAAATATGTAGTATGCATATCCCATCAGATATTCCTCTTCAGTTCAAACACATCATCAAGGTAATATTCTTAAAAAATATGTTAATTTGCTTTTTTTAAATAGACATACAACATTTAGCATGTTTAATTTACTTATTTATTAAACCTCATTGACTTTTACAAAATTACATTTTACTTTCGTTTGTTTTCAGTCGCAGACGAAGTTGAGCTGCTCCGCACATTCTCGGATCTCCCATTTGTCAGTTTTTGTGTTGCGGGCTCCACAACGACAGGGTAGAGCTGGGCACTCTGGCAGTGAGATTTGATCCCGCAGAGGCTCGTTGCTGACCCAGAACCATTCTCCAACCAGGTAACGCAGGCCCGTCCACACACTTTCTGTCTGGGACTCCACTGTCACTTCTTTTGCTATCTGTAATTGTCTCTCTCAGTACTGCAGAGCTTCATCCCATGTCCTCTTCTCTTTCACCAAGATGAATTTGGTTTTACTACAGAAGAAAGTTAACAAAGAAGTACAGGAAACATCAAACCACTTGTTTATAATTGCAACACAGAACTGAATTCCTTGTAGATTATTAGGCTCGTTTTTGGCCCAATCAGTGAAGGAAACTGTCTTTCCATCAGACCAGAACCAGTCGCTGGTGCTTGTCTTCTCCCTGTAGAGGCCGATCCATTTGAGCTGTTGTAAGTTTTCTGCTGCATTTAAAAGTGATTTTTGTTCCTCTTGACTTGTGATGGTTGACAAATCTTCATAATATTTCCTGCAGAAACTCTGAGCATCGTTCCAGTTCTTTAGGATATTCACATAGAAATGCTCTCTAATTAAAGCTTGAGTCAGTCCACAGATGAACAGAATCAGGAGACTCATGGACGCTTTCATCTTTCCAGTGAGGCGTTGACAGAATGAGGCTTGTGTTGCGACCCTCCAAGATAATGGTGTGCAATGTGTCTACATTACATAAATCATTTGAAAAATATTCAAATCAATATAAGGAGATGTTTTGGCCCACCCCTTGAGAAACCAGATTATGTAAAGTTTTGTACAACCAGCATGTAATGAAATTTTAAACAAAGGATCAAGATTTTGATCGGCCAAAGACTCTCCAAGGATCACAGCTGGAGAATTGCAGAGATTAGTTGAGTCTTGAGTCTCAGAAACCCCAGAAAAATGACCAAACAGCATCTACATCCCCGCAAGTTGTTTGGTAGGGTTTCAAGATAAATCCTCTGCTCTCATTCGGAAACAATCTCCTGGGCCCGGTTTTTCAAAAGGTTTAATCCGTATAAAATTGATCCGGATTTAGTAATCCTTTTTTTGCGAACCGTGATCACGTAATCCAGCTTACTTTTGGAGCCAGTTTTTTAAAGCAACATCGGATTGGCTCAATCTGATCCGAATAGGAACTTTTCAGGATCAACAAATCTGGATAACCAGTGCTCAAACAGGAGAGGAAATCACAATGTAGATGTCACGCTGGTGTAGGCAGGAACAGACGGAATGACAGAGTTCACAAAAAACATGGATTTAATGGACAGGATACAGGGATTCACACCACACATGAAACTATAAAAACTGACAAGGGCTGGACAGACACAGAGGAATATATACAGCGGAACACAAGCGGGGCACAGGTGACAGGTATGACTAACTAACGAACACAGCTGATGACAATAAACTCATAACAAGGCACATGGGGAACCAAAACAAAGATCACATGACAAGGACTGACGACAGCAAAACCAGGAACACGTTACAGTAGAACTATAGATATGTAAAGAGCTACAAGTAGAAAAGCCAGTATGGGGTCAATATAAGTTTATTTTTATTTGCATTCTGCCAGAACGAGCAAACAGGACGTCCAACAAGGCACGCGATAGTTAGACACCATTTCTGATTTGGATTTGTTTTGGATTTCAAAAATCATTGATTGCCATTCTTTGCATTTTTTTGGTTATTCTGTAATCATTGCATACATCACTAATAAATATTCTAAAAACAAAAATATTTTCGATTGTGATGAATATTGTGACAGAATTAAATTGATTGTTTTTGCTCAATTTTGACAGCTGTTTGGGGGATTATTTTATGAGGCCAAACTCTTTCTACTTTGCTGTAGGCCTATACTGAAAGGCTGAATACGTTAAAGCCTACTTAATCACTGTAGCCTGACGGATGAACAAATGAAATTAAAACCTTATGAATAAATAGGATATCTTGTAAGATACTGCATGATCCAAATATAGTATTATTTGATACGTGTTTAACGTTTTCATTACATTTTGACCATGAAATCCACGCTGAATACACCCAACTGATGGGATCAGTTTAATCCAGATTTTTTGGATCAAAGTGATCCAAATCCTACAAAAAAGTTCTGAAAAACCCAAACTAAAGGTTTGATCCGGA
Organism: Opsariichthys bidens; assembly: GCA_037194245.1. Classification (NCBI taxonomy): domain Eukaryota; kingdom Metazoa; phylum Chordata; class Actinopteri; order Cypriniformes; family Xenocyprididae; genus Opsariichthys; species Opsariichthys bidens. The sequence goes on along the minus strand of CM074292.1, from coordinate 17,825,642 downwards.
TCAAAACCAAGATTGGATTACGTTATCTAATCCGATTATGTAATCCGTTTTTTCTTTTGAAAAACACATTTTCAAGATTTGATCCAATCCGTTATCCAAAATCCTAGTGGATTACTTTTGAAAAACCGGGCCCAGCATATCCAGTTGTCAGATAAAATGAAAACTGAAAAAGAGCTTTTTGGCTGCAAACCCAGCAGATGGGTTTGGTGCACACGGGGATAAAAAGTACCCAGAGTTAAATATCCTGCTGGATCTTTAATGTTGTGGGCCTATTTTTCTGCTGGAGGTCCTGGACATCTTGTTCAGATACACGGTATCATGGATTCTATCAAATACCAACAGATAAAAAAATCAAAACCTGACCATTTCTGCTAGAAATCCTTTAATGAGCCGTGGTTGGATCGTCCATCAGGACAATGATCCAAATGTAGTGTTGAGAGTTCTTTTTTTAATCTGTTATCCTGATTGTTCCAGCAACTTTTATTTGTTTTATTGAATTGTTTTAGTAAATTTACTTTGTATATCATCTTTATTTTGTTCTGTAATACAGAGGAAAAATATGTATTTTTGTTTATAATTGATATTTTGAGCTCGTTCTGTGAGTGACGTCATTTACAATGGACTGGTGTTGCGCCTGCGCTCTCAGAACAGCCTGTGACTGGACAGAGTCAGGTGTGTCTCTGAAGTGCTCTGCATTAAAGAGTGAAAATAAGTTGTATTAAGCAAAGTTTTGAGGTTATATGAATTCTGGAAGTGATATAGAATTGGAACAAGTTTATGTATGTATTTTTTGGATTGAGTCTGTGGAAATGGGGCGGTATTTAACATGTATTCTCGTGCATCCTTCAGCTGGAAAAGAGTGACCTGAAGCCTTGTGTGTTAAGTGTCTCCTCTTTTAATAAACTGCACTATAAAAAACCCACTATACGATCTAATGAATTGAGACATTTAGGCTGTAATATTAATGCAAGTGAATGTACTGTTGCTGTCATTTATTTTTATAATTTGTGTTGTGTAAATGTGAATTTCTTTTATGAGTAATGGATTGAAAGTAACTGATTGTGATAAGAGATTATTGTATAGAAGGCTCTTTCAGAACAGCCTGTGACTGGAGAGAGTCAGCTGGACAAGAGTGACCTGAAGGTGTGTGTGTTAAGTATCTCCTCTTTTAATAAACTGCAGACGTGATCCCCGAAGAGCCTGGTGTCAGTGGTTTGTTTGTGGTGCTGGGTGAAATCCGCTACACAAACCTTCATGACCCTTTAATCACCACACCTGCTTGCCATCTTCTTCCTTTCCATAAAAGCTAGCACGACACACACAGGCCTTATCTGGTCTTGTCCATGCTAACATGGACTGTTTCTTTGTCTGTCTTGGACTGCCTGTAATGTTGATCACCTGCATCTACTTACCATCATGCGCTCCATTCATCTGTATTCCTGTTTCCTCTATTTCATCTGTTCTGGTCCTACATAGATCATAGACACATTATCATCATCTTCATTGATCATCAAGGTGTGTGTGGTGTAACTTATCTGTTTGGACTGTTACATTCCTCATCCACTCTGGTTGTTGTTATTTACTACATTTGCCATCATCTCATTCACCCTTGTCCATTTTCAACCCATGTTTTAGAGTTTTCCATTCTGTACGAAGTAAAAAGAATGGCCGCAAGCCTTCAATATTTTTAGTTTGCATATTATCAGGAACCAACTCTTGCAAAATGCAAAACTACAGCAGAAAAGTGTTGTATTATTGTCAAGTTATGTATTGTTTTCATTATTAGTACATTTTAATTCTGTGACGTACTTGGGCCACATGATGGAGCCAAAAAGTAAGGTAGATGTCCACATCTGACTAGAAGTTTGACAGACGAGGTAAGTACCATCTTAAGTTTATTTGCAGATAAGCAGGTACAGCAGAATCGACAGTGCAATGCAGGTAAGTGATGCAGTCGCTGGAATTACTGATGAACTTAGCTGAAGGCAACTGAGATCTTTATTTGACTGGAAGATCCGACGAACGCTGAACAGGAAGACAGGATCGAGAACAGGACGACAGGTAAGGAGTCAAGGTGAGTCTGTAGTCTTGACAAGACCAGACAATGGCTGCATCCAAAAAGTGGAAAATGCTGCCTTGGGAGGACACATTTCAAGGTGGGAAGGCATCAAAGCACATTAGCTTCCATTCTGTAACAGTTGAGCTAGAAAAATGAATATGGCGAAAAGTTGCATTTGCTAGTCAGTTTGTGTGTAAATATACGTGTTTGACCGACATTTCCACTTTGTCATTTCTAGCGAGAAATTACGTACCAATCAAATATTTGTTTAATTCTCACCAAAGCTTGTGCTATTTTGATGTAGATAATTAAACTGTTAGACTGCCTTAGAAGTCTGTCTGAAATCAGTTTCGTGTAGTGGCTTCATGCACAAAAGCTGCCTTACAAGTCGCTGCCTTACAAGTCATTGCCTGACAAGGCATCAAGGCAACGAGTCAGCTGCATAGGTTTTCAGATGGAGCCAATGTGGTGAACGGTGAGCTTAAGTAGGTTGACTTGATGATGGCGTGCAGGTGGTCAGTATTCCGATGATTGTGAACGAGTGGGCGGATCTGGTGTGGATGGCAGGATTGGTGTGGTGACTGAATGTGTGACAGAAGTGGGGAAATAAATGTATATAGACTGTACCAATCTTTCATGATTTTTCATGTGCATCACAATTTCAAAATAAAGGTCTGAACATGCCTTAAGTCTGAGATCAAAATCATTCACCAAATATGAAAACTATGCCTGCCCATTCTGATCATGCAAATGAGACAACGTCCAAACAACGAAACATGAATTATTAAGTAAGAAATTACACCCTCTTCATTGGCCAAGCCAAATTTTAGAGGTGTGACCTCCAAAAATTAAAAGGGCACTGTCTCAGTGACCCTCCTTCTTTACTTCTCCCGCTCTTCTTCTTCTTCTGGGTGCTGTTCAGACAACCGGTCTGACCTGGACGCCGCAGGGCCTCGGATTGCAGCCGGACGGGCCTCAAAGTTACAACAAGCCCTGTTAGCTCTCCAGACAGCAACAGAGTCAGACGAACATCGCTGAAGTTCATCGAGTTAATTTCATTAAATGATCCAAATATTTATAATTATAACAAGTTGTTAGGTTGGTTAATATTTCATTTGAGCTAATTTTCTGAAAGTCATGGACATTTCCTTTAACCTTAAAACACAGTGCAACGCAATGTGTAGTTCAGAATACAGGTTAAACAACTGAGAAAAATCAATGCAAAAAAATCCTTCATATTAACAGGCACTTTTTACAGACATTTCTTGTGCTGCTTGGCTTTAGAAGTATACAAAAAAGACTTTGCCCAGACACGAGAACACCTTTAGGATCTTTAGTTGGAAACATCACAGATTCATTTTATGAATGAGGTGGAATCGTGGAGTAACATGATTAAAGACTAAGTCAACTTTTAGGCAGTAGCGGTTGTGACAGAATCCTAGCACTGTGAGCTTTGATGTGGTTCACACGACACATTATTTGAAGGATACAAATAAATCCCAGGAAGTTATTGGGAACCCATCGAGATATGGCACAAATGTTTTTACGGGTAATTATATCTTAATAAATACATTTTGGATTAAATATTTGTTGACAGGAGAGATGATATTTTGTAAAATACTTTTGGTCTTGCAGGACACATTATAAGGCCAAATATATGGGGGGGGGGGGGAATAATTTATACTGAATTAGATGAATGTATATGGTTTACAAAAGTGTGCAATGGTCAGTGGTAAAACTGAGGATGAGGGGCAATTTTTGACTGTTGGAGGACCTAAAAGTAAAGTTTTCTGTAAAAAAAAAAATGAAGCAGTATAATTCAAATATCTTTATTCATGGAAAGAATACATGAAATTTTCTAATCAAATATTCTAATTTGAAAGATATTGCAAATCCCCCCCCCCCTGAAATTGCTAGGAAATTTCACAATGAATCACAAAGAAACAGCAAGTAGCACATTGAATAAAAATTTGAATTTTAAAGAATTAATTTTTGTAAAAAGTACTCACAATCTTTTATTTAAAATTTAAATAAAAATAAAATGATGATTTATGAATTTCATTACGGTTTTTGATTTATTAATAAATAAATAAATATAATTTCTTCTTCTTTTTTTTAAAGTATAGATATGGTACATGTGGAGACAAGGAAAAAAAGGCTTTGAAGATCTCTCTAACCAGTCTTGGCAACCAAAATCTACATAAATTCTACAGTGGGAAGATAAAAATGTTTTGCTACAGAACCATTCCGGATCTTCTGGATGCAGGAGAGTCTTAGGAATCTGTAACAGAAAAATAGTGTTTTGGTGAAAATATCGGAAGCATTCATAACTCATTTTATACTGAAAGCGCCACCTTGCAATTATAAGGTTCTATTTGCATTCTGAGCAGTTCTGAGATATTGAGCTTCAAAGTTTTGGCATTCCCACTGTGTAGATAGAAACTTTTTTGTTTTCTAAATAAAGTCCCCAAATGTACCCAACTTAAACATCACATTTAAATATGTTGTCACAGAATAACAATATGTGAATAACTCAATTTTGACAAATGTCAGATAGAACCTTATAATTCCAAGGTGATGAAAAACGTTAATGGATAAAAGTGGTCCTTTTATTATTATTTTATGTGACCAGTTTGAATGTACCATTAAAATGTGAGGGAAATATCTAATATATAAGAGGAATAAAATGCTAAACTTGCAAGGTATTTATCTGATAAAATTATTTGACAAAAAAGGCAAACTAGCTACAGGTTTTATTATACTGTACAAACAAGTGCATAAACGAACAAAAACCTCACAGGAAAAAGCATATTTATTACAACATAATTAGTTATTAATGTTTCATTGGTTCATTCTTGTTTTTGCATGTGTTCATAATTTCATTCTATGACGTGCCTGATGAAGGTCTCTGACCCAAACGTTGCAACTTTTAACTTCTTTTTAAATATAGGGAGAACATACAGTTTTCTGTTTCCAAGTTACTCGTTTGGTGAGTGTGTATGCAGTAGCCTAAAAACTGAGGTGCCGCTAGTTGTGTTTTAACAGTTAGGCCTAATGTTTTACAACCCTAATAAAAATAATAATAATATTAATAAGCCTACCCAATATGTTTGTCATGTGTGGTGCTTTGGTTTAGCATTGGTTAATTCGTCTTATTTAAACAGTCATGTTTAAAGTCTGTTATTCTGGATGTTAACTTGAACGAATATTTAGTATATGTGTAGCTACATTACATCAGAAAGTCCGCGGGAACGGGCGGGAGTGGACACAAACATTGCGGGCACGGGAGGGAATGGAACACACAGGTTGCGGGAGCGGGCGGGTGCGGGTTTAAGAAAACAGTCCCGCGCAGGGCTCTACCTCCAAGCACAACTACACAATATGCTTAAATCTTTAACAAATTTTTAGGAATATTTGAATAAACTGTTTTCCTAAGCCGGACATCACTTTTGGCCTCTACAAATCTTGGCCACTTAAGCCTTTGTACAAAAGATGAAAGATTAAGATCCGTATTTTCTCAGGAAAGGTTTCAGCTCATGCACCACTCACACTGTTTCTTTATGACACAACATTTCTAGTTGCAAAACATTTGGATAAAAGGTCAAATGAGTGAAGTTAAATTTGCACATAAATGTTAAATCTTTAGATGAAACAGAATAAAACAAAATGTATTGCACTTGTAATTGAATGAATTGATTAACAGAATTAAAATATGAATACATTTTTGGTATGTGTACCTCCAGCACTCATCCTCATATCTAGAAACAGAGGAAGCTGAGCTTATCGTCGCAGTCTCTGTTCTCCCACTGCTTAGTCGCGACATTGCGGGCTCCGCAACGATAAGGTATGACTGGGCACCATGGCAGTGCCAATTCGATCCCAACAGGCTCTGTGCTCAACCAGTGCCATTTTCCAGCAACAAAGCGCAGACCCACCCAGACACTTGTTTCTCCTAGGAGATTATTTTCAGCCTGTTGGAGTTGCTCATTAAAGGTCAGACTGGCCAGTTCAGTGTAGTGATCTCTGCAGTGTTCCACAGCTTCCTCCCATGTCTTTTTGACTCTCTCCAAAGTCATAGAATAGCAAAAGAAAGGCAGACCTTTTTCACACTCATAATCAGCCCATCCTGTTCCATCAACTTCTACACAATGTTGATTGGATCTCCCATTAGGTTGACCTGACTTCCAATTATAGAAGTTTGTTTGTAAGTCCCCATCAGACCATATAAACTGGTCCAGGTTTGTACTGTTCCTGTACATCCCAATCCAAGCATGATTATTGATATCCCCCAACATTACTCTGAGACGCTCGTTTTCTTCAGTACTAGAGATGGTGGAAAGGTCTTTGTGTTTTTGCCTGCAATAAGACTGTGCTTCTCTCCAGTTTTTGCTCTTGCTCACATGGATATGGACTCTTGTGATCGTTGACGATCCACCATGGAAAATCAAAAGGAAAAACAGAAAAAGGTTTTCCATTTCTTCTTTGATGAATTGCTTGGGAGTAGAAAAGACTCCAGTAGAAATGACTCTAGTAGTTTCTAGTACTTCTTGGATGAAGCACACAAATCGTTCCCTGTTGATCCACTGATCCTCCAGTATCTAGTTAAATTGTGAACTCAGTCAAAACACATTCAAATGAACAGAATTCCTCATGGAAAATAAACCTCACATGAAAGACTTGTTTATTCAGTTATCTCTTTAACCAGTCTAAGATGTTTTTCGGTCTTTCCCTGCTATTAAAAATATGTTATAAGAATGTTTTGCTAATATTCCCATTAGACTGTGAAAACGCTATTTCAAATGCCCAGGTTTTAATGTTTTAAACAATTTTTTTTCTTGGTGTGAACTTTAAAGAAAACATTAAGGATGTTCTCTATAATTTATCAAGTATTATTGAAACGTTACTTTTGAATGTTCTCTGAACCATGTGAGTAATGAAAAAAAATATATGTATAAATAATATTTTTGTGCTAATGGTGCTTTGATAATGTTATTACAGACAGAATTTTTTTTAAAAAAGCATTCTCTTAAGGTAAAGAGCGTTTGTTCAGAACATTGTCAGAACATTAGTCAAAGTTGTAGAACGTTGCCTGTTTGGTAGTTAATGTTCCAGCTTGCCCAGGCCAGCCTTTTGGCTTGTTTTAGTGGTTTGAATGGTTTTGCAGTCCCTCCAGAAAACGCGGGATTTTTTTGTGATTGTTGCGGGCAAAAATCCTTGATTATGCGGCACGTTTTCTTAAAAAATGCGATGGAATATGCGGGATATTTTTGCAATTTTATGCGATGAAATTGCGGGAACTTGCAAAAACTGCGGTTTTTGATGCAAAAGAGGAAAAAAAGGTGATTCCCCCCCCAACACCCTGTTCTCACTAGATACTACCTTCATGTAAAGAGGCAGAATTACTAAATCACAGAATATTGAAATTCTCATTCTGTTTTATTTCAGACCTTAATCAACACATGGCTCAAAATTACAGAACATTGAGTCAAATAAGTTCTGTAGCTTTACAAAAGGAATATTCAATTCAGGAATTGAAAGTGGGGATTGTGAATAAACAGCACTCTCTCCACCTTCGATACCATGACTAAAGTGTCCTTGAGCAAGACATCTAACCCCTAATTGCTCCCCTTGTAAGTTGCTTTGGATAAAAGCGTCTGCTAAATGATGAAAAAAAAAATTGAAATTGAAATTCAACTTCTGTAAAAATGAATATATAAAATGTGTGCTTCCTGTTTAACAGAGGTAGCTCTACAAAACAGACATCTTCTGTTAAATGAAGTGCTTCCAGTGCACAAAGTGCAATCTTACTGCAACGTAAATTATTTTACATACTACTAATATACTTGAAACTGACAGTTAAATTGCCCCCACTATCATGTAAAAGACCGGGAAACTGCTTCGCGCGGCCTTTTGAGCTTATTTTTGTTGGCAAATGAGAATTATTGGCGTGCTTCATCATGGTTTCACCGCGGGGTTTACAGATGACGTTCACGTCGCGTCATTACGTCACTTCATAAGGTTCCCATGGCAATAGGGGGAAAATAATGGCGCTTTACTTGTGTGAAGTAAACGCAACATTTTTCAACTTTCTGCTAAGATATATGAGACTTTTTTGCATTATGAAATCATGAAATCATGCTAGCCCCGCATATTTTTCTTGCTGAAATCGGCAATTTATGCAGCGAAAGTGCGGCATATTTGAAAAAATGCGACCCCCGCATAAATATGCGGACTTTGGTTGATTATGCATGAAATCAAGCGATCGCATAATCGCGTTTTTCTGGAGGGACTGATTTTGGGTCTTTTTCAGCCGATTAGGCTGGGAAACGAGCTGAAGACTATAGCATGGCCAGGCAGTGAATCCAGTTGAACCCAGCTTAAGTTAGTTTAAGTGTAATAGAGAAAAAGAAGTGGGCTATGTTGGTAAAAAAATCAAAATACTGCCTTCTCAAACAGCATCTGGATTTAGGAGACATCATGGCATCCTGAAAACTGGTCTGAATCCAGTTTTAATTAAAAGGTGCCCCCAAACATGCATATCTGTTTAAGCCTCTGACTGACTATATGCAAAAATGGCTGCCTTCATGCCTATTTATTGAACATTCGTGGCACAACAGCTGGTTGCAGTATACAAAAAGACATGTAATATTAAGTCCATAAAGTCTGGGGGAAGTTGAGATTTAATTTTTTATTTTAAAAATGGAATTTGATGTTTGCAAATTAATTTGATAAATGCAAAATAAAATTATAGAAGGATTACAAAGTCTGCTTGGAGAATGTAAATCTTCAATCACAACACACGTAAAGTTTTTACAGGTTTAACTCAAGTGTAACCCTATTTAAAAAAAAGATGCAAATAAATACCAAGAGACAGGGCTGACATCCAGAATGAGTCACTTGAGATCATTCAACATCCAGCATCCAACCTTCACTGTATTGTCTCAATGGGAGGATTGCAAAGCACAAAAATTGGCACCTTGCTCTGGAACACTGCAGTGGGTTTAATATGTGTTTTGAGTGACAAAACTGCAGACTTGTGTTATTTTTTGGAAATGGCATTTGAAGGTCGAACATTTGAATAGTGTGCATCAGTGTTATTATAAGTCACTACTGAAGAAGATATTTTTACATTATCTCTGCATAATGATTTGCATGCTATTTTATTACACAAACACAAACAAATAAACAAGCAAACAAATAAATAGATGCCAGTGAAGTGTTCCATTTATGGTCACAATTATTTTGGATTGTACTACCAATCATCAAATAAATTGTGCACATTATAGGGTAGACTGAGTATGTGAAGTTACCCCCTGACACAATAAATGTTTTACAGTTGCACAGATGAAGTGGCTTTTAATTTTTCACCAATTTTGTGATTTAAAATGGTTGTTTTAATTAATGGTTGTAATTTTAATTTAAAGTGCTCAGTGTTTTTCTGAACTGTACTTACCTCTTAGATGTTCTCCTATTGAATATTAAACTATCATTTGTAGTTTAAAAAAAGGACCATGAATAAAATGAAGAACTGTTGTTTGGCATTTTATCCTTTGAAATGAGTTGAATAGGCTACTTTAGAGTATTACAGATGAGCATTGTACCTGCATGACCCAAGTGACAAATGTACTTGTATTTATGAACTAAGTGGAAAATTAACTATAGACTTTATCATAATTTCAGTAATACCTTATTTTGATGGTCCACTTTATACACACATTCTACAAACTATAAGTTACTTTGCAAATACATCAACTTCTTCTATTAACCCAAACCACATCTCTAACACCTAATGTTTTACAAATGATATAATTGTAACTCAATCCAAGGAAGACAAATAAGACATGAAAATAGCACAAGGTTTATTTAAATAACACAGAAATGGAATGCCAACATGCGAAACAGCGTGAACATGGAGGAACTAAATATATGCTGGTGGTGAACTAAATGATGAACAGCTGTGCTGGATGATTAGTGTCCAAGGAAACAGATGAGTGGTGGGAAACATAAACAAAGAAACATGTGACTGCTGAAAACAAACTGAAACTCCATGAAAACTGAAACAAACTGAACATAACTTCCAGGCGTCGGTAACAAGAAACATCGTTGGCACTGGATATCTGGACGATGCCACGGCGACTAGCCTCTGAGGTGGAGCCAGTATGATGAGGACAGAGGCAACACCGAAGAGAAAGAGTAACCCGCTGTAGGGGTGGAGGAACGGAGTGCCCATAGTCCATGGAAGCAGAGTGATGATTGACCACGGGGGAGCCAGTGGGACGAGGAAAGCTGGTCGAGCCACAAGACTGATGGTATTTGGTGGAGGCGAATGCGGGAGGAGCGAAGGCAGAGCCGACAGCTTTGTCAACAGGCCGAGATGGAGTGAAGGGATCAGAGGCTGTAGGCACAGGAGGCGGAGGCACAGGATCCACTCATTTAGGTTGCTTGACCTGAGGTTCATTGCCATGGCAGGGTGTCCTCAGAGATGTTAAAGGGCTGCAGACCTCCAACAGAGGCGGGGTTGGAGGACTGGTTGAGCTCTGTGGTGACAGAGGTAGGCTTTACAACGTCAATGATGGTAATTCCAATTCCCAACAGGTTAAAGAAACAGTCTTCAGTGCTGTCTTTAAACGGTGATGATTCACAACAGACAGAGAATTCAGTCTGTATAGGTTTCAGTGCTGTCTTGATACGGTGATGATGAAGGAAGAAATCAGTAGGATAGGGTGGGAGATGTGCTGTAGCCCTGTGGTCACAGGTGGTGAAACAGGCTCTGGGTCTGGCTGTGTTCTGGACTGGGGTTAGATGCTCTCCAGACACCGGATGATGGCGTCCCTCCAGTTTCGTCAATCCAAGGAAGATGATATGAAAATAACATGTGGTTTCTTAAAATACCTTAGAAATGGAATGCCAACATGCAAAATATGTGAAACACAAACATTGACTGACCAACACAGAGTCAGCAGTAGGGTAACCACTTGGCTATTGATCTGTTGCAGAACAGTAGATGTGATTTTGCGGGACACCTGTCAGACAGATACATTTACTATGCTATGTCAATAATGATGTACATTCGTTGGCAGACTTGGCATATGCATTGATTAATGTTTCTGCCAGTGGGTGCACACACTATAATGTTGATCTTCTGGCTTCTGGGGGCACGAATGAAATTAGATAAATGTACAGTGGGTACAGAAAGTATTCAGACCCCCTTAAATGTTTCACTCTTTGTTATATTGCTGCCATTTGCTAAAATAATTTAAGTTAATTTTTTCTGCCATTCCTCCTTGCAGATCCTCTCCAGTTCTGTCAGGTTGGATGGTAAACGTTGGTGGACAGCATTTTTTAGGTCTCTCCAGAGATGCTCAATAGGGTTTAAGTCAGGACTCTGGTGAAGCCACTCCTTCATTATTTTAGCTGTGTACTTAGGGTCATTGTCTTGTTGGAAGGTAAGCCTTTGGCCCAGTCTGAGGTCCTGAGCACTCTGGAGAAGGTTTTCATCCAGGATATCCTTTTACTTGGCCGCATTCATCTTTCCCTCGATTGCAACCAGTTGTCCTGTCCCTGCAGCTGAAAAAACTCCCCCACAGCATGATGCTGCTACACCATGCTTCACTGTTGGGACTGTATTGGACAGGTGATGATCAGTGCCTGGTTTTCTCCACACATACCGCTTAGAATTAAGGCCAAAAAGTTCTATCTTGGTCTCAACAGACCAGAGAATCTTATTTCTCACCATCTTGGAGTCCTTCAGGTGTTTTTTAGCAAACTCCATGCGGGCTTTCATGTGTCTTGCACTGAGGAGAGGCTTTCGTCGGGCCACTCTGTCATAAAGCCCTGACTGGTGGAGGGCTGAAGTGATGGTTGACTTTCTATAACTTTCTCCCATCTCTGCATCTCTGGAGCTCAGCCACAGTGATCTTTGGGCTCTTCTTTACCTCTCTCACCAAGGCTCTTCTCCCCTGATAGCTCAGTTTGGCCGGATGGCCAGCTATAGGAAGGGTTCTGGTTGTCCCAAACGTCTTCCATTTAAGGATTATGGAGGCCACTGCTCTCTTAGGAACCTTAAGTGCAGCAGCAAGGTTTTTTTGTAACCTTGGTCAGATCTGTGCCTTGCCACAATTCTGTCTCTGAGCTCTACAGGCAGTTCCTTTGACCTCATGATTCTCATTTGCTCTGACATGCACTGTGAGCTTTAAGGTCTTATATAGACAGATGTGTGGCTTTCCTAATCAAGTCCAATCAGTCTAATCAAACACAGCTGGACTCAAATGAAGGTGTAGAACCATCTCAAGGATGATCAGAACAAATGGACAGCACCTGAGTTAAATATATTAGTGTCACAGCAAAGGGTCTGAATACTTTGAACCATATGATATTTCAGTTTTTCTTTTTTAATAAATCTGCAAAAATGTCAAGAATTCTGTGTTTTTCTGTCAATATGGGGATCTGTGTGTACATTAATGAGGAAAAAAAAGAGCTTAAATGATTTTAGCAAATGGCTGCAATATAACAAAGAGTGAAAAATTTAAGGGGGTCTGAATACTTTCCGTACCCACTGTATGTCCTAAAAGGTTGAAAACCCCTGGCCTATAATATCTGAGCGAGAGAGAACGCGCATCCAGTTTTGCACAAGAAGGGAATCCACCTGCGAGCGGAGATTTCTGCACGCGCATTTGATGTGCTCTCGACATTTGTCATTATTACAAATCATAACACCATAGAAACTGCCTAAATAAACTATTTTATAATAAATTATTTTATTGGTTAAACTGAATGTAGAATATCTCATGTTTTTCCGTTGGTTTTCAACCATTTCCGTGCGTCCACGCGATCAGCGCATGTTTGTTGGAAATATTGGCCATCAGGATGGATGATTACATGCTTTACATCATCAATTTGGGTAGCTTTGAGCAGCTCTTGAGGTTCTTATCCAGTATGTGAGTTGAAATCCTTGCTAGTTTAATGTGTTTACTGACTATGATGAGACCCACACTAATTCCTTTGCACTGTCCACTCAGTTGTCATCAGCGGGAAAACCTCTTAACGATTGCATTGGTTGGTTATTTTCACAGCTAGAACATGATGGCTGCATAAATTGATTTTTAAATGCCAGTTACAGTTTTTATTATATACTGTGGTATTGTAATTTCAGGGATGAAAAAAAAATAATACAACCATAACTGAAATGCAGGACATAACTTACATCTTGCAGGATGAGGGACAAAGCTCCAAATTTCGTAACTGTCCCGCAAAATGCGGAACGGATGGTCTCCCTCCCTTTCAAACTGAAGGTCCATGAAAATTAAAACAAACTGAACATAACTGTGACACTAATGAGAGTTAGTTGGCATGTAGTTGAAAAGTTACTTATAGTCAATAGAATGTCTAAAGTGGACTTTTACAATTTATTTTGCATTGAAATAGTCTACTGTATGAAAAAAAGTTTTAATTAGTGGCTTTCCAGTGATGAAGCAAGGCTGTAACATCAAAAATAAAGCCAAAATAAATAATAAGGTGAATATATATATATATATATATATATATATATATATATATATATATATATATATATATATATATATATATATATATACACTCAGTAACTTTACTTTACTCAGTAACACCTCACTCAGTAAACTTTAAAGTGCTATACTATGTATTGCATCTGATTTTATGTCTTTCAACCAGACAGCATGAAATCTGCATAGTTTTAACTTCCACATAATACATTAATTAAAAAAAAATATTTGTATAAAATGTGTATAATTTTTTTTGTGTGTCTTTTATGAGACACTTCCAGTTTCCTTTTTTGTTATTATTACTTTAATGCCTCGCAATACCAACTCTGTAAGATATCCAATACCCGTTTGCAATTTAGCATCTTCAATAAATTGTCATCATGTTGAGAATGTTTGGTGTGAATCGCATGACGGCCTTTGGCACAGTATTTAAAACTTCAGAGTTTGATTTTAAAAATCCATAATAGCTGACCTCCATTTTTTACTGTTGGTCAGAGCTAATGACTGTAAACTAGAAATCTGTCCAGCTCAATGAGAATGTACTGAGTTGACTGTACTGAGTACTGAGTTGGTTGAAACGTGGTGCTACGTGGTGCTAAGCCATGGAGACTTTCTAGGAACACAAGGCAAATGGAAAACATAACAATTACAAAATATTTTGCTTTCTTTAGTATTTCTTTAGTTAACTAACAGTAAAAAAAATTGCCAAACCGAAAAAAGCCTGGAGCATGTTTAGTGTTTAGTGCACAGGGCCATATGACTAGTGACTATATTTAAAGCACATACAAAGTATGATGTAAAGCTACCACCTTTTGTTGTTACAACAGTAATTTGTCTATGTAAATTGGATAAGAGAAACTCAGTTCACCCAAAAAATGTATCTGTAATATTACCATTGTCAGTAAAAAAAAAAAGCAGCCAACATAAAGTGATATCATCTGCATAATGACATTTTTAGTTTCATAATTTTCTTTTAATAGCTTAAAATGCATCATTTAATTATATTGATTTCTATTAACACAGTGAGTAGTTATTGTGAAATAACTTATTTAATTTATTGCATGTGAATTGCATCTTCATCCCTCGCTTACCTTTTAATTCAGTTGCAGACGAAGTTGAGCTGCTCCGCACATTCTCGGATCTCCCATTTGTCAGTTTTTGTGTTGCGGGCTCCACAACGACAGGGTAGAGCTGGGCACTCTGGCAGTGAGATTTGATCCCCCAGAGGCTCGTTGTTGACCCAGAACCATTCTCCAACCAGGTAACGCAGGCCCGTCCACACACTTTCTGTCTGGGACTCCACTGTCACTTCTTTTACTATCTGTAATTGTCTCTCAGTGGTCATGCTGGCCAGATCCGTGTGGTGAGTCCTGCAGTACTGCAGAGCTTCATCCCATGTCCTCTTCTCTTTCACCAAGATGAATTTGGTTTTACTACAGAAGAAAGTTAACAAAGAAGCACAGGAAAAATCAAACCACTTGTTTATAATTGCAACACAGAACGGAATTCGTTGTAGATTATTAGGCTCATTTTTGGCCCAATCAGTGAAGGAAACTGTCTTTCCATCAGACCAGAACCAGTCGCTGGTGCTTGTCTCCTCTCTGTAGAGGCCGATCCATTTGAGCTGTTGTAAGTTTTCTGCTGCATTTAAAAGCGATTTTTGTTCCTCTTGACTTGTCATGGTTGACAAATCTTCATAATATTTCCTGCAGAAACTCTGAGCATCGTTCCAGTTCTTTAGGATATTCACATAGAAATGCTCTCTAATCAAAGCTTGAGTCATTCCACAGATTAACAGAATCAGGAGACTCATGGACGCTTTCATCTTTCCAGTAAGGCGTTGAACCAGTAGTGGAATGAGACTTGGCTGTCTTGAGTGTAGTGGCATCAGCAAGTGTAAAGGGAGACCAGGAAGTGTTGTAACACGGGATCAGTTGAAACTGTCAGAGAAGAGCTATGGTGATGTCATCAATATCATACACTCCCATCGCCCTTTTGAGTTCACAGGAGAAGTGACATTTGACTGTGAGCATCATTGAGGATTTTATGATTAAAAAAATGATTTTCAGAAAGGAAAAAAAAAAAAAAATCAAGATTAGTTTTTGCCAAACAATCATTGTATTATAGATACATTTATATGACTTACATAACCTAAAGTGGCAGTTTTTCTTGTTTAATCTGATGTTTTACATTCATGACAACTTCAAACCTACATGCTAAAACAGTTAGCTATGTTATGGCTATTTGGGGTGGGGATAGTTGTAACAGTACATTAAAAATGTTACAACCAACCAATGATTCCAATGAGTCTGGTTATTAGTCACATCCTCTATAAGGCAAATTCACATGAGTTTCTTGTTGTGCATCAAGGGTTTTATGTGGCAAATGTTTTCATTATAGTTTATGCGCATGTCTTCTCTCCAGATAAAAGTATTGTTGCACTTATTAGGGTTTCCATCCAGCCTTTTTTATGTGGTATAGCAAAAATTCACCTAAAAATAGATGGATGGCAACTTAACAGATGTGAAGTCACTTGACGATCCTAAATGTATTTATTAACACATTTAATAATCTTAGTACATGTTAATTTCAGTATGGAAATCAGTGTTGTATTTGTTAACATTAGTTAATGCACTGTGAACTATAACAAACAATGAACAGCTCAGCTAACATTAACAAAGATTAATAAATACTGTAACAAATATATCGCTCATTGTTAGTTCATGTTACATTCATTAATGTTAACAAATGAGACCTTATTGTAGTGTTGCCAATAAAATTGGCAATTAGTGATTTATTAGTCACAGATCAATCAATGAATACATTTATATTAAATATTTATTATACACAATATTATTTATTTATTTTAAAGTAACAAAGAGTTTTTAAAAATTAATAAATAACAAATAATAAACATTTGATTCAAGCAGCAATAGGCCCTTTTCACAATGACATCAGTTAACTTCCGCCTACCCGCAAAGCAGTGTATCTGTAGTTCCGTCCTACCTTCGTGCCGGAAACTTCTAGGGAAAAATGATGCAATAACTTTAAATGCGAACTGTTTATGTCAAGAGAAAGCGTCATGAATCCAGTCCGTTGTCCTCCATCTACTTGCCACCAGAGGTCGCCCTCCCTTATCATGGACTCTAAGCAGCATACTACAGTTCCCAGAAGTCCCGTACCTTGGTGCTGATTACTGCCCAGCTGCAGTAAATCTAGTGCACTATTTAAGTGAACTCTTTAATCTATGTTATTCGTGAGGTCTTGTTTATCCCAGTGTGACATTTCCTAGCATTCATTCCCGTCTTGTTTACCGGTGTCTGATCCTAGTGGTGGGCAGAGTGAGGCTTCATGAAACACTGAAACAGTTGCACATGTTATCTCAAACAACTCTGACAACAAACCGTTTAAAAAATTGAAAATGTTGTGTTTTTGTTAGTGTGCATTTTTAACATCCTCACTATATAACTATAATATATAATAATAATATCTAGGTTATTTTGGTCATGAAAAATGAAAATTAATAAAACAAATCAATCCACAATGGTTTTTTTTTTTTTTTTTTTACAGATTTTTATTCAAAAATATTAATTGCTTTCTCCTCTCACAAAAACCCACGAGGTGAAGGTGCATTAACTCCTCTTTTAAACTTTGTGGGAGTTGAGACAGATGTGCGATTGTGTGATTTGTTCCCGCCCCTGTCAATCAAATGCAGACTCGGCAAGCATGCCACCTGTCGAAATGCGCAGAAGCTTCGTTTATTCAGTCACGTGACATGGGTGTTTTGAATCACAGTTCGGAGCAGTGTTTCGAAACATCTACACTTCAGGATCTCAACACTGTGTCGAAACGTTAGTTTCACGTCAGCCATTCCTATCTGATCCTGCCTGTTACCGTTGTCTGTTTATGTTTATCTGCCAGCCCTATCTGTATCCGCCTGTATCTTTGGGTTGTGTATCTTGTGTATCCGCCTTTCTGATCATTTGCCTGGATTATCACCACAAGCCTGCCTGTTCCCTGCCAATACTGTTTGTTGTTTTCTTGACCATTGCCTGTTTGACTACGTTTTTGAATAAAGCCTGCATGTGGATCTCATCCGCTGAATCGCCAGTCATTACAGTAAGACTTACAATGTTTACGTATTTACAGGGTTCGGGTTCTTTTGGTAACGTTATTTATTATTTCCTTTCTGTAACTGCCTTGCTTAGGGTTTCCGGTAGCAGCAACTTTACTGGAATATATTTCAGCATATTTACAGTACATCATGCCATTAAACAAACAAAACAGAACTTTACCATCAGCAGAATGTGGCAAAAGGAGAAAAGTTGCTATTTCTTCGTCCAAGCATAATTCTTTTAAGATGTTGTTACGTTTGTTTGCCACTTCCACTGCTTCCTTTTGCAGGGCCATGAGTTCTGACATCTGCCTCCTCTGCTCAGTGACATACTGCTCAAACCACTGGGCGCTTCAGTCGTGCACCTTCTCTTTTTGCCATTTTCTGCTGATGGCTTGTTGTGAAGTTGATGATCGTGGGCCAACTGGATCTGATGAAGATCCTGAGTGGAGAGAAAGATTAAACTTGGTGGCCTCAATATGGTAATGATCATGGCAGCAAACATCACTTTCCTCCGACAAATACATTTTGTGGTTCTCACATGGACTTACACATGTCTGCATCTACTGTAAATTAGAGTCATGTGCCAACAAAGAAACTTTAAACATCCAGTTAACCCAGCTTCTAATTACCTGAGCCACGCAATAGACATCAAATAAAGCTGTTTGCAACTCTGCCAAGTTACACAGTAAAAGTTGATGACAACATTGGAGCTACTTTGCATCCAACATGGATGCTAATGTGAGGTCATTTTATTTGATTGAATTAAAACTTACAAATAAGATCCAATAATGTATTTTTATAAAAGTACGAATATGACATTTTATTTGATTAAACTGCACTCAGCTCATCTGATGTGCTAATTCATGTGGAACAGATTATCACGAGCAAAAGATGGCAAGATCAGGACCGGCTCCACACTGGGATCATCAGCCAGGAGGTCTTCCATTGATGAGAAAAAGACCCGGCTGCTGGCAACTCTCCTAGTCTTCTTCTTACTGTCCACTATTGTTTCATATCTAATAACAGAAACCCAGAAATAGCAAATGTCCTCAAGTGGCCCTACTCCCAAAATAATGCAAATACTAGTATTAAAACAAACCTGTGTTTTAACTGCCTGAGCTTGTCACATGCCTCTGCTCCAAAGTCATATCCTTTTGCCAGCATTTGTGCAGCTACCTTTTTCCACACTTCTACTCTGTTTAATACAGGAGATTGAAAGTCTTCAGTCATTTGCTTTGTCAGAGAAATTAGAGGCATTGTTGCATCTATATTGAAATAGATAAATCACAGAAAATATATCAACAGAAAAATTGTGCTAGGAATGAGCTTGATGTACCTTTATGCCTTTGTTGGGGGTTTGAGACTGGTGCCCACCTTTGGAGCACAGGAGGGTGATGGAAGGAGCCGGAGGCAAATGTACAGCGGTAATATGTAGCCCTAGTGGAAACTGACTTGGCCCATTCGACTAGCCTGTTCCAAAAGAATTGCTGAAACAGAAATAGAAGCACACAAATTCTGACTGAAAATGCAAAGAAGTTTTGAGGGCACATGGGGATGTGGAGTCATATCAACCAGCAGTCATATCCTCCTGAAGCCCAAGACTGGTTGCCCACTGACGCTAAGCAGGGCTGAGCCTGGTTAGTACCTGGATGGGACACCTCCAGGGAAAACTAGATTGCTGCTGGAAGAGGTGTTAGTGAGGCCAGCAGGGGGCGCTCACCCTGTGGTCTGTGTGGGTCCTAACACTCCAGTGGGGACACTATACTGTCAAAAAGCACCGTCCTTCGGATGAGACGTTAAACCAAGGTCCTGACTCTCGGTGGTCATTAGTAAAAGTAGTATAACCCCCGACATCCTTGCCAAATTTGTCCACTGGCCTCTGTCTATCATGGCCTCCTAATCCTCTCCACCAATAAGCTGGTGTGTGGTGGTGTTCTGGAGCAATATGGCTGCCGTTGCATCATCCAGGTGGATGCTGCACATGGGTGGTGGTTGAGGAGACGCATGTGACTGTCATGAATGTGGGGATTGTGAATGAACAGCACTCTCTCCACCTTCGATACCATGACTAAAGTGCTTGTAAGTCGCTTTGGATAAAAGCGTCTGCTAAATGATGAAAAAAAAAAAAAAAAAAAAAAAAAAATGAATGGCTTCAAAGTACCGTGAGAGCGATTGAGAGCAGTCAGGCAGCACGAGCTCTGATGACGACACAGCTGTTCCACGATTGGTCGGATTCACCGCATGACAACAATCATGTTTCGTGTATATTCTCACACCTTAACTTCCAAAAAAAATCTGTATTTTTATAATTTTTTTTTTTTTTTTTGTAGTTCTAATTCCCGGGTGGAGGGGTTTCATTGGTGCCGTGACCCGGATGGGAGTGAGGTTTAGGGGGGTGAGTGTAACGGAGGCCAGCTAGTAGTTGCTGTGCAAGTAAACCTCACTCCTCTGACCTCAAGAGACGCTCTAGCAAAAAATGCTAGAGGTTGCAGCCTTTAGCCTCCTTGGTAGAGCGTCCGACTCCCATACCCGAAGACCCGTGTTCTAGGCCTGCTAGGAGCTGTACCCGCGTGGAGGGGTTTCATTGTATTGTCATGTTTATCAAAATAAAACTGATTAAACAGACTCCACTACATTGGTGTTTAAATATGCTTATGTTGAACTTTATTCTTGTAAAAACAGAAGCTGTAAGCAGTACATAGAGTATTGAATGAAAATGTCTCTGAAACATCAGTATATTAGTCAAATATTGCATTTATTTCACATCAGCTATGGGAAGCAGAAAGTGTCCAACTTTACGTCTCTGCTTTCAGCTTCGCCCCGCCTGCCCGCGGCTACTCTCGCCAATCGAACACGCCTTTAGTAAAGCAATGAATTAATATATCTATATACTTATATTCATTTAAACTAAATGTGTAATAATGGTTAAACTAAACTTGCTCACGTGTAATGGATTAGATAATTATATAAAATAATTATAATAAATTGCTATTGCTATAACTAGACTATTTTGTCATTTGTTACTATGTAGTGCCCTTTAATTTGGAAGAGAAACTGGGGCAGTGGCTTTATTCCGTCAGATGTGTCACTTTGCTCACAGCTGATTGGTCCAATTTCAGTTTGAGATCTCTTGTACGAAACATAACCTGCCTCAGCCGGAGAGGGTTAGCCATCAAGCGTAGGTTACTATTGGTAATGAATACCCCTAGAAGCCACTTTTATGGTGCCTAGGCTAAAACCTTTAACTGAAACATACCTGGCAATTCACCTCTCATGGTATAGGCCCCATGACCAGGGTTGGGAACCACTGTTGTTGACAACTTCAGCTGATCTGCTTATTAATCTCTTTCAACAATGTTTATGTCTCTAATGCAGTTGCTGAAAGAGAATTAATGTTTACTAATTAATCAACTGCCCATAAGGAAAACGTAATTAAAATAATGGCTACTTTAAACTTAACGTTTTCAATAAATCATCTACATTGATGAGCTAAACCTCTGTTAATTCTCAGTAAGAACTTTGGTCAAACTGATTCGTTTTCTGCTTTTTTCTTTCCTCAATTGATTGTTCTTGTTAGCAGCTGTCATCACTAATCCTCACTTAATTATGTAATTACTTTTAACACTGGGGATTTTTCTGTGTACTATTCATTTCAGTTGTAGTTCCCTTGCTTGGCCTTGAGATGTGATTTTTTATTTTATTATTATTCTATGTTTACAATATACATATTAATGTCTCTCATGCATTTGTAAGCTATGAAATGTGCACATGCAACTCTTCCCGTAACATACTCTGATAAAAGTGAAAGCATGAAAAGGAATAAAGAAGATAACCGTATAGATTCATTACATCATGCACATACTGCTGTACTACAGTCAACTCTCCAGAAGAGGTCAGCATCTCCTGGTTGTTGACACAAATTGGATGTAAATCACATTTACCTCATTTCACTCCACTCAAGCTGCTCCACCTTTCATTCATTCTTATGTAACCTTACAGGGTAGACTGTGCTACAGTTGGAGCACTTTTTTATATTAAAACAAAAACTAGCGAAAACATTTAATCACGTTATACATCATAAATCGTGTAATATATTAAACTATTTCTTTTATTTGTTTACTAAAGAAGTTGTGATCAATAATAGGCCTACCTATAAATAGTTAACATTTTCCACAAGAACAGCACCCATTTTAGGTAAAGTTCAAATGTCTTAAAAGGTCATTCTACAAAAAAAAAGCTTTGTTCCTGTTCTTCAGGATATACAACTGATACTTTGCTATTCAATTGCAGAATCTAAGAATTAAATATGAGTGACATGTGAAGTCCAAGCATGTAACCCATTCTTGATGGCCCACAGTTCATCAGTAACAATTAAGATTACATTCACATTAGGAATACAGTTCATCTCTAAAACGATGAACAAGTTTTAAATTACAAAAATATCAAACCATTAAAAACCTGCTCATTGTACAACTGTAAACAAAAATATTACTCATTTAGTGAGTGTGTAACTCGCTCATTTACATATTCATTAATCAACTTGCTCTTACTCAGTTGGTGTCAGATGCAGTTGTAGATTCTATCCCTTGACACAGTATGATTCTACAGCAGGTATAGTTGGAAAAAAGAGAATTTATTTGATATCTTCTCATTGTAGAACCAAACATACTTTGAATTTTTCCCAATTGTAGAGGACACTTATGTATGTGTGGAGCAAAATCATGGGTCAGATGTTATTTAACAAATTCCAACTACTCATTGCCCACCCTATCCTGAGAGTGCCTTAATTATTTCTGCATACTGCAGATTGCCAGATATTTTCTCTAATTTGGTGGCTTCTGTTTAATAATTAAATTAGTTCCCAATAATTACTTTTTTTAATGACTTGTTCTCCTTTCATATGTATCTCAGGCCGAGACGGTTGGTTCTTCTGCTGCAGTACAATACTCAAGCCAACACAATTCAGATTGGAGCTCTCCATGTTAAAAGCATTCAGTTCATTTTTAGTCGCAATTTCCAAAATACTCAGCCCTGATATTTCCTGGAGAAAGGAGCAGATTTTTGGGGGGGAAGCTGAATTCAGCTCGTGTTGTCAGCATATTCCAGCTATGTGAATGTGCAAGGGCTCGCAAGCCATCTCTCTGGGCAGAATGTCTTTGCTAAAGGCTCTGGTTTTGCCCTAGAAGTCGTGTCAAGCCACCTCATGTCTCGTGGCCAAAGTATATGTGGCAGCAGGTCTGGTGGGTGGAGCCCTTCATAAAAATGGCAGTGTTACAGACCTATCAGGCTGACCTGCTGAAGGACCTGAATAATGGGCAAGGATTGTCTCCTGAAGCAGTCTCTGAACTGCGCCGTACAATGCACTTGTCTCTTCGAGCCACTAAACAGACGGCTGCTGCCATCGACTGCTCCATAAAGGCTGAGGAGGTCTCAGAGGCATTTCTGGCTCAATCTCTCGGGGATCAAGGAAAGGAAAAAATGTTCTTCTTGTTGCCCTATTTTCGCCCTCTAGATCTTTTGGCACTGCCGTCAAGATGATGGTAGAAAGGTTTAGAAAGGCGAAGGAGCGGTTTGAGGCGTTCAGGCAATGCATCCCTTGCTGAACTAGGTCACCTTGCTCTACCTCTGCTAAAATTTCAGACCCAAAGCCTAAAAAACATTCTAATCTGCATGTTAACAATCAATACATGCATGTTAACAATGATTAGGATATCTAGCAAAATTTGCATTGGTGCATTGGATGTCGATCCAAAATTGCACCATCTGAAGTCCACGCAGGGGTTGGAGTCGTCTCTGCACAGGTGTTGAGGCATATGAAGTCTTCATAGGAGGTTGGATCCAAACTGGAACTGTCTAGTCACCTCAGGACGGGCATCCTGAGATAAAATAGAAAAGCAAATGGAGAATAATTAACGTTGCTGCTGTTCATAACGTTAAGCAAAGATAGTCATGTGCATTTGATCTGATATAACTGGAGTACAGGGATATGAGATG
The DNA here is from genome assembly GCA_037194245.1 of Opsariichthys bidens. Lineage (NCBI taxonomy): Eukaryota > Metazoa > Chordata > Actinopteri > Cypriniformes > Xenocyprididae > Opsariichthys > Opsariichthys bidens. Next base: position 17,801,953 of record CM074292.1, on the reverse strand, counting down.
CATTATATGAATGCTTGGCAAAAAAAGATACATCTTTTATCTAGATTTAAACTGGGAGAGTGAGGCTGAGCCCTGAACATTGTCAGGAAGGATATTTCAGAGTTTAGGAGCCAAATGTGAAAACACTCTCCCTCCTTTAGTGGACTTTGATATCCTAGATGCTACGAGAAGCCCATAGTTTTGTGATTGAGTTTTAAATACACAGGAGCTAAACCATTTAGGGCCTTATAGGTCAGTAGCAAACGGAACTTAATAGCTAACCAATGTAGAGATGATAAAATTAGTGTTGTATGATCATATTTTCTTGACTTTGTAAGAACTCTACAGCTGCATTTTGGAGTAATTGTAGCTTGTTTATTGAGGATGCAGGACAACCAGCTAATGCATTACAGTAATCTAGTCTAGAGTTCATGAATGCATGAACTAACTGTTCTTCATCAGACACAGATGTGTTTCGTAGTTTAGCGATCTTTCTGAGGTGAAAGAAGGCTGTTTTTGACTTGTCCTACTTGGACACATAAAACAATGTTTTGATTTTTAATTTCATTTTGTTTAGGATATCCGTATGCGATGTGAAGAGGCGTGAATCTTCATGAATATTGCTGTGATTCACACCTGAGGAGATTAAGGCCCTGCCCTTAATGAGCCATAATGAGCCAATCAGTCAGGAATGTGACTGAGTGAACTAAGAAAGAATGCAATGACAAAAATATATATTTTTTGTAGTTTATTTAAAATATAGTTAACTATATAAATGAGAGTCAGACACATTTTGGGTACACTGTTATCCCTGGAAATAAATCCTGATCAAAGATATAAGTGAACATCACATACTTGCCATGTGGTGTTTCTGCAGTTGAGAAAAAAATAGATATCATACAGATGCAGTCCAAATATCTGGTCACCATGATTCTCAAATCTGTGAGTCAAAAAATCATCTGTGAGCATGTTGATATCAGGATCATATCAGCTATTGTAATGTCCACTGTTAACAGAAAACATGATTTTTGTGATCTTATGCATGCACATATTATTGCAAATCATGTGAAGAAGATTTTGTATAGGTCTATAATATTTGACATTACAGTACTGGTCAAGAGATTGGACACATTACTATTGTTAATGTTTTTGAATGAAGTCTCATGCTCATCAATTCTGCATTTATTTGATCAAAAATACATAAAAAAAAACTGCAATACTGTGAGATATTATTACCATTTAAAATGATGTTTTTCTCTTGTAATATACTTTAAAATATAATGTATTTCTTTGATGCAAAGCTGAATTTTCATTATTCATTGTGAAAAAAGCTTCATTGATATGGCACGAGACTATTTCACAGTAAACACTTCACAGACTCTTCAAAACAGACTAAAGAAATTGTCTAAACATTCATATTACCTCTGACATTTTATGCATTATATTTGTTATATTATAGATCTAAATGTTAATGTGCAGTTTAATACGTTGCTAACAAATATTATTTCAGTATTCAATACAATATTTTGCGGTTTAATATTCACAGACATTCTATATCACGATTAGAATAAAGAATTTAAGAATAAAAAAACTTTCCATTCACAATCATCGGCTTGATCAAGTTGGTCCTCCGTCGAAATTAAATTGAAAGTGGTCTTCCTCTGAGGCAAATTCTACCAGAATTATTCTTCACCGCATCTCAAAACAGTGTACATGTATCTGACTAAGCTTGATACATTTTTTCCGAGCTGATGTGGGCATTCAATCTCTGTTGCATTAATCACCTCAATTTGTGTTTGAATAGAGCGTGGCCTGACATCCCTCTCTTTTTAAGCTGATTACATAAACAGAGAATTTTTTTTTTTCGATTTTACTTACATAATTTAAAACCTGACATTTAACGTTTCTTCAAACGCGTGTCTCATAAATGTGTTATTAGTATTCACTAAGTTACAGTTCATTTTCTGACTATCAGAATGGACTTCATTCAAAAAGAGATCACAGCTCACGCATCCTGTTAGTTTTCTTTATTTTACAAAAAGCACAACATTTTGTTTTTACTAAGTATGCACAAATAAACGAAGTCATTTCACTGATTAGAATAGTGTATAACCCTTAATTGTATGTCCAAAATTGATGGAGTATTTTGAGTCTCTTTCACACTTTCACACAAGTTCTCATAGCATCTACACCTTGATGCAGCATTGAGTTCCCTCAAAAGGGAACGTCTTAGGATTACATATGTAACCACGTTTCCCTGAGAAGGGAAGAAGACGCTGCCCTGCCATGCCTCAGGCATTCAGGTTGTTTTCTCACCTAGTTTGTTTGAGCACTCCAATCGCTCTCAGTTCGGTGTGTAAATGTGAACAAATCAATTGATCTCAGATGCCCCCCAAAAGGACCACCTCCGGAGGAGGCCAGAGTATGGTTCATTTGTGGTCCGTTTGTGGGTCGATTTCTTCAAGATATGTGACAGCATCGAGGTCCTGGTCCACTTTGCATTTCATTTCAACAAGTGGACCTGGAGGCTTGCTATACCTTCTGTTCCATCACTGCTTCATATTCTCCATGGGTCCATGCGCAATCACATTCTGGGTGGAATGCTTAATATATTTGCTATAATATAATTTAATTCGCTCCAGGAGAGGTTTCAAAATCCCTGGCATAGTGGTTATTAAAGTTCAACATCATAGTGTCTACACCATGATGCAGTGTTGAGTTCCCTCGAAAGGGAACGTCTTACTGTTACATATTTAACCACTGTTCCCTGAGAAGGGAAGTAGACGCTGCATTGCCATGGCTCAGGCATTCAGACAATGATGATGTTTGATGTTTATCAGAAGCTAATCACTGATATGAATGTAAAACGTTTTAAAACATTAGCAATATAATAATAATAATCCATAATTGGTGTGTACAAAATGTTCCTTGCGTTGATTGGGTTTTGAGATGGGAGAGTTGCTCTCAAAAATAGAGGTGGGGTTTCGGTGAACAAAATTGATAGAGTCCTGCATAGGTCACCAGAGGAGTCTGAAACATAGATGAATTGTTAACAATAAGATCTATATTATGCTTTCCTTTGGTTTGTTATAGAAAGTAACCCACTCAAATGTGATTCATGATTTTGATTCATCATTTTATTTCAAATAGTGACATGTACACAAAGGCAAATCTAATTTACTCTCATTTGAAAGAGGGCTGTGGATGCACATTTCTTTGCATGCGAAAAAGGACAACAAAATGCAAAGAATGGCTCCATTTGTTTGATATGTTGATGTTTGATTCTGTGTTGTCTACCACTCTGTGGCTGCTTAATGATCTTCAAGAGCCATTTCTTGCTTGTTGTCCCTTGAAAGAGACATAAAACCACAGATAAAACCTTATGCACCTGCGGTGACAAATCAGAACACTCATGAGAAGATTTCTCTTTGATTAATACATATAATAAAAACATGAATAAATTGGAGGGGGGAAATTATAAGAGAATATGCTGATGATTTTTGTTTTCTTTTGAGCTAAAGATTGAAGTATAGAAACAGCAGTGAGAGATAACATCAATCTTGATACCCTGGATGTGAATACACCCAAGAAAACGTTTGCATTTTTTTCCTGTATGCAAAGAAATTCCACATCTTCATGCAAAATCTTATTTCAAATTAGATGAAATTTGACTTTATGTACCTTGACCTTACTATTCATGCTTAACTTAATGGTTGTTTGAAACAAATATGTTACTGTTGGTCCTTTATCCTGTTAGTGTCATCATTGAGGTCAGTAATTTTGCATGCAAACTTATTTTGATCAGTTCAATTTAACACGATTGAGCTCACTATGCCAGGACGCCAGCGCAAAGCACAGACACTTGTGTCAAAATACATCTAAGACAGTGTCCACGGTCTTTTGAGTTTACCTGAACGTTGTCTTCAAGTGATTCAATCTGATCTCTTGACTGATCCCCCACAGCAGTTGGCATGCACGTTATTGTGAATGATTCATCCGTGCATATTTTAAATTTTTTTTTTTAAATGTTCTGACCTCTTAATGTTTAATCAAAATTGCCACATCTAAATAACCAAGTCCCCTATGCAACATTTTTTTTTTTTTTTTTGAATAATCTGTTACACTCGGATGTACATCGTAATACAGAAGAAAAGATCTCTCACTACTTCCATTTTATCACAACTGGGAAAGCCACCAATATTTATTCATAATAATTATGATCTGTACATCCCTTGTCTAATTAATCCAATTCAATATAATAAATAGATCCTTTGTCTAATAAATTAAGTATTACTTGTCTCGAAGGATTACTTATTATAATCCAGCACAGGTCATGTTAGATTTGAGTCAATTTATACATATACATATATATTTTTCAAAACACTGTGGAAAAAAAAGTCAGTAATTTGAAGATTCTTAATTTGGTCCGTCTCATCAAGACTCACCCTCTCACCCGCATTTTGTTCCAAAGCACATAACTTTCTTTCTTTCTTTCTTTCTTTCTTTAATAACAAAAAATAAACAAAATTATCAGGATTTGAATTTGGGATCCCGTGCACATACACAAACTATTTAGACTATGCCATCTTAGATTTTAAAGTTGAGTAGTTAACTAAACCGTTAACTGAATAATGGTTGGAATAATATCATTGCATCAGTAAGCTCTCATTTTTCTTGACAGGCTTCAATCCTTTAGACGGATATGAAAATGTTGCCATTTACACTCCTTTGCATTTTAAGAGAGAGAGAGAGCGTTATGTGAATAATTTCTCGAAGCTCTTCAACCCAAAACCAATCATACAGCTCCTCTGTGTGCTTCTGTCCGTGTTGTATATGCCGAATCATAATAAATAAATGTCATATTTATTGATCCTTATTCATTTCAAATACACTTTCTGAATTCCATTTACATAAACAAATATTAATGATAATTTGAAATTAAATGCATTTCAGTAACACTTCTCCTTAATGTTGCAACTGAATGAGAACTCTCAAGATTGAGCTAAATTAATGTTGAACACTTTAATTAGCTGATTCAGGTGTATTTAATTGACATTCCTTCTGTATGTTTCAATTAGGTTTCCAAACATTTCAGTAAATACAGGAGTAAGATGTAACATTAGAACCTGCTTGTACTTTCTTTGTTATTAGATTTACAAACATATATACTGTCATTGTTAATAAATCAAATATTCACAAATACATCACTAAACCCTTGAAGTCTTCATAGTCAACATTTGGTGGATTGTACAGATTTCACCTCAAAAAAGTCCACCCATGTGAAAGTGATTGTATAATTTGCACACACGATGCCAGAGCATACGTTCCCCATGATGATGAGTCTATAGGATTTGCATGTCTATGTCAACACCCAGTGAGAGCGATTTAAAAAAATGCGCCCAACCATCCTTAAACTCCAAACCAGCACTCAACAGAGCAAAGCAGAGATGAAGTTGTTTCTCGCAATATTGTTTCTGTTTGTCCTTTACAGACAAACAGGTTCAATTCGAGTGCACGTTTACGTGACCACTCCAATGACTTGCACTGAAGCTCGAAAGTATTGTCAAACATATTATACAGACCTGTCTACGATCAACGGCGAGGTGGACATCCAGATGGTTCGAAACGCAGCTGGAGGAGATTATGACAAGAGTTGGTTCAGTTCACTGACTCAAACTGAAAACTCATGTAAATTAATGAACTATGAGGAATCGAGACTCCCAGCTTTATCCACCGCATTGTGCGGGTTAGCTAATTTGTGCAAAAGTACGCATCCTTTTTTCTGCTTTAAGAAAGTGATTTTGGTGAAAGAGAAAATGACATGGGAGGAAGCTTTAGAGTACTGCCGGTCCCACTACGTTGATCTGGCCTACTTGGATTCTGAGGTGATATCAAACGTGACTGATGCCAAGACAGAGAGTGTGTGGACAGGTCTGCGTTTCCTGGCTGGAAAATGGCTCTGGGTGAGCGAGGAGAATATCGAGACCAACATCGCTCTGCCCTCATGCCCAAACGAACCGTACCGTTGTGGAGCCTGCAACCCCCAGAAAGGGCGATGGGAGAACAGAGACTGTGAGGAGGAGCTCAACTTTCTTTGTTTTTAAAGATAAAGGCAAGTGATGAAGCATCATGTGAGAAATGTTTTCGGTTCATTTAAAGATATATTTGACTTTGAATGCATGTTTAAACTTAAAAGCACTTAAAAGTGTGTCTTTAAAAAATAAAAGTGATGCACTATGGATGTTAGTTACTGTGACCTCAATACATATATTTGTCTTTCTTAACAGAATGCTGAATACAAAGATGAACAGATCTGCAGTGAAGAGTGATATATATTTTTTAGAAATGTTTAAATATGTTTAAACATGCTGAAATATATGCAGGTGTGTGATAGGGAATGGCATAATTATTGTTTTGAATTTAATTTAATGTTATGTTAAAATGTCCATACATTTGAGTGGTGTTTCAGCCCACTCCAGTTGTAGAAGTTTATAAAGTAGGCTTATATTGTATTGCAGATGTAGGCGCTAAAAACAAAATATGTTACAACAACCTCTGATCTTCTCTATATGTAATATAAGTCTTATGTTGTCAAGAGATGGATGAATCTGAGAATAAGACGGGTTGGAGAGTTCTTAAACCCATAACTGTATAGCCTAATAATTTCTGGCTCTTGCTGACTTTACTCTAAGATTCTTTATTGTGCAGTTGCTGCCCTTCACACTTTTCTCCTTTTGTTTGGCATCCATCACAGCAAAGTCAACACCAGAGGTCACTATCTCCTCTAGTATTAAGGCTCAGTCGCTATGGTTAGTCACACACCTGTTCGTTCACGATTCACTTAAATATCCATGTTTTACAAGCATTTTCCATGTTCACATTCTTGGTTCATGCTTTGTTTTACCAGATACGGTGTACTTTGTTGATTGTGGATATTTTGCATGGATTAGTAGATTTATGAGATTTGCATTTTGTATTTGACTGTCATTTAAACTGCGCAAAGATTTTAATGAAACGTTGAAGTCCATATTATTATAGAGATAGGCTCCATAAAAAAATCACACATTAAATATAAGGATATAAATTCAAAACAAAAAGTTTGTTGTCAACCTCGTTTAGTTTTGTCAATTATATAAAGTCTGTGTTGCTTCCTCAGTATTTTAGTATACACAGAAAGGGAAGAGTGAGAGAAAAGAGCACAGAAATGTAAGATGTAGTAACACTCACGAGGTGGCGGAAGATACAAGACTTTAATGAATGTTTGAACATGAATTTGAATTACACCTCACACTCCATTGATATTGTTTGATGCTTTGATTGATGGTATTTGGTTAGGAAATGCAGTTTGCGTAATGTTGTGAGAACATCCAAACACAAGAAACTCCAAACATCGACTGACACAGTACAAGAAAGGGGGAGCTTAACAAGTTAGAAAGGTAATGAGAAACCTGGGGAGACTAATCAACATGAAAAACTACAATGAACTACAAACATGGCAGACTAGAAAGGAAATATAACAAAAGTCCAGACAAGACATGGGGAATCGCAGTTTTAATATTTACATCAGACCAATGAAATTTTATTTTGCCATAATTATTGTTCATGCTACTGCAGTGGTCAGTGTCAAAATCGAAAATGATCAAAAAATAAAAATCATCATACAAGTCCTATTTATTAACTTCACATGTTTTACAAATGAGAGAAGTATTATGTTCTGCTTTACTCACTTTTCACTTTGACAGCCTGCCTTTAGAAAAAAAAATTCAGTTTATTCAAGTGTGCTTTTAGTATACTTATTTTAAACTAAAAACAAGCATGCATTCAGTCCACTTTTTATGTACTTCTCAGAAATACTTAAATTTACACTCAAGTATACTTGACTGATATTGCAAGGAAAGTCTAATCTTGTGAATAATTGACTGGGGTTTGATGCTTTTTCACCAGCATAACTCAAACACAAAGTTTGCACATTCCTTGTGTGATATCCACTGGGCTTGCCTTCAGTTTGGATGAATAAATGGAAATATTTCCTAGTTATTGCGACAGCGTATTAATGTGTTTCTTCTTGTTGGCAGTTTTTTTAAACTCATGATTAGTTTAATGATTATGAACACAAATTGGGATACCATATGGCAAACCAAATTAATATAAAACTGACAAAACCACAAAGCTGGCAAGGAGGTATGAAGTAGGCTATATAATTACAACATAATTGGCTGTTATTTTAAGCTACATATATGAAAGCACATGACTGTGAGGTTGCTCTTGTGACCGCTTCAGCTGTTTTTGCGCACGAGTGAGTGATTTCAGACACAACAGTAGAGTCAACAATAAGAGTCAATTCTTGTCCTGGAGTTCACTATGACTTATAGATATATTAAAAGTAGATCTTTTGGAGTCAATTCCCCATCACTACGCATACTGATGCATGTAAATGTGGGTCAATGCACTTTGCATCACTCTGGATACGTCACCAGCCGAGATTTATCTCACTGCAGAACCAAAGAAGCACGCGTCACAGCAGTCTGAGGACAACAGATCAGATCTGAAGTTAGGGTGGTGCTGAAGATTGCGTAACCTGCCCCAACCACTAACCCTACCCTTCACTATAAATTTAAGCTCCACCTTAACCCCACCCAACCACTAAACCTAGCCTTGATGACATTATAAGCTCCACCCCATCATCGTTGTGGGACTGCTGGCCCGGCGCTGTTGTCCTCAGACTGCTGTGGCGTATGGTTTTGCGGTTGTTTATTATTGGTTGGCCAAATGTGTATAAACTACTGCTTATGGCAGGGATTTGGCATTGTTGGTCCTGGAGTGCCACTGTGCTGCAGAGCTTAGCTTCAAACCTGATCAAACACACCTGAACAAGCTAATTAATGTCTTCAGGATTACTAAGGCTTCTGGCCGGTGAGTTTTTAAGAGCATTGGAGCTGAACTCTGCAGGACAGCAGCGCTCCAGAACCGATGTTGCCCATCCCTGACTTATGGTGTCTTGTTTCTTCCACATCATATTCCCACCTCGTCTCCTTTCTGTCTATTAACTGATTATATAATCTGGGTTAGAATTTATTGGACATTATAATAAGATATCATTTTGACACTATGTAGCTGATCAGGTATACATATATGAATTAATGTTACATTTCTTATGTGATGATGTTAATTTATAAATGTACTTTGTGAATTGGTAATTCGTTAAAGTTAGACTGCAGGAAGTTTACGTTTGAACTATGTAACTTTGAAAGCGCACCAGTAACTTTTTTGTTCAAAATTAACAAAATTTAAATAAAGATCCGAAAATATTAATCCTATTTTAATTGTTTATATTTTCACTCGCCCGTACGCGTCTAATTGTCAAATGTAGCAGACAGAGTCTGTTGTAAAGCATCATCTATTGTGAAGGGTCATTTTCATCCGCAGTCACAGTCGAAGCCAAAAAAAAATAATGTTCTTCTACAAATATGCCATTTTGTTTTTTAACCGCTAGAGGGCCAACAGTTCCATGCTGAATCTGAAATTGAATACCCTCGAGTATGTACTTATTTACAAATGTACTTATATCTCAACCCCTAAAACAATACATTCTATATAGCATGAGTGTGTGTAGTATGAATGTAATCTGGACGTACTACATTCACAGTGTTGTCATTATCATGTGACCTACCAGCATCAGTCACTGCCATTCACAAATCCTCTCCTGTGGCCTCATGGGATAGTAAAGCGTCCATCGTATGCACGCTTCAGAATCTCATTATGGAAATAGCATGTCATTTGGGTACTTTTTGCTGACTCATTACTGTTTACTGTGACATTTTGTCCCTGTTTGAGCATTTCTTCAGGCTTTGTTCCATGTATTGTCTGTTTTGGAATCTTTGACAGTATTTCATCAGGTCTATTTTATTTATACTGTGCTGGGCAGGTCAGTGAACTTTAACCTACAGCATAGGCATCAAGTTAAGTTCACAAGCACAAGCCTCAATTTTAAGTCGTCTTAACAGAAGAAAGTATATACACAGTTATAATAAAACAGAGAAAGCATTTAATCTCAGCTTCAGAGACATTTCCTCCAGCATCTGCTCTTTCACCTTACTAGTAATCTCCTTACTAGATGGACAGATATAGTATTTAGTATAGTATTTAAGCATCATTCGCGGTCATTGGAGTGGACATATAAATGTGTCCTCTATAACCTGTAGTCAGTCCATAAAGGACAAACAGGCTAAGTCCTGTGAGAGTCAACTTCATCTCTGCTGTAGTGAGCTGGTTTGGTTTAAGGATGGTTGAGCACTGAACAGTTTATCAACCTCACTGGACTGCTGACATGGAACATGCAAATCCTACAAAATCCCACATCCTCATCCATCCAAAAGCATCTACTGTAGCAGTTTTGTTTATTTAAAGACGTCGAAAGCCAAATATATTCTACTGGAGGATTTTAGTTTAAAATAATCGGAACAAAATCTACACTATAGTCGTGGCAAAAACTAGACGTATTTGCATGGTGAAAAGTGATGTGACCACAATAAAAAATGTTTCCATCATTGTTAAATGTATCTGAGTGAGTCATGTGTCTCACCACTGAATGTCTCTAAGGTGCAATAACTGATGACATCATGTTCATGCTAAGAAATGCAAATGTTGAAGAAGGCAAATCATTGTTTCTCTTATTTGAGAGAGGATTGTGCATGTGGAATTTCTTTGCATGCAGAAATGGATGCAAAACAATGCAAACAAGAGCTACATTTGTTTGCTGTGTCATTTTCACAGCAACTGGTATTTTACAAACAACCAAAATCAGCCACGGAAGAAATGTTGCCCCTTTTTGTGATTTGGTGTAATGCCTTTGAAAACTTAAGTAGCAAAAACCTCTAAGTCCATCTGACATGTTTATTTTAAATGAACTTTTTATGTTTTTAATATTACCCTTATCAGTTAAATTTTTGAAAATAAGGCATTTCAACTAACTAATCACATTGTTATTGCTGTTAAAGTAAAATTACTGAAACGAAAACAGGAGTAATAAAAATACTCTTTTAAAAGATAAAATAGACGGTTTTACAGGTTTTTACATCTGATTCTGAAGTCTTCATTTATAAACATGAGAGGAGAAATATTGCTTTTATAATGAAATGTGTTTTCTTTATGTGTGGTTTGATCTTTGCAAAGTCTGAACTTGAATATATTTGAACAAAGTCCAATGAAAACTTCAAACTTCCAATGAAAACAAAGTCTGTTTGTATTTTCTCATCCATTCTGCATGCAAATACTTCAAATAAACTGGATTGGACTGGATTGTACATTGACACTTGTAACCATGAATTTAATGTAAAGCTTGTTAGAGACAAATCCATTGCCAAAGTTTTTAAATATTATCATTTTTACAAATATCACAGTGTTTTTGCATACAAATCAGTTCATTAAGAAAATGACTGCATGGCTCTTTTACTGTCTTTTACTGGTGTACTAAAAATCTACTACTATAAAAACTTTTTTATTATTATTTGCATCTCTACTCACACAGTTAAATACATTTGTCTATCGTTTAACTCATCTGATCCTAATGGTTAATCAATGAATCATTGGTACATCTATAGAGTTCCATAGATTTTTATATATTATATACAGATATATTCTATAGAATTTGTTTGCAGTTTCCAAAACATATAACCAAATATAATGAATTCTTGTAAAAACTGGGTGAAAACATTTCGAACAGGACTGAGTAAGGAAACGAAAAGAAGAGAAGAAGCTCAAGAGCAATTAATGCTGTGCGATACTGTACATTACTGTATCTCACTCCTCATCTGAAAAGTTCGACTACAGTATAGATTCTGTCATAATTGGACAAAAACATTTTCTGTATTGGTACAAAACCTCATGGCCGTGTTATATCTTCAACATACATTTTAATAACACACTGAATACCATTACAAACATAATGGATGTTAACATAAGTTAGATAATGTAAGTGTATTTTCTATATTGCAACTATAGTCTATATCGATGCAACATCTTTAATTCACCAACAAAGGTCATGCATTTTGCATTGTTTTCTATGGAATGAACTGATTGTTACAATATGTATAATGTTGTGTTTCGGTGATTAAACCAAATGTTTCCATTACATAGAACAATAATTTTGTGTTGTGAAGCAATGTTTATGCAGACTGAAAATGTGTATATCTGTAATGAATGCATGAGATCAGGTTTTAAACGATTGGGTAGAAGTGTGATCAGTTTGGATTGTTTTGAAAATACAGTATATACATTTCATGTGAAAATAGTACCAAAGCTAATAAAAAATTGTATTCAAGATATTCATTGCTAGCTTAGTCTTTTCAAGGTGACATGTCTGACTTCCCAACTTTAAATAAACAAAACAGATGATGCTGCTGTAGTTTTTGAATGTTCTGTGTGAGCAGCCCATTGAAGGTGATGAACTGTGATGTTCAGTGCTCAACCATCCTTAAACCAAACCAGCTCACTACAGAGATGAAGCTGACTCTCACTGGACTTTTCCTGTTTGTCTTTTATGGACTGGCAACTGGAGTTAAAGTGCACATTTATGTGTCCACTCCAATGAACTGCACTTCTGCTCAGAATCATTGCAAAAACTTACATGAAGACCTGTCTGTAGTCTCTAACGAAGAGGATCTTCAGATGCTTAAAGAGGCAGCTGGAGGAGGATACCCCAATAGTTGGATCAACGGTGAAAACTTGTGCAAGTCACTGAGTTATGAGGACACAATATCTTTAGCAGTGGATAACTTATTAGTAAATTCTCCATTATGTGCAGTCACTGGTCAAAGGCTTTGGAGAACAAAATCATGTTTGGATAAAATTCCTTTCTTCTGCTATGAGAATTTCATTCTAGTGCAGGAGAAAAAGACATGGGAGGAAGCTCTGATGTTCTGCAGGACGCACTACACTGATCTGGCCTATTTTAATTTTCAGTGGCCAGTAAATCAGATTAAGAATGAGATCACTAATTCTCAGACAGAGAGTGTGTGGACAGGCCTGCGCTTTCTGCATGGAACTTGGAACTGGCTGAAAATGAGGGACGCTCAGAACAACGTCCTTCTGCCCCCATGCCCAATTGAGCCGTACCGCTGTGGAGCCCGAAACACCAAGCTAGAGCGATGGGAAAACAGGGACTGTGAGGAGAAGCTCAACTTTCTGTGTCTCAAGAAATAAAGGCAAGTGATGAAGAAACGTGAGTACTGCAGATTACGTTTGATTCTAATGCAATGCATGCAAAGCTGTAGAAGTACGAAAAAAGTGTCTTCATACTCCTGAGCATTCTGCTAAAGTAAAATGCAAGATGGTAATTTACAATGTCTTTCTTTACAGAAAACTGAGCACTCAGAGGCACTGATCTCAAAGAGGAAATGGCTGCAAACATTTTTGTAGCAATCATCTAAAAACATTTTGTTTTGAAAATTGTCCTGTAATATTTTCTTTGTAGTTTACTGTAATATTTTTAAGTCCTAATAATATATTCTATCAGATAGTAAATAGACTTGATGTATATAAGTCTTGAAGATATGGAAACTCAGGTTTTCATATCTTGAAGATTGAATTAGAGTAAATTTTGTTTGGATAATTTGAGAAGTCAGACAGAAGAGACTGAGACAAGTTACCCCAAACATCTTAGACATAGAAAGATCAGATAGTCTCTAACCAGGAAATTTGATTGGAAAAGCTCAAACCTATTGCAGGATTATTGTTCATTTGAAATCCAACAACTGTCGAGATGCTGCTCCAGTGGAAATACTATCACTGTAGTTTGTGTATGCAAACAAACACCTGTAAAGTCACTGCTGTGATGCTCATGATAATGCTCATACACAATGGTTATATGATTCCTGTCTCCACCTCAGTTTTGTATGTGCATGTTTGCATGTCAAAGAGACAAACCGATGATCATGTAGTAGCAAATGTCCACGTTTCAGGAAAAAGCAATCTCTGATTTCAAATGTCATTGATTTCTTTCAGTCAACACCATAAACTTAATAAAGCTTCATTTATCAAGTACAAAGGCGTCAACACGGCTAAAAATGTTGTTGGTGATTCCTTTACTTAAACCACTCAAGTCAATAAATATACTAAAATTGTCAGGATCTCTATCTGTGTCTGTCTGTTTCTGTTCCCCAGTCCTGTCTTTAGTCACGTGTTCTTTGTTTAGTCCTGTCTGTTGTCACATGATCTTTGTTTTGAGTTTCAGTTTGTCATCGTCTCATTATTAGTCCATTGTCTTCAGCTGTGTCTTGTTTGTAATCATGTATGTCACCTGTGCCTTACTCGTTATCCTCTTGTTCTCTGGAGTATATATTCCTTCTGTGTCAGTCCAGTCATTGTTCGTCATTGACGTTTCAAAGTGTGGTTAAACTGGTCAGCACCGTGTTTGATCTATTAAAATACTTTGTTAATTCAGTCTTCTGTCTTTGTGCGCTCCCTTCCTGCAACCACACCGTGACAAATATCTTGCATTTAAAGACATTATACAATATTCATACAATCCTTTTTAATAGTGATATTAAAACCATTTTTTGGTATAATATTAAGAAATGTACATTGTGCAATAAAGAAATACTTTAAACAAAGTTCAGTTATAATTTTATATCAGTAAGTCTGAAGTTATATGTCAATAAATATGTTAATGGAGGTGAAGTATACCTAGTATGAAATAAATGTATTTTAAATTAAAATACTTTTTTAACTAGGGCACATTGGTTGCGATAGCAATTTCTGACCACATTGTAGTGTAAAAAAATTGAACATTGCTGAAGGAACATCTGCTCAACTCACAAGACCTTATCAAACATCTTCAGTGTGTCTGATGTCAACAGTGAAAAAGATTGTGTGAATCATATCTAAAGTTCACTAAATTCAGTAACAGTTATTCCACTAATATTGTTTTGTAGAATAAATATAAAAATAGATATATTTAGGATTCTTTTTTAGTCTTTTTGCCTTTTTTGTGCTTTATCAACATTCTAAGGCAGGGATGGGCAAATTTTGTCCTGAAGGGCCACTGTGATACTCACTAGAGATACATGCATTAGTAACAAGAAGCATTTGATTATTTATTTATTTTTAATTAAACTGTTATTTTGGTTGGTAGATCTCATTGACTTGATCATTTTAAAAATAGATCATCAGGCAAAAAAGTGTGGGCACCCCTGGCACAGAATAATGACAGGGAAGACACAAAATTGTCTCATTGTTGCTTCATAACATTAAGTTTAAACAACTGTAGTCACGTTGACTATTTTAACAATGTCTTTACTACTTTTCTGGAATATTATATTGATATTTTGAACTCCCACGGTCCCTCCTGATCGGAATTTACCAAGGAGAGGGATATCAAGGAGGGATATCAGATCCGAGAACCAAACTCGGGTTGGCCAAAAAGCAGCCACTAGCAAAAGACGGGCACCCTTGGAGTCAGTTTGGCAGTTTTCAAACATCTAAATTGCATAGGTTAATTGGTTAACAAACAAAACCCAAGTGTACTGCAGTGCACACAATCTGTCATTGGATTTATGACATTACTAAACACAGTTTACAGAGTTGGCTGGTGCTGATGTTAACGTTGCATGCCACACTTTTAGCTAACCACGAGGGATCAGCAAACCGATGTGATGATTCATGAGTGATGAGTTTTTAGCACGATAAGGGGTCAGATTTTGAACGTATAGCTGTGTATACAAGTGATCACAATGCCAGAGAGGGCTAAATACACAGTAAATAGTGGGAGAGTGACTAACTCTCAAAACATGAATTATACGTGTGAAGGGAGATGATGTGAAGGATTTACATTATATTACATTTACATTTCCACTTCCACTTTTTTTCACTTTTCTTTTTCTTTTTTTGTAACATAGTCATGTGGGGTGTCATTTTTTGAAAGCATTTATTTATAGGGATCATGTCATACACCACTCCACGTCGTTCCTTCTGAGATAAAAAGTCATAATTCTGAGAAAAAAGTCAGAATTCGCAATTGCGACTTTTTATCTCACAATCCTGAGACAAAAAGTTTAAATAATCTTTTTTTTCAGCAGCAGAAACGGGCTTACTTTCTTCATATTGTAGATGTTTACATGTAAACGGGTTATAGCATTATTAGAGTAGGTTGGACATAAGGCGGTACTTTGGGGTAATTTTCACTGGACAATTGTTTACACAATGCAGGGCTGTCTAATTCTAAACTTTAAAATATATATATATTTTATTTATTTTAATTACAGATTTAAATTAAATTGAAGGAAATTGTACATTTACATGCTTAAGAATTATTTCAACCAAAAATTAAATGTGCCTGTATGGAAATGTATATTATTTGTTTTATGTATTTTAATTTTATGGTAATTACATGAGGGGCATAAAACATTTATCTTTTAATCCAATGTAAATAATAATAAAAAAACTTTCATTTTATACATTCAAAGTGCTAAACAGAGGTTTACTATTAAAATTAAACATACACTCTACTGTTAAAGAGTATGAACAAACTTTAATTTGACGGGTTGCCTTGAAGATCTTTTTTTCTGTGTGTATGTTATGATGATAGTTTCTCTCAAATGAAAATACTCATGATTTCTGCGATGCAGAAAACGAGGACGGAATCACAGAATCCATTCATAAAAACGGAATTTACTGTTTAACGAGGAATGTCATGGAATTTTTCAAATTTTGGATGAATACATCAAATGCAAGTCGGTACACTTCAATCAAATTGCGATACGTACTAGTGTATGTCAATATTAAATGGCAAAAATACTATTTAAATATGAATCCTGCATGTTTTGTGTCTGAACGAATTGTTCAGATGAGCACAGCGAGCGTCATGCTTGCTGCGGTAGTTAACCGCGGTTCATTTATTCCTGACATTCCGCGTTACACAGTAAATTTCCCTTTTACGAATGGATTCCGCAATTCTGTCCGCGTTTTCTGCATCGCTGCATTTTCTGCAAAAAGCACGTTCAACGCGGACACGCAGACATAAATAATGCATTTTAGGGGCCCTTGGCTTTCGGGGGCCCAAGGCAGACTCCTACCTTTGCCTAATGGTTAAATCCGCCCCTACCCTTAGCTGTTATAAAGTCACTGTAAAACATGGCTTCATTGGGCTTATTGCTTTTATAAAACCACACAATATATTAAAACCAAAAATATGTATCAATGCAACTTTCATGAAGTAAAATCATTAAAAGACGTCCTTTTGCTGGAAAATAGTCCCTGACCGTGAACAGCAACAGAAGTTACATTTATTACTCCATTAGAGATGGTCAGAGATTGTCTTTATGAGTGAGTCACTCCAATAGTATCTCCAGAAGTATCAAAGACTTTTATTAACTTGTTGTGAACACGGAACAAGATGCAAATGACAAAATTCTTTGACTAGCACTGTTAGTGTCAGCAGGGCTTGGGAAAACCCATTGAATGTTAAAAGGACAAGATCGCAGAGAACATTCAAACGGATTCTTTATTATGAACATAGGACTGACCTGAAGGAAAATGCTCAATTTTAATGCATGTAATACATTCAAAACCCTCAATATCGCTCTACAATATCTCTTCTACACAAGGCAGCAAGCTTCAGTGAACAAAATCAATAGCAAACATATATTTACATCGCTATGAGGAAGACAGATGCTGCAATATACACATTCAGTGGCGCAGTGATACTTATGTAATGCGGTCTGTATGTTTTGTTTTCAGGAATTTTACAACGGCTTCGAACGCGGAACAACGTATCAAGGGCCGGAACTATCAGTTTATCACGATTTATGAACTTTACACAGTTATTGAACTGAACACTTGCTTTGTTCCTGAATGACGTATTAAACAAATAGTTAAAACACTGATTTGCCGCCCGTTACTGTTATTAGTTTCATATTTTTCATATAATTTTGTTTGTTTTTCCATAGTTCTGGTTAAAGAGACACTCTAACCCTAACCCTAAATATAATTATTTAATATAACAAAGATAAGTAATAGCAGTCGCATTTTTCTAGTTTTTCTACTTCCCAGAGTTGCTACACAAAACTCATATAGCGGGATATTCATGGATGCTCCGCCTACAGTGACACCGAATATCTCATTCACACACACCGAATAACGGGGCAGTTCGTTTGTTTTGCATCAATTAATGTTTCAGCTCCTGGTACGAGGGGAAACAATATTCTTCCACGTCTGATTTTGCTTAACTGGCTCTAGCCTACCGTAGGCTATGTAATAAATATCAAAAACAAGAACTCATACAGGGGCATTTTTGTGAATTATATTCGGTATCAGAAATGTGCTTTTATTGTTATATTTGTTGACCAAGTTTGGTGGAGTGGTCTGTTAGTTTATACTTTATAATAAATTGTATACCCTGCTTTGATCTGTATCTTCGGTTGCTCCCTTTAAACAGCTACAAATGTTCTAAATAAAAAATATCTATAATATCTGGCTATAAATAAAGAGCTCTGATGGTTGTCGTAAACATCTTTACAAAATTAAAACAGAGCTGTGTAATTATGAATTAAAAATGGTTAGTCACTCTTTGTATATGTATTGCAAGTTAAGTTTTAATCCAACAAAACAGCCTTGGTCCCACGTCACTGCAAATTCTTGAGTTAATTGAGCGCCTTGTGGTCCATTATTACGTCATTAGATCGTCACAATCTTAGAACGTTCGGCGAGTATAAAAGTGAGAGCGCGTCCATTAAACACTTAGTAGCGAGTCGGCGAGTGATCGTGAGTATTGTATGCTTTTTATACAGGGTTTGGGGATCTGAATTTTAATCAATCTTTTCATAACTCTTCATCTGCTTAAACTCGATGCACGTCTGTACCTTGAGGTGTTTGATATGTAATTGATGATATAAGCTAATGAAAACTGGGTTTGATTTTTATTTTTAAATCTAATTGTCGGTAATTATGCATCCCATACACTGATTATATCCACGGGTTATTCTTGATATTTAATGACGCATTATAAGCTTTCCATCAACACTTGTATATTAAATCAAGGCAACAAATTTTGCTAAACACAGACTATAAACATTTTAAACATTTTTTCTAAATGAATAGTCCAATATTCTTTATCTTGCCTATTCGAGAAACTCCATCCACCACAGCTTTTCATTTGGACCTTTTCATTTTGCCTTTATGTCTTTAAAGGCCACGTTTTAAACAGAAGTAAACAGCGCTAATTTTAATATCGATTCTTATTGGTCAGTTTAATAATGAGTGGATCCTGTATTGTTGTCACTTTCCTCAATTATTGCAGTCGATAAATTACTCTTGGACATGATAGAGAAAGAAATATACTTTTACTTTATATGCATCTGAGTTATGCACATTAGTAGATGCATTGATAAAAATAAAACTTACCATTTTCATCTTCATTGTTCATTTTGAATACATTTTAAGGAGGCTCTCATCCTCCCTTGCCTCTTCTGAAAAGGCATACACTGTAAAAAGAAAAAGAAAAAGAAAAAAAGAAACCATATGTTTACTCAACTAATCTCTTCCCTTTATCTTTTTTTTAACAGTGTTTTACAGTGTTTTATTCACTTCTAACGATCATCTTTAATCATCAAATCCAGCATCATCAAAATGACTATGTCAACCATGGCCACTTATTTTCCGGAGACCGCAGAGCAGTCCTCATCTCCTGAACTATCAGAGGAGCTCATCATGGGTCTTGCCACCGGGCAGTGGTGGGCAATAATGGAGGTTTCCGACCCCATATCTGAGGAGCATGAGTATGTGGACCCTTCCTCAATCCAGTGGTGTGGAACAGTGGAGGAAGAAGAAACTTCATGCCCCACATCCCTGGTCAGTGATGTATCTGAGAATGCTCAATCTCCACACTCAGGCTTCTCAGATGCAACAATGAAGAGCACAAAGCAGTGTATGCAGAAGAAGAGAGAACCTGTGGTTGCTAGGTCTGAGAAAGTTAAGAGGAGAGACCTCGCCTCATCACTGGTCTTCAATGCATCTGAGAAGGCCACGCACTCAGGTGACCCAAATGCATCGCTTAACAACAGGGAGAGGAGAAGAAAGCAGAGGCAGAAAAAGCCACAAGGAGCTCCTACAGCTGCTGGGTCCCAACAGGAAGCACATGTGCCTGTCCATTCTGAAATGGGGAAACCTGCCTCATCCCTGGTCTTCAATGCATCTAAGAAGGCCATGGACTCAAGTGACCCACCATATGCATCAATTAACACCAGGGAGAGGAGAAAAAGGAGGAGGCAGAAAAAGCCACAAGGAGCTCCTGCGGCTGCTGGGTCCCAACAGGAAGCGCATGTGCCTGTCCATTCTGAAATGGGGAAACCTGCCTCATCCCTCGTCTTCAGTGCATCTGAGAAGGCCACGCACTCTGGTGACCCAAATGCATCACTTAACAACAGGGAGAAGAGAAAAAAGCAGAGGCAGAAAAAGCCACAAGGAGCTCCTGCGGCTACTGGGTCCCAACAGGAAGCACATGTGCCTGTCCATTCTGAAATGGGGAAACCTGCCTCATCCCTGGTCTTCAGTGCATCTGAGAAGGCCATGCACTCAAGTGACCCAGCATATGCATCACTTAACACCAGAGAGAGGAGAAAAAAGCAGAGGCAGAAAAAGCCACAAGGAGCTCCTGCGGCTGCTGGGTCCCAACAGGAAGCACATGTGCCTATCCATTCTGAAATGGGGAAACCTGCCTCATCCCTGGTCTTCAATGCATCTGAGAAGCCCATGGACTCAAGTGACCCACCATATGCATCAATTAACACCAGGGAGAGGAGAAAAAGGAGGAGGCAGAAAAAGCCACAAGGAGCTCCTGCGGCTACTGGGTCCCAACAGGAAGCACATGTGCCTGTCCATTCTGAAATGGGGAAACCTGCCTCATCCCTGGTCTTCAGTGCATCTGAGAAGGCCATGCACTCAAGTGACCCACCATGTGCATCACTTAACACCAGGGAGAGGAGAAAAAACCAGAAGCAGAAAAAACCACAAGAAGCACCTGTGGCTGCTGAGTCCCCAGAGGGAGCACCTGTGCCTGCTGCAACTCAACAAAGAGGAATACTCAGGTTCCCTGAACATCTGTTTAAGCTTCTGTTTAATCCATCTTTTGCACAGTGAGCACCTATGCCTGGCTCCAAGGTGCTTACATGTTCCCTACATGGATCACCCATGCCAGACTAAGTTCCAAATAGGCAAAAACTAAAGGAAACGGGAAGGAGTGTTTTGTGTTGGCAGAAAGGCGCAATAGCGGTCCTGTGATCTCCCGGTCTTTGCAAAACTGCTGTTTTCACAGCAACCTAAAGCGCAGTAATAGAAGGGTTGCGATTTGGGCCGGTTTCCTGCACGAGCGTCGAGTGCGTCTTTTTAAAGATGTCATTCCGCTCGTGCGCTGATGGATGCGGTCGTTCCCTGTCACCAGCTGACCCGTGGTGATGCCGGAGGAGCACGCTGGTCCCTCTCATGAGCGACCAGCCGTCTCTTTTGGCACACCGGCTGATGAACAGATGTCGATCGCGGCATCGGAAGGTGGGTTTGAGTCATCTGGAGATGAAGGCTCGGATGCGCTTCCCCCTTATGGGAGAGTGGCGTTTTCCGAGCCTGATCCAGAATTGACAGCCATGCTTTCCCGGGCCGCCGGGAGTGTCGGGCTCGAGAGGAACCCTCTGCCATGTCCCGAACTCTCCCGGCTGAACGATTGGTTTCTCGGGGTAGCCCATGCTGGTTCTCAGCGCTCTGCCCCGGTTCCTTTCTTTCCGGAGGTGCATGAGGAGGTGACTAGATCATGGAGGACACCTTTTTCTGTCCGAAATCGGTCAGGTCCCTCCTCCGCCTTCATTGTCCTGGAAGGCGGTGCAGCTAAGGGGTACGTGTGGATCCCCCCAGTTGAGCGTGCCGTCGCAATGCAACCGTGTCCGGAGGCCGCCAATTGGCGGGGCTTGTAAGTTCTCGTCCAATCTAACGGACAAGGCTTACAGTGCCTGTGAGCAGGCTGCATCTGCCCTGCATGCCATGGCGTTGCTGCATGCAGGTCTAACAGGCCAAGAAACCAGAACCAGAAAGCGGTCCTGAGACGGCGACTCGGAGGAAGTTGGAGCTGCTCTTTCCTCTTCTCTAAAGGGAGCACCAATCTGTTGGGCGCAGGATGCTCAGGGTGTCCCTGACACGATCCCAGAGAGGAGAAATCTGAAGATCCCTGAGCCGCTGAGACGGGAGCAGCTGTAGAAGAAGCCTGAAGCTTTTTCTCATCAGGCAGCACCCCTGCCTAATGAGATTTCAAAAAAGGAAAGACTAAAGGTCCCTAAGCTGCTGAGACAGGAGCAGTTGCAGCAGAAGTCTCTAGCCTCTTCTCTAAAGGGAGCACTTGTCTGTTGTGCGCAGGGTGCTCAGGGTATCCCTTACAAGATCCCAGAGAGGAGAAATCTGAAGATCCCTGAGCCGCTGAGACAGGAGCTGCTGCAGTAGAAGCCTGAAGCTTTATCCCATCAGGTACCACCCCTGCCCAATGAGATTTCAAAAAAGGAAAAACTAAAGATCCCTGAGCCACTGAGACAGGAGCAGCTGCAGCAGAAGTCTCTAGCCTCTTCTCTAAAGGGAGCACCCATCTGTTGTGCGCATGGTGCCCAGGGTAGTCATGGCCTAGTGGTGAGGGAGTCGGGCTTGTAATCTGAAGGTTGCCAGTTCGATTCCCACGCCGGCAGAAATTGAAGGTGGGGATTGTGAATAAACAGCACTCTCTCCACCTTCGATACCATGACTAAAGTGCCCTTGAGTAAGGCACCTAACCCCTAATTGCTCCCCTTGTAAGTCGCTTTGGATAAAAGCGTCTGCTAAATGATGAAAAATGTAAAAAAAAAAAAAAAATGTAAACATCCCTGAGCTGCTGAGACAGGAGCAGCTGCAGCAGAAGTCTCTTGCCTCTTCTCTAAAGGGAGCACCAGTCTGTTGTGCGCAGGGTGCTCAGGGTGTCCCTGACAAGATCCCAGAGAGGAGAAATCTGAATATCCCTGAGTCGTTGAGATGGGAGCTGCTGCAGCAGAAGCCTGAAGCTTTTTCTCATCAGGTAGCACCCCTGCCCAATGAGATTTCAAAAAAGGAAAGACTAAAGATCTCTGAGCCGCTGAGACGGGAGCTGCTGCAGGAGAAGCCTGAAGCTTTTTCTCTTCAGGTAGCACGCCTGCCTAACAAGATTTCAAAAAGGGAAAAACTAAAGATCCCTGAGCCGCTGAGACAGGAGCAGCTGCAGAGAGGAGAAATCTGAAGATCCCTGTAAGGCCCGCCCACTGGTTCAATGAAGGTTTCCAATAGAGCGGGTAAAGGGATCTGCGTGTTGCTGTCTCTCTTCATTCAACGCAACATCAACTGAATTAAATACTTTTCTTCACATGCATTACCTCTGTATTTTCATCTGACTCCAATTATGAAAAAGTTTTAAATCATATTTGATTAGTTATATATTTAAATAAATGTTTGATTATTCCTTTTAACCTTTAGTTTGAATTATACTCGTTCGTTCGGATTTCTATAACCTTTTGAGTCTCGCACCAATCGGGAATACGATCTAGACAGAGGCAATTGACTGATACTTTTAGAAGCCGCACCATGCTTTCTTATTTCTAAAAGTACGTTATTCAGTCCCCATAGATCTATAAACACTTAATTAGAATAAACCTATATATATCCAGAGGTCATGACCATTATCATAGAACCAAGTTGACCAATCTAACTTCTTCTAATGATAACTTTACATAATCATGCCGTGGTTTCCCACGTACACTTAGTTAGAATAATATTACAATAATCAGAGGTTGAGGCTGACCCTATTCAGATTGGTCTGACAACCCTTTGTTGTTCTGAACGGAAAAAAAAAACATTATTAGCCTCTACAGTCTAAGTACACGTGACTAATGCCAATGTGTTAGTCGGAGCTCCAAAACTGAGATTTGGTCCATTACTAACTTGAGCATAGATTTGTGGAGTTATGGACTTAACATAACCTACTAGAGTTAATAATTTCAGAGTCAATCAGAATAAATTCAAACTTAACAATTTATTAACCAGGTAATAGAACAATATTTCAAATCCAATTCAAAGAATAAAACATACATCAAATCAATAATAAAAGAACATAGAAGCATTTACCGGGCAGTGAAATAGGCTACACACAGCGATTGTGCGGGAGATCTGTCTACAGACTCCCTGAACCTTTTTCCAGCTCTCCCTAAATACCCAGATAATTCAATAAGACCAAATGGTGGTGTCTGCAATTGTAATTAGGTTTTGGTCCCCTGTTC
Organism: Opsariichthys bidens; assembly: GCA_037194245.1. Lineage (NCBI taxonomy): Eukaryota > Metazoa > Chordata > Actinopteri > Cypriniformes > Xenocyprididae > Opsariichthys > Opsariichthys bidens. The sequence continues at coordinate 17,777,672 of CM074292.1, read as the reverse complement.
AGGGGTCACAAATGGGCAATCAGATTGAGCTGCTGAGGAAAGAGCTGCTGCAGCAGAAGCCTCAAGCCTCTTCCGTACAGGAGCACCCATGCCTACCAAGTCCTCACTGGATACACCTGTGCATGTCAGGACCCCATAAGAAGCAACAGTTCCTGCAACGTCTACAGAGAGAGCGAAAGAGGTGTGGAGGACATTAAGAGAAAAACTGTGGCTTACTGAGCATCTGAGGGAGAATTTGCAAATTGCAAATTGGTCCTACCTTTTCTTTTAGTTTTACTTAGATTTAAACAATTTAACACTTTAATCTGGGAAGAGTAACATCCTTTCCAATTCATATAACATTCATATTGAAATGGTAGAAGCAATATGTCCAGATCAGGAGTGTCCTGGAGGGCCACTGCCCTACAGAGTCTTACTAGGCATGCTAGAAACTTCCATTCAGGTTTGTTGAGGCAAGTTGGAGCTAAACTCAGCAGGACATTGGCCCCCAAGAGCAGGATTGGACAACACTCGTCTAGATTTTCTCTAAGAATCACTTTACATGATTATGTCTGTTTCTTCAACAGGGCAATGCAGATGTGGACCTGTCACCCAAGCAAAAAAGCAGCCCATGGCATTCAAAGTCAGGGACCAACAGTCGGAACCAGGCGGCTTTGCTCAGAACCAAGACCTAAATTTGCTATTTTTATTTGAAACTATTTTTTTTTTTTTTTTTTTTTTTAACTTTTAACTTATTTTAGAATTTCTTATTTCACAGAACAAAGACAACAATTAGGGGAACAAAAAAAAGAACAGATAATACCTCAAAATGTATTGCATGCACATGGATTTAAAGAAAACATGCTGCAGTAATTCAGACTTACAAATCTCTTGCCTTCCTGCACAAGAGTTGTTTCGTGCAGAGGAGAAGCAGGTTAGGTGGATAAATTAAAATGTTTTATGTAATGTAATTTTAATTGCAATCATAAACAAAGACAATAATTCAGGATAACAGGAACAAATGCAATAGTTTTCCAAACAGTGGTAAAGACAATACTGGACAAAAACTATAAGCCAACCGAGGGCTTAAAAAAGGGAGATAAAGAGGTGGCGCAGGTGAACATAACATGGTAACAAATGAGTCGTGGAAACATAGGGAACTAAGGAAACTGGAACAAAAACAAATGAAATGACAAAATCAATCTAAGAATCCATGAAAACCAACATAACCCTATCAGGAGTACGAAAACCTCTTCATGTTTTGTCCCGCTCGTGCAGGTAAAAGTATACATATATTTATTCAGTATGTCCATGAATTTTCCATTAAAAAGTTAGGCTGTCTAGCAACAACCTACACATTTCAGCATAAATGCTCCCAATAAACAATTTGTTACTAAAGCATCCACATTTACAAACCACTGTTAATTTTTAACAGAAAAGCAAGTAAAGGCTGTAAAATGCATGATTTGGCATGGCAGAAAACATGCAGAGTGCCACCTTTATAATCAATAAAAATCTGTCACAATTAATCATGACCCTAAAAGTTCTGTTACAATCAGTGAAGCTGAGTGCATAATGAATCTTTCATAATGTCTGTCTATGTTTTGTTATAATGAGAGGATTTACAAGCATGCAAAACCTCCAGTGTTTGAGAAGTACATTCTAACAAAAATCTGATTGGTCGTTGCATTCAAGAAAGCAACAGATATGCTTGTGATTTGCTACTGTCAGACACAGACATGGAACAGAGGTAGGTACATAAAGTCTTTATTTAGCAGACAACGGTACAACAGTATCATCAGGTGAAGCAGGTGAGCTAAACTGTCTTTGAACATTCGTGATGACTTGTCTGAGATGATAACAGATGACTTTCTCCTTTTGTTGCAGGTAGACAAACACTTGATGGCCCACACGGGAAACAGGACGCTGAACGAGGAACCAGACGGGCAGACAGGTAACTGAGACGGTAGACAGGTGAGTAGAAGTGGGTGAGTCTGTGTGCCATGGAATGACGAGACCAGACACTGAACTGACAGTGAGGGGAGTTTTTATGTGTTACGGTTAATGATGAACAGGTGTTTGGAATTCCAGTGATTGTGAACGTCTGGGTGGAGCTGCTGATGACGAGGTGAGGGGTGTGGTTACTGGCTCTGTGACAGCTACATTGCTCAATGCTGCAAAAATGTGTTGAAAATAAAAAACTTGTTCTCCAGAGCACAAACACTGTTTCAGAGCCAAATCTGTGTTTACATATTTTTTTTTTTTTTAAATGGCAGGTTCCAGTGTTTCATATGGAATGTATTCGGCCAGTCAACATATACTAAAATCACCGGGAGTTCCTATTGTGCTGGGTCAGACCTCCTCTGAAGTAGGAGCTAGGGTTGCAAAATTCAGGGGTATTTTCAAGGCTGGTAATTTCCCTTTGGAATTAACAGAAATATATGGGAATTAATGGGAATAAACAGGGAATTTGGAAACTTGCTCGTTAGCCTATATGGAACTTAAATGAAATTGGGAAAAAAAAAAAAAAAAAAAATCTTGCATCATAATCTTGGTTAAAACTAAAACCAATTAATTCCTGTTAATTTTCCAAATTTGAATGTTTCCAAAATTTCCCAGGTTAAGTTCCCAAATAAAGTTTCTGAAAATTTACCAGAAACTTTCCACACCTTTGCAACCCTAGTATGTAGTTTCCCTGAAGGCATCCTATAAATAAAGTCGTTCCGAGTTCCTTTGGTGTGGATATGCTAAAAAGCAGATACTTCCAATAGTTATAGAAACTGCAAAAACGTTCCTCTGATGAAAAAGCCCCTAAGGAGGCCTCAGAGGTTATGGCCCTAGAATGAGGGAAGCATCTTCACTAGGCTGACTTCATTCAAAAATATAAATTATGGAATTATTTGTTTTGTTTGTTAAATCTTTTTGAGATATTAACATCCTCAAGTTCTTTTAAAAAAATGTTTTCTGACATGCCATCTGCCCAGGGAGACAGGCTCCAGCATCCCCTCGAGTCTCGACCATAAAAGGCAGTGTTTCTCAAACCTGTCCTGTGGACCCCCACCACTGCATATTTTGTATGTCTCCCACATTTAACACACCTGATTCAACCCATCAGCATTAGTAGAGACTGCAAGACTTGAATAGGGTGTGTCTGAAAAGGTGGACAGGACAGGTTTGAGATGCACTGCTATAGAGGACATGTTACTCACTCCATCTGCTGGTTTGTCTTCATAGCCGTCAACGAACTAGATGAAGAATATACCAAAATGACCGCACGACTGTGTGACTTTACTGATGTTCAGTGCTTTCAGTTCAACATATACTCAAAATGAATGAATGAATGGACAATTTTCTAGACAATATGGACAGACCTATCAACTCATTTTGGAGAGTGACCTAGAGTGACCATTTACCTAGTCTACCTAGAGAGAGAGAGATGCTACTGGGACATATTATCGAATCTCAATAGTCATGTCTTTTAAGTAGACACTATAATAGGTGAAAAGTGATATAGCTGACCACACAAATATTTTAATCAAATTAACAATATTAACATCTGATTAAAAAGGTACCTGAGGAAGTAATCGGTCTAGTAGCACCCAAATTATGGTGCAACGTTCATGCTAAGGCAAAGGCAAATTGCTGAGGATTGATGTGGAATTTCTTTGCATGAAATGGATGAAAAAAATGCAAACAACAGCTACATTTGTTTTCTGTTTTTATGACTATATTTCATCTGTTTTACAAACAATTTGTCAGTCAGGGCAATCTTAAGATGTGGGTGTTTGAATAACCCTTGAATGATTGAAGCAGTCATACATTGAGATGATAGTAACTTGAATGTAGTTGGTCTATTAAAATAAATTAGATCCATCCATTCAGCATGCAAATGCTTCAAATAATCTGCACTTGATTCAGTGCAATTATATACAAAAACAATACTACTACTATATATAAATATACTCAAATCAGTTGATTAAAAAATGATCAACTTTATCAGCAGTTTATTTTTTATATATTCTGTATTACAAGTATTGTGTTTAGTATTAATTGTAGTAAATAATAAGATGTTAATTTATTTCAAACTGATACATCGTGATTAGTATACTTAATTTCTGCATTGTGGCTTTCCCCCAAATATATTTGCTCCAGATTTTTCTTGTTTGTATGATGAATCTTGAATGCATATATGAATGAAGTTATGTTTATTTTGCTTGTTTATACTCTTGCATCAAGCTAAATTTAAACTGTAATGAGTAATAGAAATATTAATGCAGCATTTTATTTATCACCTCACATTACTGTCAACATGAAATATATATGAGCAGAAAAAAGGTCTCATTGATGGTGTGGCTTGACATTGTGATATATTTTTGTAGTTAATATACCTGTAATAACATAGACATGTGCGTTTATGAAGACTTTGAAATATTTCCTTTAAAAATGTATAAATCTTTTTAGGCTGACACATTTCCAACTTCTTTAAATAAACAAAATAGATGATTGTGCTGTAGGATTTGCATGTTCCATGTCAGCAGTCCAGTGAGGTTGATAAACTGTTCAGTGCTCAACCATCCTTTAACCAAACCAGCTCACTACAGCAGAGATGAAGTTGACTCTCACTGGACTTAGCCTGTTTGTCCTTTATGGACTGACTACAGGTTATAGAGGACACATTTATATGTCCACTCCAATGACCTGCACTTCTGCTCAGATGTACAGCAAAACTGTTCATGAAGACATGTCTGTAGTCTCTAACAAAGAGGATCTTCAGATGCTTGAGGAGGCAGCTGGAGGAGGATACAACAATAGTTGGATCAACAGCCAGGAAGTCTCCTGCAAATCACTGAAGTATGAGGACACGAGAACTTCAGCTACACAATACTTATTTGAAAATCCTCCATTTTGTGCATTCGCTTATGAGGTCCGTTGGAAAAAAACATCATGTTCAAATAAATTTCCTTTCTTTTGTTATGAGAACTTGATTCTGGTGCATGAGAATAAGACATGGGAGGAAGCTCTGATGTTCTGCAGGACACACCACACTGATCTGGCCACTTTTCAATTTGATTGGCCAGTACATCAGATTAAAAATGAGACTAATAATACTCAGACAGAGAGTGTGTGGACAGGCCTGCGCTTTCTGCATGGAAACTGGTATTGGTTGAATGTGAAGAGCATTCAGACCGCTCAGACCGTCTTCCCTCTGCCCTCATGCCCACCTGAGCCGTACCGTTGCGGAGCCCGAAACACAGAGACAGAGCGATGGGAAAACAGGGACTGTGAGGAGAAGCTCAACTTTCTGTGTGTCAAGAAATAAAGGCAAGTGATGAAGAAACGTGAGTATAGTCTTCACTTGATTTGCAGATTAAGCTTGATTCTATTCTATTCTTGATTCTATTCTAGCTGAATATACTGTATATATATATATATATATATATATATATATATATATATATATATATATATATATATATAAATAAAAATCAAATAAATGCATCTTGTTCACAAAAAAATGTCTTTCTCAACAGATAACTGAGGAACAAAGAGGAAGTGGATAAGATTCTTTACATTATTATAAACATCTAGAATATACTTTTCATTTAAGAATATGACTTTTTGTTTGTAGTCCACTGTGTAATTAAAAGTTTGTATGAAAAACGAAAAAAGAACCCTTTGCAATTATGTCTTAATACTCCTGGTATTATTTCTGAGATATAACATTTGTCTCACATTAAACTTGTAACAAACAACAAGCAATGGGAAAATATTATTTCTGTATCTCACCAGTTTTTCCAGTCTTTACAGTTTCATTTAACCTTATTAGCATTTCTTGTGTTGTCTATTTTCTGTGGATTATATGTTCTCAGGCTTTTCGCCCATTGTGTTGCTGTATTTACTGATCTCTGGACCTTTGTTTGTTCTAATAAACTAATAATCACACAACCTCCATTAGTTTCCATTATTATGGATGTCATATGTTGTTCCAGAGTTTTTTTTTTCCACAAATCGGCCACTTTTTAACTTCAGATTTGAGTCATTAATTTTTCCACCGATCCATTTGTTTGTGGATGGTGCTCATAAATTCTTCCTGATCTGTATATAGCCGACAGATAAACACAAATCTCTGCTAGAAAGATTGGTTGGTATAGCACCAAAAGATATCTGTCACCCTCATGTGTCTGTGAAAGGAAACACAGCCACTTCTAGGAAATAATCACCTCTTAAATTACTTGTCAAACTCAACTCCCCGAACAGAGTTTAGCTACAATCAGCTCCAAATCGTCAGCCTAGATCTTCATGGTAATCCTTGGCTGTATCCAAAATCACCCCCTATACCCTCATTCTCTAGTCCCTATTATAGTTCACTTGAGGTGGTGAATGAAAACAGGTCAGTGAATTTGGACACTGAGCGCGCCAGAAGGGCTACCGCTTTTGCGCTTGCTGTTTAGTTATTTGAAACTTGGCAAACTGGCAGCTCCAGTAGTAATAAAAAGATTTATTGTTAACTCTACTATGGTTTATACATGCTAGTTTCCATGAAAAAAGTTTTAATGATCCACAAACAAAGAGAGAGAACAAAGAAAATGGAAAACATTTCTATATTTATTTTAAAATGAACAGGAATTTGAATAATTTGGAGAACCTAAAAAAAGATATTGGGAAGATTAGGAACTAAAAAGAAGTAGGGTATGTTAACGCGACAATGATGCACTAAAAACGTCATTTTTCCTTTGAGTTTGTGTACAGACAACATTGTCAAAGTGATCCCTGTTCACACGAATCTGCTACAAACAATTAAAAACGTGAGCTAGTGTAAGCTCCGCCTGTCGGCCCAATGTAGGAATCCGTCAGCCCGGGTGAAGGGAATTTTGCGTGTAAATCTTTTCAGCGGCCGCGTTAAATTCACATTAGTTTTTATGATTTTAGATTAAGTTTTACTTTAGCTTCTCGCTCGATCTGACTCCAATTGTAAACGATCTCTAATGGGTAATAGCTAATCGCGCAATTAAATGTGAATTAATTTAGATCTTTGATTTCTTTGATTTCTCTTAATTTTCAATTGTCCTTTCATTCGGGCGCCGGACCACTCATGGACTATGTTCAGCTGAAAACCACGCCCAACGATCACAACCTGATCAGTTTAGAATCAAAACAGAGGTATATAGAGTTTACTAAAAAACACAAATTATGGAATCGCCCATGCTTATTCTCATAAAATGGCCATTCGATTTAGTCACGATACTATAACTTGTTAAGTCATAATAGTCAGAAATCTGAAACCTTAATGCCCTGCTCATGCTCCGTCTACTACGATTTCAGTATGACCTATCCTGACAACTAGAATTGCGGAAGTCTCGAAAACCACATAAATCTACCGGTAACAAATGATTTCAGACGAATTCATAATAAATCAAGATGTAACAATTTATTTATCAGGTAAAAATGTTTCAATGCCAATTACATAATTACACGATTCAAATATAATAAATACATAACATCAGTTACTCAAAAGATTTCTCTAAGAGTATTTAAAGTTATGCATACACATAGAGATGGCGGATGGAAGTCTTAAAAGACATTCACCATCTCTATGTGGGGGTTCTCTTACAGAATGTCCCGTCTTGCTGCTTTGTCTTTTCCCTTAAATACCCAAACCAGAAACAAAACAGTTGTAAATATTTATTGCCCCCACACCTGGCTTTGGGGGAGAGGAGGTGGTCTGCTTGAAGAGAACAGAATTCTCCTAAGTTTTCAAACTTTCTCATAATACTAGTGACTGCTGTGAAACTGAGACCATTTTACCAATCGCACTGAGACATTTAAAATGATACTAAACATGAAATTGGAAAATAATAGATTCACAAGATACATAATACATAGTATATATGCATTCTCAGAGAATTTCAGTGATTTGAATCAGGGGGAAGAAAGGAGAGGGGAGAGAGGGGGGCTGGTCACATAGCTGAGGGAGGACAGTTGGGGGGCAAGGCGTTGTCCTATTCCTTTGAAGTCTTCTCTCCAGATGAGTTTTATTGCTTTATTGCAGGATGCCTGATTTCAGCTTTATCTTAGCAGGAAAATCAAACCTTACACTAGTGTCTGAAACGTGTCGATTCTGATTGGCTACGGCAGTGAGGTTACATCACAGGCAAGCTATACTGTTAAAAAATTACTGTAAATTTTACAGTATAATACTGGCAGCAGGGTTGCCAGCCAGTTACTGTAAATTTTACAGTAGTGTTACTGTAATTTAATTGACAGAATTTCCCTGTACTCTCTGATTACAGTAAATAACTGTATTTTTTAAAATGATGAAGGGTCAATTTACAGCAATATTCTGTAAATTTGAGTCAAACCCCAGAATGCATTGCAGTTTACAGCAATATGCTGTATTATTAAAAAACAGCCAGCGGCTGTAAAATAATGCTGTAATTTTTACAGCAATTCATTACAGTGTATAAAAGGGCGTCTATCAAGCATTTCAGCTAGATTTAGGAGACATGTCACGCCATGTAAGAGATTTATTAGCCCGCATGACACACATGATTGGAGCATTATCTGTTTAGGAGCGGAGCATGTTCAGTAAATGCTCGTGGACACTGGCTGTGCTCACTGTGACCAGTTGACAGTGAAGAATCTCCACTCCTGCCTGGCTCTTTTTAAGAGCTAACGCAGTGAACGCAGTGCAGTCTTCCATGTTCTACGTCAGAACGCCGACTCCTTGGCTGGCTCCTGCGTCAACATCACACGCATTCATTGTGGCGCTCACGTACGTGCAGCTTCTCCAATACTCAGCCGGCAGTTGGACGTAAACACGGAAGTTGTGCACTGCGTTCACTGTATCAACTGCGTAGAAAACTGACAGGGGAGAGGGAAAATTGTCGAGTAAAGTCAGTTTTTGTTTTGTTTGTTTGTTTATGAGCACAAAATTATTCTCGTCGCTTCATAACATTAAGGTTGAACCACAGTGGTGACATCGACTGTTTTAACAATGTTTTTACTACATCTCTGGACCTTCAATGTGGTACTTTCTAATTATGGTAATATCTCAATTGTGATATCTAAATTTGTGTTCTGAAGATGAATGAAGGTCTTGCAGATTTGGAATGACATGAGGGTGAGTTCTTAAAGCAGTGGTTCTCAACCTTTTTTTGCAAGTGGGCCGCATTTCATTTTCATTTGACATCACCAATGAAAACCAATCAGATTTAATGCTATGGTGATGTTATGTATTCCACCAAATAAAATATTACTGACATTATCATTACAGTTATCAGATAATAATGCTCAATGAATATACACAAAATGTAAACAAGCATTTAACTATGGATGTAAATTCTCTTCAACAGCATCACAACAGTCACCAAACAATGGCAGAATGTTATATAGGCAACAAACGCCTTTAATGATAAAATGTTACTCAACTCTTTTAACAAACAACATGGACCGTATTGTAACTCTTTTTACCTTTGTGGCTGATGCTTCTTGTTTGCAATGTGTTCCTTGGTATGCTATTCATTTAATTTTTCTCCTCTAATAACAAATTTGCCCATTTTGATCCCTAGATTTCCAAAAATAATGGCTACTATTGGAATTAGCGTGCTTGTAAGTGTTTATAACAGTTGATTACAGGATTGGAATTATTGAATAAATTAGCTGAATGATCAGATGTTTAGGAATAAAAGGAGGTGGCGGGTTGTAGTGAAAAGCAACAGATAACAGGCACAAAGTTAAATTTGAACTAAAAATATAATTGAGATTGTTCAATATAAAATGAAAATAAAAGTAAACCAATATACAATAAAGATCGATTATAGAAAATTCCCTTGAGTGCACTCTTCTTTTACCCCAAATACATAAGACCGATTTCATATTTCCCAATGTCTTGTACTTTTGATGGCGTTAACAATGGTGTCGCGTGGATGGGAATGATATGCAGATGAGGTTATGCATAGTAAAACTAGGCATTGTAAGCTCCAAATATGGTGGAGCATTTTCAGATTTATGTCGTACGTTCACTTTTAGTAAGGTTTATTCGGAAAGTTTTATAAATGAGGCCCCAGGTCATTTTCTGCCCAAAAAGTTCTACGTTAGATCTTGTCATTGTGTAGAAGGTCATGGCATTTTGTTCTACGTCGCGAAAGTTAACACTTTTTGGGCATTTGTCGATTACGTATGACTTTCGCGCCGGAAGCTCGTAATTTTAAAAGTTAACTTTTAAATAAGGAAACTTGTCTTACACAAATGCATTGATTCGCCTCAGAAGGCCTTTATTAACCCCCTGGAGTTGTATGGATTCATTTTCTTATGGATGGATTCATTTTTTTCTGTTTTCAGAATACCATTCACAACCATTATAAACCTTGGAGGACTAGGGATAATTTGCTTAATATATCTCACCCTAATTTTGTTCTACATCCGCAAGACCTTTGTTCATCTTCTGAACACAAATTGAGATATTTTTGATGAAATACACTGGCCTCTCAGTGAGGCCTCTATTGCAAGCAAGTCAATTAACACTTTCAAATGCCCAGAAAGCTACTAAAAATATATATTTAAAACAGTTCATGTAGTATGGTGGTTCAACCTTAATATTCTAAAGTGACAAGAATACTTTTTGTGCGCCAAAAAACAACAACAAATTGAGTTGTTGAGTTTTCAACAATATCCAGTGATGGCCGATTTCAAAACACTGCTTCGAAGCTTTATGAATATTTTGTTTCAAATCAGTGGTTCGGTTCGCGTTTGAAACACTTATGACGAAGCCTCGTTTACTAAAATCACATGATTTTGGTGTTCCGAAATACTTTTTTTTTTTTGGGCCGGCAGTGTATAATGGACTAAATAAAAAGCTAAAATAATTATGCTAAAATAAATTTCCTTAAAGGATGAGTTCACTTTAAAATGAAAATTACCCCAAGCTTTACTCACCTTCAAGCCATCCTAGGTGTATATGACTTTCTTCTTTCTGATGAACACAGTCGGAGATATTTTAATAAATATCCTGACACGTCCAAGCTTTATAATAGCAGTGAGCGAGACCAACAAGTATGAGCTGAAGAAAGTGCTTCCATCCATCTCCACACGGCTCCAGGGGTTAATAAAGGCCTTCTGAAGCGATGCATTTGTGTAAAATAAATATCCATATTTTGCAAGTCATGTAGTAAAATATCTAGCTTCTGCCAGACCACCTTCCCTATTCAAGTTATGAAAAAAATGGAACTGGCGTCGCATCAGTTAAGGTTTTTCTGTAAGTTGAATAGAGAACTCAGGGGACGTAGCGTAAGCTTTTTGAACTGCGAGCGATTTATACTGTTATGATTGTCAGCTGAAGTGCCCTGCGAGAAACACTAGAGGGTTTCTCATTCTCTCTCTCACTCACTCACACACGCTCATGCTCATTCATTCATATAGGACTACATTTCCCAGAAGCTGATGACCGCACCAGCTGCACCTCATTCACCAACCATTGATTACACACACACCTGAAACACATCACCTACCCCTTATAAGCACCATTTTCACACCACACCAACTGCGAAGTTTTGATCAGCTAACCCCTATCCTTTCCGAGGGTCATTCCCTTGTCTTGTTTTCCTGGTCCTGTTTCCTGCCTGTCTGTCCCAGTTGACCCCCTGCTTTGAATTATCGGACTATTGCTCTCTTGCCGCCTGCCTCGATCTTGTTTACCTGGACATTATTATGACTCTGTCTTCTCCCTGACATTCCTGTTTGCTGGTATCTGACCATTGCCTGTTTGACCATGTTTGTAAATAAAGCTTGCAATTGGATCTCATCCGCTGACTCGCCCTTCATTACATATGCTTTCTGTATTGTGCACAGAAACCATAAAAAAAAACACAGTCTCATACAAAAATGAGGTGTGAGACGAACTATGAGGCATTCTTCAAATGGCTGAGAATCCTGTCAGTTAGATGGGCAATAAGACAACCGGAGCATCACATTGGTCTACAGTTTATTAGCATTTATTATTTATAATCATTTCTTTGAGTATTAATTTGTTTAAGATTTTAACCACAAAGGAAGAGTAAAAAAATAAAATCTAAACAGCCCCCCCAATCAATAGTATGTATCAATGTATCAATAGTGCTAACTACAAAGTGAAAATGTGGTGTAATTTTATCCTGTAGTATCATGACTTCATTGACACTCACTTCATCTGCTGGTGAGGCTTCATAAATGTATCAGGTTCATTTTAAGCAGAGATTATTTTGTATCTGTTGGACATCAGAGGGCAGTACTGGAGTATTTTTCAAGGCTTTTTTTTTTTTTTTGGCTTATGCCTGTCCAAAACCAGGATTTAGAAAATCTCTGTAAACACTAAAATATACAGAAGCCCTAAAAAGCCGTGGATTATAATAATTTTTTTTCTCGTGATCAAGATTTATTTTTTCGTAATCTCGAGAAAACAAATTGTTTTCTCGTGTTTACTTGATTTTCTCGTCATCTCTACATAACACGTTCTTTTTACTGATTATATGATTCTGATAATAAAGTCTACAATGAATAAATAAATATAGGCTGATCACTCACTGTTCAATCAATGTACGCCAAACATTATTTGTGTAATTAACATTTAAATGATCAACGGAGCATTCAACACCTCGAGCGGAGTGCCTTCAGAAGGATGCCAGATTATTCTAAAACCTTTTAGAGCTGCTTGGATTCAACCCACTTTATTTTCCTTATTCATTTGAAATGAAATGATATTACATAATTTGTTTATTTTTATTCGTCATGTAGGATAAGCTGTGATATCATGTGTGTAAAACTGTCTTCCTGCTCCTAGCTCTTCCATTAAAAACAGGTGCAATACTTCAGATTTCCAAACAACAAAACTTTAATGCAGTTGATATGGGATCCTGTTTGAGAAGAGTGTTTATGTGTATGTGTGTGGTTACAAAGAAATGTAGAAAACACAATAGGTTTAACATTTAACATTAGTTAAGTTAATTAATGCACACATACTGCACAAATTAAAGCAATCACAAAGAAGTAAGTTCTTCACTCTCTGTGTCCCAATCTGAGCCGATATACTAACACAGTAAGGTGGATATATGTACCGCATCCCATCAGTTATATTTGGTTCTATACTGCCACTTGTTGGCACATTTGTGTAATTTAGAGAAGATTAAAAGTCGTGATAACGACAAAACAGCTTTTGTTATGTCGAGATCACGTGAAAATTAAGTCGTGATCACGAGAAAACAAGAAAGAAAGATAATTATTGGCTAATCCATGGCCTCTTAAAGCTGCAATATGTAAGATATTTGCAGTAAAATATCCAAAAACCACTGGGCCAGTGTTATATATTTTGTTCACTCAGTACTTAGAATATCCTAAATGTTTCCAACTATTTGTTGTGAGAAAATTGATATTTAAACCAAGGATCTGGGACGTATGAGTGAGTCCGCCTGTCAATGGCGTCATATCCTTGTTAACCTAGGTTTTATTTTGTAGAAATGGAAAGACAAGGGAACATCTGTTTTCATACATTTATGGACAGAAAACTAATAATTGTTATAGCTAGCTCAATGCGTTTAGTCTTATTGTTTAAAGTATCATGCCTCAGAAAAAACACTATTTTGTCAAGTAATGTTCACTAACATAGCATAATCAGATGCAGCTTTATTTTTAGTAACTGTTAATACAGAATTGTCTATACAGAATTAATTGCATGCCATTTATCTACACAGCCCATCCAGTATTTAATACGATATTCTAATCGATCTAGTTTACTGTACAACAAGCATGTCACAGCAGTCACCGAGCGAACACACAGAGTAATGTTAACATCATTTTCAGCACACTCAAATGTATCTAATATGATCAACGGAGCTGCGTTACCTCATGACCGGAAAAGCAGAAGCGGCGTCTGCGACTGTGGCATAATTCGTTGCGTTCGTCTCTCATTAGCAAACGCTCCAGCTCCTCGTTCAGCTACGACAACATTCAGCCCGCTCTGCTTCATACTAACGTTAATAATCGCATCCATGAACATGATTCTGTCCAAGTCCTATCCCAATTCTTTTCCTCCGGCTGTGAAGACCACATGTCCCAAGATTCCACACTCACTCAACTCGGAATCATCAAGCTACGCCTTTGTTTTGAATAGGAGACCTCCAGCGGACGAAAAATTGCACCTTTAAAAATAACATTCTGTAATAATAACATAAACTATATGAGCAGTGAGCATAATAATAATAATGACTATTTAAATTCTTAGTTGCTAAAAATGCCCTCTGCCACATCTTTTCAATCTAGTTTGCTCATCTGCATATTCATTAGGAATTTGAACAATAGCGTTTGTACATAAGAAAAAAAAAACACACAAAAGACTTGTTTTAAATAAATAAGGCATTTTAATATATATTCTCCACATCACCCCTTCCTCATTACTAACCATTGTTTAGAAACACACTGCTACTAACAAGTGTCATTTATATATTCTTTTAGATTATAATCTAATTTAAATAAAAGAAATTGAGACAGGAATCAATGCATTATAGCATTTGAATGTCTCTCTCTCTATCTCTCTCTCTCTCTCTCTCTTTAAATTAGTTTATTAAACCTTTACTCAAAATATAAAAGAAAATCTAAGAAAAATGTTTGCACATATATTTTAGGCAATTCAACGCAATAATGTATGTAAAAATTCATTAAACCTAAGTTATTTTAGTCCAGTAAATATTCATATTGAAATATTGTTAACAATATAAAATAATTAATATCTTTACTTTATATATCAGTAAATGTTTCACAGCAAAAAGAAGTGTACACCACAACATGAAGTGGGACTTTTTAGCATTATATTGAGTCTTAAAAGAACATATAAATAAAGAACTATCAATAAGATGACAGATGACAAATTCTGTTGATAATTTATAGGCTATAGAAATTTAAATGTAAAAAATGATACAGTAGGTTTTATAGTGTTAATGCAAAAGGCAGTAGCTAACAATAAATAATATACTTTTACTGAATTTATTCATGTAGGTTAATGTTTCTATTAATTTATACATATACACCATTAATATTTCAAGTTCTATAAAGTAACATTAGTTTATATATCACAAATTAATATGAAGAATTATTTATAATAATTATTATTAATAATAAATAATTGTTTATAATAATACAAAATAAAACAAAAAATATATATTCAACCATAGTCAACATAAAATAAAAAGTGTATCCAATCATTTTAAGCAAAGTGTTTCACCAAAAAAGTTTGTTAACATTCAAATTATTATACAATTGACTGCTTGACAAACTTTCCAACTTGTCCATATTTATGTGAAGTTGTTCTCCTGGGCAACCTGTGTGAAATTGGACTTCATCCTCGGCACACCAAGCTTTCTGTTAAGAGGGACATTTAATTTTAAGTTTGATTGTTTTATATCAGTATATATATATATATATATATACACACACAGTGGGTACAACAAGTATGTATTTGATACACTGACGATTTTGCCTGAACCCAATAGAGAATTTTTGGAGGGAGCTGAAAGTCCGTATTGCCCAGCGACAGCCCTGAAAGCTGAATGATCTGGAGAAGGTCTGCAGAAATCCCTGCAAGCAGTGTGTGCAAACCTGGTGAAGAACTACAGGAAACATATGATCTCTGTAATTGCAAACAAAGGTTTCTGTACCAAATATTAGGTTCTGCTTTTCTGATGTATCAAATACTTATGTCATGCGATGTAATGCAAATTAATTATTTAAAATCACACAATGGGATTTTCTGGATTTTTGTTTTAGATTCCGTCACTCACAGTTGAAGAGTACCTGATAAAAATTACAGACTTCTACATGCTTTGTAAGTGGGCAAACCTGCAAAATCAAATACTTGTTCTATCCACTGTACATTTTTTTTCAGAGGTAAAGCAAAGAAGTCTTAAAGTGCATTTTTCTACTAAAACTGTTATTCTTGCAGAATCAAATTAAACGGGAAGTACTAGGTGAATGTAAATTTCTGTTACTCACTTTCTCCTCTAGTAACAGATGAAGTTGAGCATCTCATCACAGTCTCTCGTCTCCCACTGCCCTGTTGTTTTGGTGTAGGCTCCACAGCGGTATGGCTCTTCTGGGCACGACAGCAGTGAGCCCTGGTATGGGATATGGCTGAAATTCTTGCTCACCCAGTGCCATTCTCCCTCCAGGAAACGCAAGCCTGTCCATGCACTGTCTGTTGTGGATCCTTTGATTGCATCTTGAATAAGTTCCAACTGATACTGTTCTGTTGCGCTGATCAGGTCAGTAAACTCATCCCTACAGTACATAAGAGCATCTTCCCAAGTCATATTCATTGTCACGAGTCTTGAATTATAGTTGTAATAGCAGAAGAAAGGACGTTCATCTGGACAAAAACCATTAAACCATTGAAGCTTTGTTGCGTATACGCAGTTATCATTGTTATTGTGAATTTTCAACTTTGTGAAATTGTATAATAGTCCATCAGTCCACGTCCAGATGTCTGAATTTTTTGCTCTGTTCAGACCGATCCAAGCTTCAGAGAGTTGTCCTCCTGCTGCTTCTACCAAACGCTGGTTTTCCTCCTTGCTACCGATGCTGGACAGGTCTCTATAATATTGAAGACAGTAAGAATATGCAGCAGTTGCGCTCATTGGAGTGGACATATAAATGTGTACTCTATAACCTGTAGTCAGTCCATAAAGGACAAACAGGCTAAGTCCAGTGAGAGTCAGCTTCATCTCTGCTGTAGTGAGCTGGTTTGGTTTAAGGATGGTTGAGCACTGAACAGTTTTATGAGTCTCACTGGGCTGCTGACCTGGAACATGCAAATCATTGTTAATGTAGTGCAAGTACAACAGTGCTTAGTATTTTTGTTTTTTAAGAAACTATTTAGGAGCTTTAGCCCTTTTTAACTAGTTTTCAGACTAAGTGAAAACCTCTGTTGAAGGGCAGATATCCCAGCATTTCATTTGCGCACACACAGATCAAAAAAAAAAAAAAGAGAGAGATACACACACGAAGTTGGGCCAAAGAAGTTCAAAAGAATTTATTGTCCAGAGGCTGCAAAAAGTGCAAAACGTTTTCTGGGATACACCTATGTCCATTTAATAGCTTCTATGAGAAGCTTTAAAATGAAAAAAAGCATATCATAAACATACAGAATTTTCGTACTTTCAAATTCAAAAATCATGAACATACATTACTCTCATTCTTGAATCTCGCGAAGAAAAACCATGCAAATTAAATGCAAATACCACATGACTGAAAATTTAAATACATTAGAACGACAATCTTATGCTCAACAAATAAAAAAGTACATTTAAAAAGGGCAAATACAGATCAGCATTTACAAAAAAAACAGTTAATATAAATATAAGTATTTTAAGCAAAGGGTTAGTTCACCCCAAAATGAAAATTATTCACCCTCATGTTGTTCCACACCCATAAGACTTTCTTTCATCCTCGCTTTGGATGTGGAATTCCTTTGCATGGAGAGATTAATGGAAAAATGCAAACGACAGCCATTTGTTTCCAACAAATTGATGTTTTACATTAATTTCATTGCTGTTGACAATGTAAAACCCTTGTATGGGGTTAGATTTGCCTTAAACCATGACTCATAATTCACAATCACCTGCATTTGACAAGAGTACATATGAAAAAAAATCATTGTATTGGTTAAATTTGAAGCAATACTTGTAATGACTGACTTGACATTCATTCATAAAAATTTTGTACTATGTAATATTTCTGTAACAGACTTTATGGACTGTAAGCAGTCTGTGCAGTCACAGTGGATGTGGCTTTGACCACAGAGGAAATTATTTTAAACGAAACTCATATTATTCATATTAGAGAAAATGCCTATGAACACTTAAAAGTAAATCCGTATATCTTGATATAACACATTATTCTCTTTGATTATTTTGTAATTCTCTTGCTTTTGTCTCGGATGCTCCTCAGGAGTATTTAATTGTTTTCCTATTGAAGTCTCCGTTTTCTTTGTTTTGTTTGATGCCTTTCTAATCTGAATACAGCCAATCACAAAGCACCCTGTTGGCATCCATTTATTCATGCAAAGAAACTCACATTAACCTGGATGCACAAACCATGAAAAAAACACTCTTTTTACATTCTGTCATTTGACAGTGCTGGACAATGAATATTTGAACATTTATATTGTGTGTGCATAAAATTTACATAGAATACCAATCTGAAGGTTGAGGAACTAACAGGAAAGTGAACGAAGAGGGATCAAATGAGATCAAAGTAGAACCAAAAGTTTGAAAGTTAAACCCTGCAAAGGAAAATCCATGAAGAAACTCTATTAGACAAGGAGGACTTCAAGTGTGATGTGTCACAGATCTGCCAGGCTCTCTCATCAACCAATCCCAATGCACATCATCTCCTGAGTACTAATCACACACTAGGGCAACAAAATAAGTTGAAAATATTACATATTACACATTGTCAGGTGGAAATATTGTATCTCCATATAGCCACACATTTCACAGATCAACACGGCTGCTTTTGTATGTTTGATGCATGTAAGTCTTAGATTTCATATAATAGTCTAAATATTATATTTCATCATTTATATTTTTTGTCATAAATGCAGAGAGTGAAAACCACTGTTCTTGGTCACCCTTTACGTCTATCAGTGTTCCTAAAAAGTAATAGTTTTGGACATACACAACATTGGTCTAAAGTGACCTGACTGAGTTTTTATTTTCTACACTCACCTAAAGGATTATTAGGAACACCATACTAATACTGTGTTTGACCCCCTTTCGCCTTCAGAACTGCCTTAATTCTACGTGGCATTGATTCAACAAGGTGCTGAAAGCATTCTTTAGAAATATCGGCCCATATTGATAGGATAACATCTTGCAGTTAATAGATATTTGTGGGATGCACATCCAGGGCACGAAGCTCCCGTTCCACCACATCCCAAAGATGCTCTATTGGGTTGAGATCTGGTGACTGACCATTTTAGTACAGTGAACTCATTGTCATGTTCAAGAAACTAATTTGAAATGATCCGAGCTTTGTGACATGGTGTATTATCCTGCTGGAAGTAGCCATCAGAGGATGGGTACATGGTGGTCATAAAGGGATGGACATGGTCAATTGGCACTAAGGGCCTTAAAGTGTGCCAAGAAAACATTCCCCACACCATTACACCACCACCACCAGCCTGCACAGTGGTAACAAGGCACGATGGATCAATGTTCTCATTCAGTTTATGCCAAATTCTGACTCTACCATCTGAATGTCTCCACAGATATCGAGACTCATCAGACCAGGCAACATTTTTCCAGTCTTCAACTGTCCAATTTTGGTGAGCTTGTGCATGTTGTAGCCTCTATTTCCTATTTGTAGTGGAGATAGTGGTACCCGGTGGGGTCTTCTGCTGTTGTAGCCCATCCGCCTCAAGGTTGGGCGTGTTGTGGCTACACAAATGCTTTGCTGCAGACCTCGGTTGTAACGAGTTGTTATTTCAATCAAAGTTGCTCTTCTATCAGCTTGAATCAGTCGGCCCATTCTCCTCTGACCTCCAGCATCAACAAGCCATTTTCACCCACAGGACTACCACATACTAGATGTTTTTCCCTTTTCACACCATTCTTTGTAAACCCTAGAAATGGTTGTGTGTGAAAAAGATTGTGAAATACTCAGACTGGCCCGTCTGGCACCAACAACCATGTCACGCTCAAAATTGCTTAAATCACCTTTCTTTCCCATTCTGACATTCAGTTTGGAGTTCAGGAGATTGTCTTGACCAGGACCACACCCCTAAATGCATTGAAACAACTGCTATGTGATTGGTTTATTAGATAATTGCATTAATGAGAAATTGAACAGGTGTTCCTAATAATCCTTTAGGCGAGTGTAATACAACAAACTAGAGTTTTAAAGTCACAATATGTAAGACTCTTGAATTGAAATCCCAAAAACCACAAGCACAGTGTTGTATATTTTGTTCACTTGAGTACTTACATCATCCCCTGTTTCCAAATCCTAACCAGTGTAACGTCCCTCATGAAAAATTGTAGTACGCCACTTTGTTGTTTCACACAGTCATCATGGACCAGAGTTATTCCTTATCATTTGCCGCAGGTTCTGTTGTCAAAGATGACGCCAAGAAACGTAAGTGTACAGGTGAATCAAATGACCCAAGAGTTTTGGACAAGAGGAGAAATAAAACGAGGATCAATATCGATGTAGCATTGCCTCACATTGTTTAAGAAGTCTATTTCAGTCTATTTCATTTACCTACAAATACATTTATTAACAAGTTTGCAATTAAATACGGTACGTGTTATAAATAGTAAGTCAGACTTTTTGCCAATGGTGTGGGCACATTCAAGTATACTCTATGCATGACCGTTTTGAACACGTAATTGTTACGGAATGGAGACTCACACGAGAGATGAAATAACACAGAAGTCTTTATTTGCAGAATGGCATGGTGACCAGCAAGTTTGCAGCACAATGACATGTAGTAATAATAAAGTCCTTTTCTCTTACAGGAGGGAAGTATGATGGAGATGGATATAGCAGATGGAATGCACACACCTCAGAACACCAGTAAGTAGCAACACCACATGTAGTAGACACAGCTGACTAACACAGTGAAGGACGCTAGAGTGGAAGACAGGAGAACATTTATGGAGCTGACACAGAAGGTAAGGGCAGATCATCAGAAAGAGTTAGCATGAGTTCTCTATTAACGAACGAGACAAGACAAATGTGAGGAGGTGAGGTGTGTGCTTTTATGGTGTGTCAGTGAAATGAGGAGCAGCTGTGTGTGATCAGCACTCTGGTGAAGGTGTGCATTGTGATTCATTAGCGGCAGAGCCTGGCAGATCAGTAATACTGTACTGCGTTACCCCACCACTGAATTCTTACAAATAACTATTGCCTTCCACAATCAGCTCAAATCAATCTGGCCATTCTCCTCTGACCTCTGGCATCAATAGGGCATTTTCACCCACAGCACTGCCACTCACTGGATTTTTCTCTCTCTCTCTCTCTTTTTACAGACTATTCTCTGCCAACCATAGAGATCATTGTGCTTGAAAATGTTTTCACCTTTCTTCTTCATTTCTGATGATCAGTTTGAACCAACTTGACCACGTGCATTTGAGTTGCTGCCATTAGATTGGCTGATTAGATATTTGCAGTAATGATTAATAGGCTACATTAATACTTCATCAATGGTCCAAAGTTTTTTTTATTTTATTTTTAATTTCAAATTCAAGTAGGCTATACATCCTACAAATGTTAAGTAATTTGGACACGGTGAACAATTTTTTTGGTGCATGGGGTTTTTATAATAACTTTGGTGCCAGATGCGAGCAAAACTGTCAATGCACCTTGCTGTAATAAATAAGGCATGCACGTTTGTGTTAGCAAGCTATCTTTGACTTTAAGAGAAGTTATACCTATAATTATATAATATTGTTTTCCTTTTATTGATTTTATTTGCAATTCATTTGAATGATTATTCAGAATTATAACAGTAATTGATTAATGAATATACTCTACTCAGCACAAAAATACTTTTTTTTAAAATGGAGGGACTGAAAAATTTCATTTGACAAGAAAATCTGTAGATCAGAGCTTCCCAAACTTAAGAGGGGTAAGGCCCACATTGCAAAAGCTCCACGACCTCGCCGTTAAAAAATATATACCGACATTTACCTACAAATACATTTATTAACAAGTTTGTAAGAATTTGAATTATGAGAACTATGATGTAAACATTCTTTACAAATATAATTAAATCCATGTAAGGTTCAAAACATCTTGTGCCTGTCTACTGATGACCATGTGTTCTGTTCTGATGACTTGAGACTTTTTCCTCATGTCCCATTGGACAAATATCTAGACATTATATCATCTTGCTTACCCCTAGACTGACCCAGAAACCATGTGATTGTAATCATGTCCTTATATGTATTTCCAGTTGCTAAACGGATGGTTTCACTTCTTGTTTTTCACCTATAATTTGTACCCCTGGACAGCGAATAAACTGTGTCCATGATTGAACTACACTCTGTGTCAGTCTCATTTCTTGGCACCCGGGATCGATCCTGTATTTCTTGCTGCATTGCTCAACCTCAAAGGGTTTCTTGAAATATTCAATATCCAAATTATTTTTATCTAACAATCCATAACACTAACCTTACATACTTTCACTTTTTTTTTTTTTTTTTTTTTTTACAAAAATTGCATTATTTTAATGATTTTAATATATTGATTTGGACTAGCAACGGCCCACAGTTTTGGGAAGCGCTGCTGTAGATTAAGCCAACAGAACATAGTGACAGTTTATTATGTCAGAAAGAAATAAGAGTTTATTGCTGGATTCGGAACCTCATAGTAGTATACTACTCATAATACTTCTACCACATCTTTCTATGGCAGAAATAGTAACAATAATAAGCTTTAACGCGGTTATGAATTGTGTTTGTGTGCGCGTGCGACGGACGCATGTCGTGGTCCTGACATCATTCGCGCGCGCTCAGATGACGTATGCGGGTTTCAACAGCTGATTGAACGAGGTCGCAGTTTACCGAACAGCTCGCAGCATTAATCTGCGGAAAAATATACATTTCATTCTCTATTATGATTTGTTTTCATTTCTAAACCACGACATTTTAGGAATGACTTAATTTGGTGAGTGTCGGTGGTTGTCTTCGTCTTTGAGAAAGCACAGGAAAGTAATGTTTGTTTTTGCCAAGTCAGTGCTGTGGCATTTGTGTGTTTCTGCTTTGTTTCGCTTTCTGAGTTAGCCACTTAGCTGGGCACATTGTCGATAGAAGTAAATTAAATATTTAACCTATTAACGCTGGGTGCTATTATTTCGCTTTCAGTTTTAAATTTTTTTCGTGCCGTTAGATGTTTTAATTCATTGCTATTCTTTGTATTAGCAAAGCTAGCTAGCAGAGTAGTTAGCAGGTAGCTTTATCCCAATGACAGCCTCAGAGAAACACTTATGTTGTTTGTCGAATGTATACGTTGCTGTTTTTTCCTAGAATACACTGTCTAAGGTGAGTAACACATTAAATACACATTTGTAATAGTTTTTTTTTTTTTTTGAAAGACATTGTTTACATAGCTAAGAAAAGTGATATATCATTAGCAGTTGGGATTTCCCGTCATATAAGCGGATTTGTCATTTTTTAGGAGTGCTATAGACATGCTACTTTAATTTAAACATCCTTTACTTATTTCATGTGAATGTGCATATCGTTTACAAGCATAAAGACAATTTTATAAGAGATTTAGATTACATGGAATTCTGAAATTAACTAATTTGTATTGTATTATAGATATTACACCATAAAAGAGTATTGCAAGCAATTTAACTTCTATTTTAGTTCTATAAAGAATTTATA
Organism: Opsariichthys bidens; assembly: GCA_037194245.1. Lineage (NCBI taxonomy): Eukaryota > Metazoa > Chordata > Actinopteri > Cypriniformes > Xenocyprididae > Opsariichthys > Opsariichthys bidens. The sequence continues at coordinate 17,754,282 of CM074292.1, read as the reverse complement.
TATATATATATATATATATATATATATATACATACATATGTCAAGTTCAAGTTGAGCTTTATTGTCATTCCGCTACATGTGGGGACATACAGTGGAACGAAATGTCGTGCCTCACAGGACCACAGTGCTACATATATACATACAACAAAACCTATACATGGACTATCCTACTGATTAAGCTATAAATAGTGATTAATAAGTGATAAATAGTGAAAATGATTAAGTATATATATATATATATATATATATATATATATATATATACATATATACACATGTATGTATATATATTCAAACACATCACATCTTTCTTGAGAATAAAAATGAAGTATTTTTCTTATTTTCTATATATAAGTATTTTACGTTCATAAATCTACATGTTTGCAATGAATCGTATTAAAATAATTATAAACATTATGAAAAGTGTCTCAAAAAATATTTATACAAAATATTGAATAATTACAAAACACAAAGTTTTTTTTTTTTTGAACAAGCCTGTATTCTTTTCAGCCAATGTCACTGAATTTATTATTCCAAAAACTTATACAAGCAGTTAAAGAGGTCTCAGTTCTATTAAGAATTGATCTATTTTTGTAATTATTATTTGAAAAAAGATTAGATTAGAGTTTTGAAAATTAGGAATGGAACATAAAGGAACTTTAGGGCCAGAAATGGCTAATAATTTGAGGAAAATCAGGAATTGCACCAAAAATAACAGCATTCTCTCATCTACAGTTACAGCTCCTTTGGCTTTCCTCACCTTTCCTGTGGTGCGACACAGTCCAACCATGGATAAGATTTTGGAGGCACTGGTGAGCTCCTCCCATCCCCTGACCGTCAAACGGGCTATTGTGAAAAAAGTGATGGAGGCTGCAGAAAAGGAGGTGACAGAGGAGCAGTGCCAGGCCTTGTACCACCTCACCACCCGCTTTATTCTCCAGGGTGAGGATGCTTTTCAGCGACAGGTTGGACTCCAAGTGCAAGAAGCATACGCACGCTACCATCGCGATGAGTTTGCCCGCTTCTTCAGTAAGGAGTATGTGCTAGGTCTCCTTCAGCAGGGCTATGGCTCTTTGGACAGTAGAGACCCTGCCATCTTGGACTTCCTTCACAGTTCTCTCCGACTGCTCATCAGCTGCCCGGCTGTGTTAGAGTTGGCACCGCTGCTACAGACGGAGGTCCTACGCATCATCTGCGAACGGCCAGAACCGGCAACCTGTGCCAAGCTGGCCACCATACTGACAGACTTCCCTCAGTGCGTCCCACGAGAGAAGGCAGGAGTTCTTTTTTGTCAGCAGCTTGTGCGCACTTTTGCGTACTTCCACTGTCCTGCCACTGAAGAGCGGGAGTTGCGGGAGTATGTGACCCAAGTGACAAGGGTGAGTGCATTGCTGCAGGGCATCTGGAAGGCTGAGCCGGCCACGCTGCTACCGTCACTGCAGGAGGTGTTTGCCATCATCTCATCCACAGGTCAATAAGCTCTGATTCCTCTCATGATAATATATTAAGAGAATAGTTCATTGCAACCTTATATGATTTTTTTTTCTTTAGTGGAAAATAAAAGGAGAGCATTCTTTTTTTTGCTTCAAATATAAAAAAAACAATCCAAATACTCTTGCAATATAAGATTAAATATTTTGTTTAACTGCATGTGACCATTAATCGACATCAGAGAACAAAGAGCATGTAAATGTCTTAAATGTAATTTATCGAAATAGTAAATCCCAGGGATTATTTTTATTTTCAATAGGCAATCTTCTTAATGTGAGTCTAAAATATAATAACAAGAAGAGATGACTTGGTGGTGCATCAAACTGTTGAAGTACAGAATATTGACTTTCACAACAGCGGTACATCTGAATCACACTATTTTTCATGGAGAAAAAAATATATATATTCCCAAAATATATTATTGTTATATACAGTATGTTAATGTTTCAATATTAGAAAGTCATTAAACTATTTTACTAAAATAATTTTTCTCCCTCTCTAACCATTAGAACTGAATGGTCTTATTTTGCATCTGTGCATTCCTTTTGGACATTGTTTTGAATTAAATACCAACAAATTATAACATATTTCAGAACAACTACAAACAAACAAACCAAATAAACCCCTGCAAGAATAGTAAATTAGTACGTGCAAATTCTGACTTACACATATGTAGTCTACTCGGAACTATATTGAAAAGTCATCACTTTTCAGTGTTGTTCCGAGTAGACTACATTTGTCTACAGATCACTGAAACCTAAGTGGATCTTAGTGAAAAGTAAATAAATATATGAAATGACCCTTAAAAATCCTAAATACGGTATATGCATCAAAAATAGGAAATCATATTTTTAAACACAATGTGTTTATCATTTCAGATCCTTCATTTGATCCTTCCATCGCTCTAGCAAGCCTGGTCCAGCACATCCCTCTGCAAATGATCACAGTCCTTATCAAAAGCCTCACCACTGACCAGAATGTTAAAGATGCCAGTATGACACAAGCGCTCTGCAGGTCAGACTCTATGTGTGTGCAGTGTCAAGCTCGTGAATGGGGCGATTGTGTCTGTTTAAAAGACTAAGCCCTTTATCCAACTGCTGCCATGTTGTTTTCTCTACTACTTTTGCACTTTGAGTATGTGGTAATTGCATTTATGCAAGTCATTACAAAAGAGTGTCGTGTCCGTAACAGCTTAACCCGTTTTAAATGAGCAGTGATTGTTTTGTTGTTGTTTTTCCAATGTTGAATGTTGAGGTCAAAATGTTGCCATTTTCTTTTCTGTGGTGCTGTTACTGTTATGTAAGGTTTTTACGTTGCCTGTCCTGACCCTGTTTTCTCTCTGTCTATTTTTTATTTTTTTTTATTTTTTTTAGGATGATTGACTGGTTGTCCTGGCCTTTAGCCAATCATGTGGACACCTGGGTCATTGCTTTATTGAAGGGACTTGCTGCTGTTCAAAAGTTCACCATTCTCATAGATGTCACACTTCTGAAAATTGAACAGGTCTCTGTGTATTTACTCATAAAAGAGCTCTCAAAGTCACATATCAACATCAGTATTAGAGTACCTGCCAAACGTAAAGAATTTGAAACACAATTTTTGTAAGGTATAGGGAGATTGAATTAAATCATAATCATGATCGTTTGGGGACATTAACCATTTTTCTTTGATCTCTAAGACTTTTATGTGTGTTTGTTTTGCAGGTCTTTAATCGTCTCTGGTATCCCATTGTGAGACAGGGAGCGCTGGTGGTTCTTTCACACATGCTGCTTAGTTTCCAACACTCTCCTGAAGCCTTCCACTTAGTAAGGCCACAATAAACTAGAATTCATCAAAACATTGCTTTTTCCACTTCAAAAAAAAGCTTTAAAAACCCTATGTGGGAGGTTTTTACCATTTATAAGGGCGCAAAGCCTAATTAAACCTTCATGGATTACTTTTATTCTTCTAGAAAATGGTTATAATATTATGCATTTATAAATGTCTTATTTTATTTTCTGTTCATATTTTATCAAATGAGTTGGAACATTCTAAATATTTGTAGTGCTTTTAAAGAACTGTTGTTTTAGTATAATTTTAGCATTTTAATATCAATTTAATGTGATATTAATTATATTACCCCTGTCATTCATACCAGGTGGTCCCTCAAATAGTCCCACTTGTCAAGTCTTTGAAGAGTGATGGCCTTCCCAACAGCAAAACCTTCCTGGTGCAGTATGCAGAACTCGTTCACTGCATGATGTACCAATATTCTGGCTTCCCAGACCTCTATGACAACATTCTTGAATCCATTAAAGTAAGATATAGATGGGGAATCTCTGGTTTAATCTCTTAAGAACTAACTTAATTATGTAAAACGAAGGACATGTTATATGTATCACTGCTGAAATTATTTTGTGCTAGTGTGTAATAACTAATTTTGGACTGTTTTGTTCGGTAAGGTTTTTTTAATGTTTTTGAAAGTATGTTGGTAAATCTCTTATGCTTACCAAGGCTGCATTTATTTGATGAAAAATACAGTTAAAAACATAATATTGTAAAATATCATTACAATTTAAAATATATTTAAAAACTTCTGTCATTACTCCAGTCTTCAGTGTCACATGGTCCTTCAGAAATCATTGTAATATGCTGATTAACTACTCAAGAAACATTTCTTCTTCTTATTAACGTGTTAAAACAGTTGTGCTGCTTAATATTTTTTACGATTCTTTAATGAATAGAAAGTTTGAAAGAACAGCACTTATTTAAAAGAAAAATCTATTGTAACATTAATAATGTCTTTATTGTTACTTTTGATCAATTTAAGTCATCCTTTCTGAATAAATGTATTAATTTCTTTAAAAAAAAAAAAAGCTTGCTGAATGCAAACTTTTGAGCAGTACTGTATTTCTATGCTTCATCTATTATATATCCACCCCTGGCTCTGCTGTAGGACCTGCCTAAACCTAGTGAGGAGAAGATCAAATTTGTGCTGAACCAAAGTGCCTGGACCTCTCAGTCAAATTCGTTTGCGTCAGGCCTGCTCAAGATCACGGGCAAATCAGAAACGGGGAAGACGGGACTTGTAAATCTGGGCAACACATGCTACATGAACAGTATCCTCCAAATTTTATTTATGGCTACAGAGTAAGCTTAAAATCTATTGCATATTACCTGATCTCTGAATCAACTTTTCTGCTGTAATTAATCCAAATGTAATTAACATTCTCCCTATGCTATAACTAGTACATTAATAATTTTTTTTAACGATTGCATGTAAACACAATGGTGTAATGCATAATATAACAACCCTCAAGCATTTAAGTGTGTGTGTGTGTATATATATATTTATTTTGTTTATTTTTTAATGCAAGATATTTCTCAGCGCTAACAGTCTCTCCTTAAAAGTTTCAGGCGACATGTTATGTCTCTGCATTTGAATGGCAGCAACAGCCTCATGAAAAAGCTCCAGCTTCTATTTGCCTTCTTGGCCCACACACAGGTTTGTTTTCTGTTGGTCTGTTTCAGAACATTACAGCACTCGGCACCGCTGAGTAGGTGTGCTTTCTGTTTCTTAAATAAGAGTACTAAGAATACCTGCTAGTGATTATTTTCATTTTATATGCCCACCAGAGAGCAGCATATTCCCCAAGGAGTTTTTTGGAGGTTTCTCGGCCTCCGTGGTTTACAGCCGGATCCCAGCAAGATTGCTCAGAGTATTTGCGCTTTCTTTTGGACAGGTAAACTCAGAAAATGGCAACAGAATCATTTCCCATACCTAAAAGAAAGATATTCCTGCAAATGTTAGGTTTATGAGTTACTCTAGGCATACAATTTTGCTGTAAATGCCAATGCTTAATACAGAACTGAGCTGTTTTACAAAACAAAGAAAGGGCTGTTCAACACATTCAATTTTATATTAAAACTGCTTTGTTCTGTTATATTATTGCTGATCAAAACAAGCTGAACTTTTGCAAGAGCCCATCACTGTTCAATACTGGTTCCTGTTTTTCAGGAATGATTGAAAAAATGTCCCTTGTAACGAAAATCTCATTTGTGTCAGAGGACAGCAGGTCAGCTGCAAAACCAGCTGTACACGTATAAGTCCATAAAGTGTGGGGAATTTTTACATTTAGAAGGGCAAATCTGTGAATTTATTGACATCCAGAATCCATAATGTCTGTTTTTCTCCCACCACCTGCATAAAAAAACAAATTCCCAGACACTATCCGAATCCCTCATCTCAGTTTACAAAAAGGGATAAAGTCTTTTTAGACCACTACCAAGCACCGTACTGGTAATGTGCATGCATTTTATGTTTGGACACTCATTACTGAATTACTGGGAAAAAAAACAGTGTACAAAATAATGGAAACTTCTGAAATGTGCCATTTACTATGGCTGCAATATGTACGCAATAAATTTTTAATAATAATATAATACCAATAGTCGACCAATCGACCTTATGTAAATAAGAGGTTGTATTTCATTTCTATATTTTTTAAAAATAAATTAAAATTAAAAACAGAAAACAATTTCCACTGTAGTGTCATTTTCCTTTTATTAAATGTAATATTTTAAAATAAATATCCTGTTTATTTATTATTATATTAAATGTTAATCTATTTTTTGTCCAATCAATAACCGATATTTTGTTTACTTTTGACTGAACACGTGAGAAGCACATTTCCAGTTGTTAGGATCACAGAACATGCTTTTCCAAAATAAATCATCATCCGAACCCTTGAGTTTTATTTCTTAGATGCTATGCTGATTTGGACATCCCCGTGAAACACTGCTGTCCAAATAAGGCTATGTGTCACTGAAGCAAAATATATGCATATATATAAATATGACTTTCCTTAAAAGGTTTTGAATGAGTTTTTCATAAATATGAGATTTATCATGACTAAGTATTTCAATTGATTGACAACTCTATAATGATAATGATAATAATGTGGTTCCTTATTTACAACAGCAGGGGGAGTTCATGTATTTCTTAGTCTCCATAAAGTTTTGTTCCATCTTCCTGTGTGATATTAAGGTTGCATGAGGAAGAGAAGACTCTCTCAGCCCTTCAGGTGACCAGCCCAAAACCTGAACCTGCAACCACTTCTGCTGAAACTCTTCAAAATGCTGTCAGTCAGCCAGTCGCTGATGTGCCACCACACCCAGATCCTGCAGTAGCCGAGGGAGATGATCGCACTCTAGTGGAGCGTATGTTTGGTGGTAGACTCTCTACAGCCATCCGTTGCCTGCAGTGCCACAGCCTGTCAGAAAAAGAGGAGCCTTTTACTGACCTCTCTCTTGCCTTCTGCCCCTCGATGTCACAGCCACATGGTCCCACTGATGAGCACAAAAGCTCCTCTTCTGTGGGACCCTGCCAAGGTTCGGTGAATGGAGGCAGTGAATCCTCAGAAGGCTCAGTAAAGGAAGGTACAGGAACCAAGATGGAGATGCCCGTGGTGGAGCCCACTCTGTCTGTGACCGACTTGGTGGACTATTTTCTGGCTCCAGAAATCCTGGAGAACGAGAACTGCTACTTTTGTGAACGCTGCGCCTCGCTGCAAAGGGCTGAGAAGGTCATGCGGGTGGTGACGGCACCAGAGTACCTCATTCTGACTCTGCTGCGCTTCTCGTACGATGCCACCTGCCACGTGCGTCGCAAGATCCTGGACAATGTGGGCATTCCGCTGCACATGTGCCTACGCCAACACGGTAGCTCTGCTTCATCATCTTCCTCAACTGCAGCTGCATCTTCCTCATCTGACTCCCCTGAGAGTGGCGAGAATCTAGCAAAAAAGCTAAAGCCTTCTCAGAAAGAGGAGGGGATGCCGGAAAGCAGAACAAAAAGCAAGAAAATCAATTCGGAAATGCTCTCAGTGCCGTATGTTTTGAGTTCTGTTGTAATGCATTCTGGTATGTCCTCCGAGAGTGGTCACTACTACTCGTATGGAAGGAATGTGAGTAGCACTGATGGTCATGTAGCTCACCCGTGTTCTAAGACCCTGGAAAGCTCCAGCCTATTGGAGAACTCAACAGCCACAGAGGAGGGCATGGGGTGCGCTGACCACAAGTCAACAGACTGGTTCTTGTTTAATGACAGCCGAGTGACTTTTACAAACTTTCAATCATTGCAGAACGTCACCAGCCGCTTCCCTAAGGACACAGCCTATGTCCTGATCTATAGGAAACAAGAGGTCATTGGACAAGCAAGCAATTCAGGGCCAGTCGTAAATGGCTCAAAACTGAGTGGAGAACCACCCCTGCAGAAAGAGCTGATGGATGCCATTACCAAAGACAACAAACTCTTCCTACAGGTGAGAATATTGTACATTATCAACGGTGCTTACACAAACACACCTATATAGCACTCGTCACCGTGCAATATGGCTGTATTGGCACGTCTGTGATTCGGCCATAGGTAATCACAGCGTGCTGATATACAGCCATATCACACGGCAATGTGTGGGATATTGCGTTTATACAACAGTTTGAACCGTTGCCATCGAACTGTTGCATAAAGAGAACAAAAAAATATAGTAAATTATATTGTAGAGAGCAGTCCAACATGACTGTGTGTCAAAGTGAATAAATCACTGAAAATATCAGATCATGCCAATAATTTCATTTTGAATTCTTAATTCATAAATGTCATTACTTTTTACCTTAAAGTATTTTTAGGCTTTCTTGAATGTAATGATTAAGATACACTATTATGTATTGGTGTAAGGAAATTTTTTTTTTTTTTTTAAATCATCATTCATTTTAAACTTTTGTTAAATGTTTTTCAAAATCACATGAAACATTTTCTTTAATCTTGGACAATTTTATTTGTCATTAATTAGAGGATGGATTTAAGCCTTTGTTCCTTTTCCTCCAGGAACAGGAGCTGAATGCCAGAGCTCGGGCTCTCCAAGCAACCTCTGCTTCTTGTTCATTTCGACCCAATGGTTCTGATGACAACGAGCCCCCTGGCAGCTGTGGACCCTCAGGTGGGGGAGGGGGAGGGGGCTTCAATACCATCAGCAGACTCGTCTTCTAAGGAAGAGTCAGACATACCCTCAGAGCACCGGACAGTCCCACTGACAACACCAGTTCTAATTGTCCTAATTGCCCACAGTCTGGATAAATGTGCCACCTCAGAACATGTCTTAATTTTTCTGATTTGCATGCTTTTTTCCTTTACATCGACTTGTTCATTTGAAGTTAAATGAAGCACTTTTGAGTATAGGTCAGAAATGGGCATGCAATAAATTTGTATAGAAGACAGTAATAATTTTGGTCTCACCTCGGAATCTTAATTGTTTCATTTTCTAAAATGAAATCATAAAGCAGAGAATGGTTTTAAAAATTAAAGCAAATATTTTTGGACCATAATATACAATGAACTACTTGCATGAATAATTTAATTTTATTTCCAATTATTTAATTAAAGTTAAGTTATTTTATTCATTCAGGGAATACTTTTTTGATTTAACTTTTTAAATGTTTAAGCCTTTTTGGGAATTTTATGTGCCTTTCAATACTTAAGATTTTACAGGTTTATTGGACTGAGTATACAAAAACACCTTGCTCTTGCTGTACAGTGTTAATATGTAATGATTATGTTTTTGCTCTATAGTAAAGACTCCTCATTGAACATTGTCTTAATTTTATTATCTAAACACACATTTTATCTAAAATACACTCATGGTTAAAATTTTGTCAGTGATTCTAAAAAAAAAAAAAAGATTGTACTTCTCTAACCGAAGATGTAAAAAAGGCTAGAAGAAAGCTGAGCATTAGAACAAAAAAAGCTGAAATTTTGGAACAAACACATTAAGACTCTTACGCTCTATAGTTGACACCATTATCATTAATTAAAACTAAAAAAAAAAAATGACAAAAACAACCAAATTAAAACAGAAAATATAAAAATAAAATCTAATTTAAAATATTAATAAATGCAGTATGTCAATGATACAAAAATAAAAAAAAACTGGTTTACGCAGGGCACCAGGAACACTTAAATGAAGTGTTATTTCTTTGAATATGATGTGGGAAGACATATTCTAAGACGGCTTAATCAAGCTGAGGTCTGTTTTTACTATCAAAGCATGAAAACTTGGTCAGACACCTTGTGACAATCAATCCATATGTCCACCCCTAACCTCCCAGTGTCCTCACTTTGAACCACTGCACTCTTGTCCTTTGGTGAACCCTGACACAATGATCCATTCTTGACCACAAAGTCCAGTTAAAATCAGTACGGTGTATTCCTGGAGCATTAGGACCCCTCAGAGCGCTCTCTAAAGCCAAACCTACAAAACACATGAACATGCACAGCCAGAGCAGAGTCTGCAAAGTGTCACAAGAGACACTGATAAATTACCTCATGTTTAAAAGCAAATAACATCTCCGTAATAATGATTGTAAACAACTTAAAGAGCTTTAACTTGTACCACCTGACTCCTGCAGATTCATATTGGCGTTGATAACTTTGCAATAGAAACGCACAATTCCGAGGATCTGAACAGCTCCGAGTAGAATTTCACCAGCTTCCATCTCATAATTACGGTAGTTATGGCATGAACACAGCATAATCTCATTGATTTGGTTCAGGAGGAACTGTAAAAGGTGGCTACTGTTTGTTTGTTGCACTCTGCGACTGACTGTCTACAGCTCTGCATAGCCTCATGGAACAGGCTGACGACGTGTGATGTCTGCGCGGAGGTATAAATGCATAGGTTGACGGGCGGGTAGGACATCATATCATTGCATTCGGACTGAAAACATTTATTTGGTGCCGAGATTTCCACATATGTACATTTTTAATGTTTAGACCACTTTTATTATTGATTGCTATCAGGATGTGAAGAGAGTTATAACCAGTATAACAAAAAGTGTTTATGAAAACCATTGCCTAAGGGAAGTCGGCCTTGTGGTTTTTAGATGAAGGTACCTTTAGCTCTTCAATCTCCCCCAGAGCCATTAGCTTTATAACATATTGTGTGCTGCAGCATTGCAACACTCGTACAGTCTCTAAGACCATTTGGTAAAATCAATGACTCTCAATTATTCAACAACTGAGACCTACACATTTCATCGCTATACAGCTTAGGCCACTCCCACCTACAATTTATTCTCTGACAGCCAAATTTGTTCAATGGTAAATATATTTGGGTACATTGTTATAATAATATTAGCTTATAATGTTGTTATATTATTGTAACAATTTGAATGGACACTTACATCGTCTTTGTGTTTTTCCATCACAAATGGAAGAAAACAACCAGGTGTTGATAGTAAATTATCGCTGTGAGTTGCATATCATAAAGTGAATTCACCACTTCATTTTTTGGCTTCATCCTTGTGTTTGCTATATAACTTTTGCTATTTAATTAGTAATTTTATCGACAGACTTTATATACATTTTTGTAATTGGATTGAAACGATTTCTGGCATGTAAACTGTGCACATACTCTCGCCATTATTTATAATAAAATAGTGCAGGCTTTCAATTTTTCTGCACTATGACTTGACAAGAGCACTTGTTTCATACATTTTCCATTTCTTGAAGTAGCTCAAAACCTCTAAAACTTTCACCGTGAACAGAATTGAATAAATCAAACGCTTTCTAGAAGTAAACTCCGCTCCGCTCTGCTCTCTTTTTGTATTTATTTTTCTTAATTTATATGTCCTTAAAGTTGTAATGCTGAGTAATAATGAGTTACATAGCCTAATGAATTTACTTTACTGGAAATGTAATAATTAACCTTTATTTTAAATACATAAAAAAGTAGTTGTTGCTTTTAAGAATAGACAAAATCGTTAAATGTATACTTATAATAATTGTATATCCTGTTTATCACTGTAAAACTGCTTTGAAACAATCTGTACTGTATAAAGCACTATATAAATAAAGGTATATACTGTCTCAAGTATACTGGAATGCCAGTGGACATTTTCACTTTAATCCACAACCTGAAATCACATGATGAAAGATTATAGGATAATAAACTAACTAAATCAATCCTTGCACTGAGCTGCAAAATGCAGCAGTGAGTAGGCACAAAGCTTCAGAGATAACTGAGTAAGGCATTTTCTAGCATTACAATAACATTCCAAAGATACCAATCCCACAATGGGTATTCTTTATAGACACTGCTCACTTTTCATCAATATATCGTTAGTAATTGATCAGTTATATAAACTTGAGTAGCCCTCCCTTGCATGCTTTAATATGTAGGCCTAGAAAAATATTTCTTTAAAACTTACTTTTTTTTTTCATTTTTGTCATTAATTGATTTTTTTATCACACACACACAAAAAATCATTTTGACTACAGTAATTGACTATAAAAGTAAGCGGCATAACCGCAGGATACACCCGACATAATTCTGGTGAACTAAGCGTTAACTTAGACTGCAGAGCGTTCAAGACGTTTGCTTTGCTTTTATTGGAAGCCCGATTCGGTTCCTTTGAACAGTTCATTTAATGAGTCGATTCAAAAATAAAATTCAGTGATTCTTTTACGTCCTGACGTAATTATACGTCAAAATGTGTTGAATATTACATGTTGTAAAGTCAAATATTGCCAAAATGTAGACAGGCATTGCTGTTTATTACATTATTATTAATATCGGTGCTTAGTGGTCAGTTTACTGCATCCTGATACAGCTCATACATATAAATCATTTAATATCTAAATATAATTAGCATTCAAATAAAAAATAGTTTACAATACATTTTGGATAGATAGATAGATAGATAGATAGATAGATAGATAGATAGATAGATAGATAGATAGATAGATAGATAGATAGATAGATAGATAGATAGATAGTCTATTTCTATATTTTTTGTAACTATGCATGTGTAATCCTCGAACATGATCGATTCGGTTCAGTGAGACGACTACTCTTTTTCGATATCTTTACTTAAATAATAATAATAATTAAAAAAAAAAATGCTTGTTTGAATGTAGACAGTGAGTTGTTAACTTGTCTCACAAATTCAACAGAGCGGGTTTGCGAACCGGTTCAACAGAATCATTAAAAAAAGATTTGAAAGAAAAGAACTTCTACTTTATTATCGGAACTCAAGTTTTCTTCGGGACATGCGTACGAGATTTGTTTACACCCAGCCTATTCTTTGTAAAACGAGGCACTGTCTCAGTGTTTTCCCTCTGACGGGGCAACACTCCAAGACTACATTTCCCATGATGTAATGTTCTTTATTCTCTGTCTTGACCGACTTCTCCCTGCCTCCATAGGCCAGAGGAGGCTGAGTTTAGGGAAAGTATCGACGTTTATGCTTGTCAATCAGCAAGGAGCTGTGGGGAGTGAAACTGGAGGGAAGGTCGACGATCGGGGAGGATTTCTACTTCAAAAAGCAGTTCAGTGCGAATGCGACCATAATGTTTTGGAAAAACAAGGAAAAACTGTACATATTTTCCAGGAAACTGTTTTGTTTTACTTTGAAATAAGGCAGTGAAGCAAAGCTTTCACTACGGCGAACTTCGCGAGTATCACTCGCTGCCTCGTTGCATTTCAGCTCGGAAAAAAAGAAGAAGAAGAAAACAGCGGATTACTTTCAACGACAAAGTGTGTAAACTAACAGGGGGCTCGGCTTCAGACGGATATTGCTGTGTTTAAACACACTGTGCTTGAGTAATTCCTCTCGCCAGAGGAGAGCACTTCATCCAGAAGAGTTAGTAAGAGCCGAGCGCGTCGCTGTCGGGAAGCTCTTCCCGTGTGGACGTGCTGGAAGCCAGGAGTGACGGTATTCATGCTGATTTAATACACGAACCGAAAACACTTCGGCGCAACTCCGACTTCATGTTTTGGGACTTTGCTTTCATGTGTTGCAGGTTGAAACACGAAACTTAAAGCGCGTATTTTCCTGAAAGGTTTTAAGAAAATGAGCGGAGGAGATGTGGTGTGCTCGGGGTGGCTCAGAAAGTCTCCACCTGAGAAAAAGTTACGGCGTTATGTAAGTAAATATTTCAATCTTATTCAAATGCACGGACTGTTGTAACCGCAGGACTGTTGGGGCAAGATTCATGCAAATTCTTAGTACGCTTTCCAGCAACCGCAGCTCAATCAGTGCTCGTGATTTGGCGGTTTGGGGTTTTTTTTCTCTCTAAACTGCTGACGATTCCAAGAAGTTTCACACTTGTTTAGTTCCTCAAAAATGACTTGAGTGTTTGTGCAAGCGCTGTTTGTGTTCACGAACGCAGCGCATGTGCAAAATCCTTATTTATGGCGTCTTGATTCGCGCTGTTGGACTCGCCTACCGGTGCTAGAAGAGAACTTTAGTTTCTAGTTGTTGTGCGCTTAATTCTTTTCTAAATAAAGGGTTTACACACAAATAAAGAGGATTTTTGAGAACTCTTTCTAAATGATGTACACTATGAGACTTTCACATGCCAGCCTTGCAGAAAAGGCACTTTTTTTCCTCTGTGGAGAGGGTCGCCCCCTCATGGGTGGCGCCATGTTGATATCACGTGACATAATTGACCAAGGTAAGAATAATAATAATAACAACAAAAAAGTCATATGTGTGCTTTACATAGCGCTTTTAGCTAGTGCTTAGGGTGCAAACATAAAAGTGCATAGTTCCAAGTGTGAAAGGAACCCATTGTGGTCACTGCAAAATGCCTCTGTCCAAGGCAGCCATTGCAGCCTGGGAGCTTGTGGTGGTGAGGTGCAGCAGTTAGCCATCAATGCGAGACATCGTCGAACCTGAGTCCAAGAATGTCCACGAATCAAGCGGATGTGTGGTGTGAGATGGAGAAGCACAGACAAAAAGAAACAAAATGTATAAAACTAAACATTGATTGCATCCATGCCAGTAGTAGTCAGTATAAGTCCCAACGCCTGTGCGACAGTTGGGATTGGATGACAGCCAGATAAGTGTAAACCTAAGTGATGCTTATTGTTTTAATGGAATGTGGCTTGACCTGCGTACACCGGTATTGCATGTCCAAATCTAAACACGCTTGTTGTATTTACTCACGCAAAAGTTGTTTGCGACTTTCGTTTATGCAGCAGACTCCGTAAATAATGCATACACCCAAATAGTTTTGCAGTAGGCATGGATCTTTGACTTTTAAGTGCAGTGCAAGCCAAGATCTATTGTTGACATGCATCAAGGTTGCCCAAAACGGTGCTGCTTTGGATTATGATTCACTTATTCGGTTCAGTTGTAGCAATCGATCAGCTTGCGCCAATGATCATTACACTGATTTTGAAAGTTTCCTTTAGTTTTGCATTAAATACTTTGTCACATTCCAATTTCAAAGGTGTTTTTATAGAATATTTATTTTTCACCAAATCATACGAAACGCCTTTGTTTGCTGCTACTTTAGTTGCCAAGACAACTGAACACTTAACTCTCCATTCTGTCTGCACTGGATGAGTCAATGCATTTAGTCATTCGCACATTGTATGTGTACCATGGGGTCTTCCCTTCCTCTTAGTGGTAATATACACCAATAATCTGTAATGAAATCACTCATTTACAGCTCTGCCTGCTATCGAGCTCCATCCAAACATGTTAGAAATCTGCTCCAGGCTCATGTGATGCTTTTTTTTTATTGGATTCCTTTAATCTAGTGGTGCTCTGCTCAGAACATTTGCTATTGAATTCATGTTTTACCTCATTGTACAATCAGCAACGCAGGTTTTTACTCCTAAACCGCCAAGAAATTTGCAAAAGTGGCATATTTTGCCATTGTTTAGAAGGAACTTTCGAATAACAACTAATGCGTTTGTCCTTGTAGCTAATGCATGAAAATGCGAAGGCTTGAGAGACAGGGTGTGATTCCACATGCTTTGTGTAAACGGTAGTCTGTTGAATGTGATAAACAATATTTCATGGCTCCAAATCTAATTAAAATGATTTCTGAGCTCATCCACACAAAGCTATAATAAGATTAGATCCAAACAAGAACAAGTGCTTTGTTGTACCACAGCATGTTCTCAGAAGTCATTTTTAGATTTCCTCTTGCTTGAGAGGCATTTAAGTGATGGTGGACAAAATCCTTTGCCATAGTTTGCGTCGAGCAACTCAGTTGTTTGGTTGATTTTTAGAGAAACATAGCAGAAACTTCATTCTTTGCTGTTGCAGTAAGTTTACAGTCTGGGTTTACTGTAGTTTTGAAGTACTGTCCTCAATATTAGTCTTCATTCTTATCCTGTTTTCTGGTGTTGGAAGGTGAAGTGGCCTCATTGTATCACATGTGGTGCTTTGAAAGTGGCTGATTAAGACCAGACTGTTTTTATTGGAGCCGAGTGGCTAATAGGCCTCGCTAAAATGCTTCTCTTCAAGAGGAGCTCCATGCCAGGTGTACAGGCCTATTAGAGATTGTATATCTGTTTTGACCGGTTATATTTTGTCACTACGAGCTCTAATTTAAGATGCATATTGAAAATGTTTGTGCTTTGGTTGCGATGGATGATGCTGGATGCATGATCTGTTTCAGAAGTCCTGCAATGTTTTTTTTTTTTTCTTCATGTCACTTGTAGAATTTACACTTCCATTCAAAAGTTTGGGGTCTGAAAGAGTGATATAAGATTTCTATTTAAAATAAATGCTTTCTATTCATTAAAGAATCCTGAAAAATGAGGATTCTCAATTTACACAGAAAGATATTAAGTAGCACAACTGTTTTTTCAAATTTGATAACAATAGTAAATGTTTCTTGTGCAGCAAATCCGCTTATTAGAATTATTTCTGAAGGATCATGTGACACTGAAGACCGGAGGAATGGTGCTGAAAAATCAGCTTTGCCATCACAGGAATAAATAACATTTTCGCATATATTTACAAAGTTTTTAAAGGTTAATATTTCAGAATATTACAGTTTTTACTGTATTTTTTTTTCATCAGATAAATTGACCCTTTGCCGGCAGTTTGATTGACAGGTGTCCATTCATGTTTATTTGATGCTATAAATGAATTAGTATGAAGAGATGGTTTGTTCACAAGCCACTTGAAGGAGCTACAGCGATCTGTCACGACGCATTAAAGAGACACTTTATGGTTTTTGTTTAAACGTCTTTAAAAAATGACAGTATTTTAAGCATGAAACCGTTTCATATCAAAAGTAACCTGCTCTGTCTTGTCTGTCGACGTGTTGTCAGTGTCTTCTTTGCTCCGGGATGTATTTTTCACCGCGTGAGAACATGATGTGTGGCGTGAGAGCGCATGGCTTGTCGGACATAGCAACAGTAACTAAAGGGGGCGGGTCTTTGCGAAGGGTCATGCCTTTGTGCACAAGAAAAAAAAATCTTGCCCAACCAAACTTTGAATGCTAGTGAGTGTCTAGCAAAATCTATTGTTTATTAACTCTCATTCTGTGCCGTCTTGTCTAAATGAAATTGAGCCTTTGAAGATTTGCAGACAAGCCTCTTTATGTAGCTTGTGTTGTATTCATGATTGAAACACAGATGATAAAAAGATTTCTCAAAACAGGATACACTATTATTTCATTATTAAAAAGATGGCTATTATTTGCACTTGAACGAGCTGTAAATTTGAATGCTTTTAACATTTTATGGGATCTTAACAGTAGAGATCCATAATATCACTTTGTTTCATTATCTGAATGACCTGAGGTTGTGTGAAGCTTCAGACAATTGTTTTTGCATTTTAGATTCTAAATCACATCTTTGTTAGAACTAAAAGAAAACAGAAGATCAGCTTATTTATCTGAGAAGTTCATTGCACATGCTTTGGATCCTCTAGCACTGCAAAGCTTTTAGTGGCACAGGGTCAAAAGTCTGATGTGTTTTTGACGGTTTGGCAGCAGTTCAAGATCATTTGACTCGACTGTTTGCAGGGTATGCACTTGATGGCTCAAAGTGCACAGTACTTTACTAAGGGTCTTCTCAGACAGGTAACTAGCTAGTATAACAGTAGCACGTTAAAAGGGGCTACACGAGTATAAAAAGAGTTGTTGTTTTTAAGGCCTGTCCATTTGAGACATCTGACTGGTGGCATCAGAAGATCATAAGCTATTACTCCCCACAATAGCCACACGATATTGCTCAAACTTGACTCTGACGTTGAAAATGTCCCCGTGGGCTCTTTTTTTTTTAGTGTCTCGGCATTTTCCATTTGGCCTCATCCTCTCTTCTTTGTGAACTTCCTCTTTTGAACCCTCTTGTAATGCTTGGAGAGACTAATTGTGAAACTTCCGAATGAAGTCAGGAACACATGAACGGTATGGTACGGTAATGTGGGAACTCATATTGAAGTCTGGCGTGTTAATGCTCACTTCTGCTATTGAGACCATTTCATCTCATTGGTCATATGATTTCTCACTTGAGCTCATCTGGAATGTTCTTGCTTATGCGATTAATCCAAAATGATTTTCGATTTTGGCTTCCAGCAATTATGTAAATGGAGATAAAATTAAGATTGTGCCCCATTCCTGTCCTTTACAGCGGTGCACTTTCACTCCACTGTAAAATCCCAAACTTATTTTGAGAAACGGCAAAATCATGTAATGTGACTTTTGTAAAATGGGACATGCTTGATATTAAAAGTTATTAAAAGCTTGAATGAGTGAACGGTTCCTTTCTGTGTGCACGCTCTGAGATGGAGTGGAACACGGACAAGCAAAGTGAAATTTAAATTGTCAAATGCACACAAAATTGTCAGAATGCTGGGCTCAGCAAGTGTTCACTCAAACCCAGTCCGTGTCTTAAGTGACTTATTTTTTATAATTTGCATTCTCACTGTTTACTACTACTACTAATTTTACTGATTATT
The DNA here is from genome assembly GCA_037194245.1 of Opsariichthys bidens. Lineage (NCBI taxonomy): Eukaryota > Metazoa > Chordata > Actinopteri > Cypriniformes > Xenocyprididae > Opsariichthys > Opsariichthys bidens. The sequence continues at coordinate 17,736,045 of CM074292.1, read as the reverse complement.
TGAGGACTTTCTTACTTGCATTAGTTAGCCTACTAGTGTTCTGCATCATATAAGTATAAGGCTGCTATGATATCTAAATTTTCAATTTCGATTAAATGACTCTTTCAGGATTTTGGTCATATTTATTACCCACTCATAGTCATGTTAAATAAACACGATTACAATATTGATCAAAATAATTGTGATTATGATTTTTACAATCATGGAATAGCCCCACTTGATTATATATTTTTTGCATATATTATATATTTTATATATATATATATATATATATAATTTTTTTTTTTTTTGTATGTCTGTGTAAACATAGTATGTTCAAAAACATAAAAAATTTCAGTTTTAGCAGATGTGTATTCAATCAAATCAAAACTAATCAAATGTCCTTCAAAATCAAAATGTTCCTCCCCCTTGAATCTTGTTCATTGCATTGTTCATGTTGGTGATGTAACTTAAACCTATTTGCTAATTAAAAATGTAGGGATATATTAATATTAAAATTCTGAGCAATAATTTTTATTTTATGACTGATAACCAATAAATGGCAGAAATGAAAATTATATACTGTTTTTCCTGAAAGTAAAAATAAAATGCAAAAACTAAAGTCAGTCGCTTAAAAGTGATTATAATGTATCTCAACATTATAATGTACAGTATAAATAGATATTCATTGTGAGATTTGCTGAAGATTTCATCAAAAAATACAGGAAATGAGCATGAAGATATGTATTGTATGTATATGTTTAGATATGTATTTTTACATATTTCCCATTAAGTTTCCAACAATCCAGTATTGACTGATATGGGTCAATAAAAATGTATAATAATAAATAACAAAAATGCTGAAAGAAGCTTATCAGTGTATATATACCAAAACTTCCCGTAGAAAATGTCCACACAGGACTGACAACTAGGCAGAAAACTACTGATGGTGATTTTGATTGAAATGTGTCCCAGTGACAACAATGTGCAACAATGTCTGTGTTTACTGTTGCTTTTTTCAGTCCTGCTTTGTGGTAGCTTATTTCTAAGATTGTGAAATTATTATTTATGGTTGGGATTACACAGCAGCTTTCCACAGTGCAATAAGCGTCAAGGAAGATTGAGAGGTTGGAGGCAAACAGGGAAAGAGAGCCAGAGGGAAAATGCAGAAATATAGTGACTTGTGCAGCTCAACCTATTTAATCAAGAACGCTCTCCACCCTTCTGTTTTAATGTTACTTTGCAAGCCGCCAGGTACCATTACCCATGCCGTGCAATGGCCTCCAAGCATGCAGTTGCATTTTAAAAGCTTGCTGCACTAAATTCGGTGTGGTGCAGAGAGGAACAAAAGAATAGTTTTTTACTTAGCGGTTGAATTATTTCTTTTAGTCAGGAGGATTCGTTAAATCTGCTTAGGTGGGGGAAACATAATCATGTGCAACTTTTTGCTGAATCAAACATGAACAGAGAGCAGAAACAAACAGTGTTTGTGGCCGGGGTTATCGGCTTAGCTAGGTGCTGGTGCAGACATTTTTGCTCATTTGTTTTCTCTCTCTCTCTTCCCCTCCCCCTCTTTTTGCCGGTCTCCCTCCCGCCCCGGCTGGTCATTTGTGTCCAGAGTAGTTCTGTCAGGGCTGAGAGGGGCTCTGATAATGGATTGCCTCTGTTATCAATTATTAACTGTAACAAATAAGAAAAAACCTTTTGCAATATTAATGTGCTCCACTCCTACCCAATATAGCTTTTCAATAGTGATTGACTGAAATGAAAGTTCTTGGCTGAAACTGAAAATCTGGACATGCTGGGCTGAAAACCAAAACTGAAGATGCTAATTTGGAATTAGCCTTTGTTTTGAACGCCTTGCAATACAGAGACGATGGATGTTTCTTTGACACTATCATGATGTGCAGAAAACACAGAATGGCTTATAGAATTATATTAATATTAAGCAATTCAAAGAAAATGGTAGATTTATTAGCAAAAGCCTCTCTGCCTTGTCACATGAGAGATGATTCCTTGTGGTGAATTGTATGAGATGTTGTGTTAAATAGCTTCACCGCAAGCAAACGTTATTATTGTTGATCAGTAGTGGAAAGCGTACTAAAAATGGAAAAATTACATACCAATACGTGCTAAAAATTGAAACATTGTGTACTAAAATTACCAAAAAGTAAAAGTACTGAAAAATAACATGACTCAAGTAAGACTATGGTCTACTTTACAAAGTACTTTTGTTCTATTTTCACACACAATGAGGCGATTTTAGCAATATGGAGCGCTAAATGCGCTCATTCTCTTTCCTTCATACTGGAACCCGGAGGGCTTTTCTTTTTATTAAACAACCCATGTAGGGTATACATGAAATAGATTGGAACAAAATAGAAAAATAAATGTATAGACAAGCAAGCAAAAAAAAAATTAACAGAAACTTGTAAAACAGTAAGTAATTAAATATATATAAGAAGAGAGAAAAAAAGATATATAAGGTATCATAAGAGTAAAGTATATCTCTAATGCATCGCTAATCAACATAGCCTGTATCATGGAATTTTATAACATAGGCTACTATATTTTCTGTGGCACTCCCATAGTTTAAGGAACTTGTATAAGGAGCAACATGGGATCACAGAAGTTATTTCTAACACGGCTGACATGTGTGTGTGTATATATAGGCCATATTTGGAGCAAAACATGAGACTAACATCATAAACTGTTGTATTTGACGCTACGCTAAGCAAACATACTAGCTATCCATATTACTGATTTTGAAAAGTAAATCCAAGTAAGATCGTTTGAATGTTTTTACGAAGGGCAACAGCAAAGAAGGCTAAGTGAGAAGTTTGATCAAATAAATGAGGGATTAAAACAGTATGAATAGAAAAGTGCTATTAAAAAATAATGTGGTACGGGTTAACATGTTAAATAAAATTATCCTTTTTTTCATTGTACTGAAAATGTGCCGGGTAGGAGCCCACTGTTGGTATACTACCAAACTACACTTTTACATTCTCTTTCACATTTAACTTTGTTGCTAATGTTGAAGTTATTGAAGCTTTATACAAAGTTTGCTTCGTGCATTTAGTTGAACTGCTCTGATAAATAGGGCAAGCTTTAACTGAACTATGTGCATGCATTTTAGACGCATTGTTTTTGCTCCATCCTTGCAATAACTGCGTCCCGAGTCGTGTTTTCTATTTGCTTGAACTGCTCAGTGTTCTGGTGATATCAGTGGCATGACCCATTTCAGGAGCTGCCCAAAAAACAATTTAAAATCAAAATATGAGCTTCGCTCACTTATATTCACTAAACTTTTGCAATGTTAGCGATTCCGATTCAAAACGTGGTTTGAACGCCCCGCCCCCCAGCTGTTATTGGCTGAAGGAGCGCAAGACTCTACCGCTGAAGTCTGAAAAGTGCCAGCTCGCCCTGTTGCTCCGTCTGCACCTTTGTCAAAGTACTTTGTACTTTTGGTGAAAAATAAATGTAGCGAAGTTGAATACTTTATTTTTATTCAACTCGTGTAAAATTAAAAGTACAATTCAATTAAACTCAAAGTAGAAAGTATTTGTAATTAGTTACTTTCCACCTCTATTTTTGAAAACCGAGAGGTTGTATGTTACGTTTTTTTTCTTGGGGAAAATGCAGATGCAATCTGAATACAAAAAACTACAAACTGGTAGATTTCAAATCTGCATCATCTGACAGCAAAAAGCATTTTTTTCCCCATTGATAATCATTCACGTTGTTGTGTATTCTGAGGAAACCTTTTTGCAAGTTAAAATGAAATTATTTCATTGTAGAAGAAATGCCCAAAGTTATGATGACCTTTGATTTGGCATTTTCCATATCACTAGGGAGGAAACAAATAATGGAAAAAAAAAACCCAAACATGCCATTAGTCTTTGCCACAAGTCATTGTCATCAATATCTGTTTTGTTTATTCAGTTATTTGTTTAGTCGGGTATTATTTTTTTCATTTTTAAATTTTCTTTATGCATTTTTAAATCAACCGTCGTCATTTAGCTACCTTGCATCGAATTTAAAATGGATCTGCTTTTTCCTCTGTCAAAGATTCTCTTATTGACTTTTAAAGTAACACTTTCTGTTGACATGTTTGGCTGAAAAGGGCATTTCTGTGGCTTATTCTTTTGGCTGGGGCATTTTGAAATCCCTATAGTTTCCAAGCAAACTTTGTCCTAACTAAATTTAATATCGCCAGAAAAAGTCATCACAATGAAGTTTATATAATACAGTAGCGTTAACAAAACAAAACAGCAGAAACACTGGCCAATCCCATTATTAGCTGTCACAATTATAATCTGTCTCACTGGTTCTTTTTCTACACTCCAGGTGATGAACAAAAGAAAAATAAGGGCTTATGCAAACATCGATTCAGTGAAGTGCATTTCAGTCATTTCAAGGTCTTGACACATAAAAAGCAAGCACATATTTTTGTAATAATGGCTGTGATTATATCCTCTCTAAAAACCATTCAGACAATAATTGAATTTTCTCATGAAATGGCCAGAGAACAAATAGATTTGTCTGCACATTTTAAAATGTCTAATAATATGTTGCAATAACAATGGTTAATTAAAATGGTTACCACTCGCTTAACCTCTAACTAACACACAAAAACACCCCTTGGCTGCTTACTTTTGAATGTCCTACAATCTAAGTTTGTATTTGGTATAATGCTTGATGTAATACGGTTTATTACTGCCTATATATCTAAGACTCGAAACTCTAGTTTTAACCTATTCAAGAACATGACAAAAAATGTTTAGAGAGCTCTTGGAAAGCAGCTGGTACGATGCTGACATTTTGGAATAAGTACGGTTGTGCAGTTGCATTTTAAGGTGGTCTGTGCAGTTTGTGCTGGCGATCATCTCTAGTGCCTTAGGTGTCTGCAGATTCTCACGAGAGCATTACATTAGCATTGGATAAGCATTTGTTGCTCGGTTGATTTGATTTTATTGGCAGGATGTTGTGTGTTTTAGGATTCCAGCGGTGAGGGAAGAGGCCTCAGCTGTCGTAACTCATTCACACAGTCTGCTCTCTAGAGGGCCTCCAAAGGCAGCCTCTGTCTGGGAGCAGGGAAGGGGACCTGCCCCTTTAAAACATATACACACACATAACCATACATAGTCTCTCTCTTTACTCTATGACCTTTCTATTTTTGCTGGGAAGCTCAAGAGTTTATTATTCACCAGAGCTCCATCAGTTTGATCCAGAGCACAGCACTTTTTTTTTTTACAGACTATTTACATTCCTTATTGGTGGGAAAGTGTTTTGGAGACAAAGTTGCATTTGACTTTTCCTGTTGTTGTTGTTACTGTACTAAACCACTTACATAGTGAGGCTGCAGAATTTTGACAGACATCATCATTTCCTTTAAAGTCACCATGAAATCCAAATTGATAAATTATTTTTGAAGGAATATTGCAGTGTTTATTATAAATGATTTAATAGCTTCCGCTCCCCTCGTTTGTGCAGTTACTGTCACTTCCCAATATTTTTTTTTTTTTTTTTTTTTTTTTGATCGTGAAGCCAGATATACGTCACAATAGGGAAGAAAAGATTATTGCAACTTCTGTTTCATGCTGACTTTAATATGATAAAAACTATAAATAATTTATTGAATTAATTTTCTCCACTTTACTGCAAAAATGTGCATTCTTTTAAGTCAGAGAAGAGGTCAAGCCATGACTTGTAGATCTTCTACTGGTCACACATCTGATACGAATTCGTAAGGTCAGAGTTCAACAAACTTGAACTTTGGAACGTGCCGAAATGTGAAGCTTCTTTGCATGAGCTTTCAACCTTTTCGAACTTACCAGTATAGATAACAGAACGATTTAAATAATAGAAAACAAAACTAATAAAAATAATTCTTTTGTTTAATAACTTCCCCCTCCCCTCATTTGTGCATCTCTTCTCATCTCTGATGACATGTTTACTGACTGGAGGGCAGGACAATCTGTCACTCGCATGATATTTCCAGTCCTCGAATCTGATTGGACGAGGCACTCCAAGAGTACTGATATCCTTTTATTACTCCGCCTTGTAAAGAAAACCCACATCATTTTCAAAATGTTTCTGTTATATCACCATGTAGTCGCAAGAGTCGTTTTAGGTTAAAATCCAGTCGGATTGTTTAACATCTTAAATTAAATAATTCATTTTTCATGTTGGCAGCTCTGTCACTCGCTTTAAGAAATGCTTTTATTTCACCGTTTTTCTGTCTATTTCCTGAGGTTTACAGTCATGTGCTCATGGTGTTATCTGTGTCGCTTGTTTGAAGTGTTCAGTCAAAGAGGATGACGAGTTCAGCTAATTATAACCTGCTGAAGCGCTCAGTGGCCCTCAGCTTATCGATGCCTTCGACATCTGATTCACAACTTGTTGATTAGCTTTTATTCTCCCATGTGTCACTGTCTGCATATCTAGACTAGTGTTGTTTTGTCAGCTGATCCCGAATTAGCCTTTGGCCTGATTGCTGAACTGCAGAAGTATGTACAGCAATGAGAGGCTTACAGGAAAAGGCAGTTTGTAAACAGATGTGAGCTTTTATTTACTGGGGATATTTGTTCAGTCTTGTTCTTTCCCATGCAGAGATTAGATAAGATGAAAATGGAAGTCTCTCACTTTCATTTTCTCAGTCTGCCCCCTGCCCACACCCACCCCCTGCTTTCCATATAATATAGTTTGTGGTGAGGTTTTCTAAACTCGTTCTATACTTTCACAATGCCCTGCATGAACCTTTGAAGTTATTTGATTAAATTGAATGCAGTTGGCCCTGATTACAAGCCATATCGATTTGGTTTTGGCCTCTCTGAATAGGTTCTATGAATTTGTCAGCACCATTACATTTAGACTGTATACGTGCACATTTTACTTGCATATTATACTAACATATTTTACCATATCACTTACTGAATGTAATGCACAAAACCATATTTTGCAATATTTTATTTCATATATATTAGAATGAAAAACAGCTGGACAGAGAGGGTTAAGTCTAATAATGTGATTTAAGATATTTTTTAATGGCTGTAGGGTTCGTTAAAAGTTTGAAAACACGATTCTTGGAGCAGGTTTGCAAAGTTGTCCATCTAAATTCTTCCCCTTTAAAGGGCTCACGACATAAGAAATCAAATTTGACTTAATCTTTTGATTTATACGAGGTCTTTGTAATATTAAAACATCCTCTTCATTATAAACAAAGCATTTATTTTGCTCATCCCGATTTACTGAATGAAATTAACAGCTAATGAAAAGAAGCTTTAGAGGGGAAGTGGGAGATTTCAGGAACAGACATTTTGTTCTTGAAGTCACCAAATCTTGTGATGCAGACTTCTTGGGTGAGCACAGTTTACGAATAGCTTTGTTTTTGGAAGGTGCTATTTTAAGGCTGCTCTTCAACATAAACATACACTAACATGGTGTAAAACATGGTACCTTTGGTTTGTTCCAAGAATGTTTAGGGTAGAACTGTGTCTGAAAATGAATAAATGGATAAAAGAAATAAAACAATTATACACCATAAGTGCCAGAGTCATATTTAATCATAGCAGTGATGATTAAATATCACTGCTATGCTAAATGATTATTAGTTATGAATGGTAATATTTAATAGTAACAATATTGATAATGATGACAATAATAATAATAATTTATTATTATTATTATTAAATATTAATGGTATTAAATATATATAATCTAATATTTAATAATTAATTTTATTAATAATAATAATAATAATAATAATAACTACAGTAATAATATTACTGTTATTAAATATAAGTGCTATAAAAGATTTATGATTAGTATTTAATAATTCTTAAAAAATAATATTATATAGTTATAATAAGTTGTCAAACCTTCTGTCTCTCTGTCTCTCTCTCTCTGTCTCTCTCTGTCTGTCTCTGTCTCTCTCTCTGTCTCTGTCTCTCTCTCTCTCTGTCTCTCTGTCTGTCTGTCTATCTCTCTGTCTGTCTCTCTCTCTCTCTGTCTCTGTCTCTCTCTCTGTCTCTCTGTCTCTCTCTCTGTCTCTCTCTCTCTCTCTGTCTCTCTCTCTCTCTCTCTCTCTCTGTCTGTCTCTCTGTCTCTCTCTCTCTGTCTCTCTCTGTCTCTCTCTCTTTCTGTCTCTGTCTCTCTCTCTGTCTCTCTGTCTGTCTCTCTGTCTCTCTCTCTCTGTCTCTCTCTCTCTCTCTGTCTTTCCGTCTTATTTTCTCCTCAGCTGCTCTTCTGCTCTTGACGTGTCGTTCTGTTGCTTTCTGAGGTGCCTGACAGCAGCATGGCGACCATTTCCTGTGCTACCACTGCTGATGGTTCCCAGATGGCTATGTAGAGAGTGCCTTCTCTCTCTTTCTTTTCTTTATTTGGAATAAAGCCTAGTTATGGGCTTGAGTACATTAAGAGGAGGTGTTGGAGAGAGAGCGAATGAGTAGGCTGCAGGACCTGCGCTGGAAAACAGAGCCGTGTGGGATTGAAGAATCAGCTTTGGCTGTTGTAGTGACACTCCAGAATGACTGACATAATAATCCAAATTTACTCTAATAAACATGTAATAAGATGTACATCAGCTGCATCAACAGAGCCACAGCAAAAGGAAAGGAATGTTATTGTATTGTACTCAATTGTGCTGAGTTTGAGTTAGCAGGTTTAATTGAATCTGATAGTAGTGTGTACTGCAAAATATTATAGAAAGGTGTTTTTCTGGGGCATTGACTTCACCTGCAATGTTTTTTTTGTTTTTTTATCGGCAATAACTTCTGTAGAGAAATACATCAGACATTGGACAAAGATGAAACTTTCTAGTGTGCATCATGTGTTTGCGACTATAGTATGCATTGTGCACTAAGCGTTCAGGTCAAACTGCAGTATACTTTGGGCTTCACGAGCTAGTTAATGTTTCTGATGAACTCTTCACTGAAAGAACTTATGGCTACTTAATTAGCATCTGACTCACTTCGGAACTGCTGAGTTTTAGTTTTGAAATGAATCAAGAATCGTTTTGTGTAATTAAGGTTTGCAAAACTTGAATCAGTATTACAGACTACAAATTATGTAAGTATGGGTATTTTATGTAATGGTATTTTAAAGGAAACTATATATTCAAAGTAGGGGTGTGAAGAGATCTCGTATTTTGCGAGACTAAAACGTGACGAGATTTCTCGTCGAGGTGAAAAGTTGTCTCGTCCTGCTATCAGTTTGAGGGTGAAATTATTATTCAAGATGCCCCCGCCACTTTCAAATCGTTTGTGTGGAAACATTTTGGTTTTCCAGTAGAAATAATAAACGGCGCAAGAATAACACACAAGACACAAACAATATGTAAACATTGTAAGAAAACTTTGCCGTACACCTCGGCCAAGGTTGTACAGACTCTTAGGGGCCGTTCACATATCGCGTGCATTTTCATTCGCTCAAAATAGAAGCGACGCGGTCACGACGCGCATGCGGTGCGGCGCGCTCGTTTTTTTTCCTGGCGCGCGGCAAGATGAAAACATCTCAACTTTTCAGAATGCCGCAAGCGCACCGCAGGTCATGTGACAAGAACCAACCGATCATCTTCGACCTTTCCGTAACAAAACATGGAAATCTCAGCCGAACAGCTGATCATAGCTGTACAGGGGGGTTGTTATATCTCATTTACATAAATATATCTAGTAGTAAAGCTAAAGCAAGGGCTAAAAATCAATTTATCCCTTGCTGAAACTTCCTCATGGTCGTGGAGAGCACAGTTCATGGTTGCATTGCAACGACAGACGCTACAGAAGCGCGAGCTCCCGAACGCTTGCAAAAGGCCGCGCTTTCCGCGCTTTTTTAGGCGCGACATGTGAACGGCCCCTAAAGAGGCAGAAAGTACTGCTGACGTTTGGACTTCTACGCAGAGTTATATCACAGTTACAGCCACACAATCAATAGTGACTGGGAAATAGTCAACTTTGTACTGCAGTTAAAGTGACACTTAAAGTGATTTGATTTTTTTATTTATATGTTTATTTTATTTATACTGTTTAATTTATGTTCAATCTGTAGAAAGAAGTTCAGTGAGATTTCTCATGTGAAATTACACAGGGCAGAAAACAATTGGTTGATTTTGTGGCAAAACATTTAGCATGTTGTTTTACTGCAAATAATTCATTAAAATAGAAGTAAAATGACATGCATTACAAGTTGATTTCAAAATGCACCAACATTTTTGCATTTTATGATTTTCAGTTGAATAAAAGACTGTTTTCCCTTCATACGTTTCATTATTGAGGATTTCTTAAAAAATACTATAAAAATCTCGTCTCTCATCTCGTGAGATAGAGGTCTCGTCACACCCCAATTCAAATTATTAAAATGTTAACTACATAGTAGTTCCTTAGTGCGTTTTACTGTTAGTTTTGGTAACTTTTGCAATTGTTAACATTATTTAATGCATTAGGTATCTTGAGCTAACAATTAACAATACTAGACTATACTAATGTCTAAATGCATTATAGTACTTTTTTTATTAAATAAGTGAATTCATTTTTATGGGCATGAATTAACAGTGATTATTAATATAAAAAAAAAAAAATTTTACTATTAAAGGGTTAGGCTAGTTTACTGAAAAATTAACAGTGTCATCATTTACTCACCCTTTTTTCATCTTCGAGACAGAAATGAAAATATTTTTAATGAAACCTGAGATTTTTGTCCCTTCATTTGAAAGTCCATTCAACCAAATCCTTAGTGCTTGAAACATTTCTACATGAATCATTTAATCCAAGTCTTCTGAAGAGACTCAATCAAATTTAATTTAGGCTTTTATCCACATATGAAAATGAATACGTATAGAGCACATCAATTATGGTAAACGGAAGTTCATTTGTACTTTCTTGATGTGCAAAAAAAGAACCTCATTGGTTGGTGAGTAAATGATGACAGAATTCCCACTGTTGAAGTATCTCTTTAACAAATTGAAACTTATTGTAAATTTTTAAATATGGTCTAAACCACCTAGAGGTAGATGATGGGGCTCCTCGTTTTTGACTAAATGCTTCCCCGGTTCTCCCTGTCCTTATTCAGGATCGCAGTGGGCTGCTAGTGTGTAGGAGGGGTCAGGCTGGAGACAAGCTGTGAAATGCCGCCGCCGCCCCGTGTAATTTCTCAGGTTACCATGAGTCTGCTGGGGCCTGGCTCACATTGGTCTGCCCTTCCCCCTCACTGCGAGCGCGCGCGCGTGTGTGTGTGTGTGTATGGAGGGAGAGAGCTCTCAGTGACCGTGCCCTATGAGAGTGCTCTTTCTCCTGATTGCATTAGAAGGGCTGCTCAATGTGGCTTGATATCTTCAGCCTGGCATCATGCCAACAGAGATACAGCTATACAGTATGTAGCTACAAGAAGCCAAAAGACCTCCAGTTAAGACCATGCAGTGAATGCTCTCCACTTGCGGTGCTGATTCGGGATGTGCTGTTTTAAGTCTTCATTTGACTTCTGACTGACTTGTTTGTTCCATAACCTTCATCGTCCTTTCCCCCAAGAACTTTGGATTAAGTTTCAGGCCACTAATTCTGCTCTGCTCTCAAGGTCAGTATGGGGTTCCTTTAATTTCCTCATTGCACGTTTTGTTGATCTTGTGGGTCTTGGAGAAAGACACCTGGCTTGCACTTCAGATGAGTGGCTCCAGAGTTTCTGTATCAGCAGGTGCTGGTAGCCTGCAGGTGTTTTAATTGTAAATGCCGAGCACACATGCTTGACTTTAGAACCTGAACCCTTCACGAGGTTATTATATTCTCTGCTTGATGAAGAGCGTTCACTTATTATTTTTTATCCCATTTCAATTTGCATCTGCAGCATGGTCTGAAAGCGCGGGCATTTTTCAGATGTTCATTTTCACAGCTGTGTTTTATGACTGTAAGTGAGCAATTTGGAGGTTGATTTCCCTAATATATGTAGACACTATCAAAACATTGCTGTTTGCTTGTGAGCCTAAAACTGCAAAAGTGGCTCAACCAATGAGTTTGACAATGGAAACCTGTGGGGAATGTTCGGAAAAAACCTCTTTGGGAATGTTTGATGCTAGCTGAACAGAAGTTGCCATGAAATGAAAGCATTTTCCAATGTCATTATTGCGAATGATTTACCCATGCATGTTTTTTTTTTTGATCCTGTAATTTAATTAAAATAACTTGATCGATCTTCTGATGAAACGACTTCTCTCTAGTGGCATATCCTGGACTTCTCCAATCATTTTAGTTAGCTTAAAATACGTTCTTAGAATGTTCTGCAAGCTCACATTCAGATCCGTGCAACAACCAATGCATGGGTCATTTGAAAGTCTTATATGTTTAATATAAATAATTTTAGTTATCACTACAAAAAGTATGTCTGTGAAAACTTGCTCTTTGTGGAGGGAAAAATTCATTGTTCAAAAGGTGTGAAAACAACTGGATTTTGTGGTATACATATCACAACCCTTTCCAGCTGTTGTATTTGCCTTCGGTGTTCTAGATGTAGCTACTTCTGAACAATTCCTGAAAAAGTCCTATGAGGATTTTCTACCTGACACCAGAGTTGTGGAAGTCGCTGTCCGCTTTGGGCCCCTTTGACAGTGTTTGGTACTAAAAAAAGAGGGAATTGTTCGGGCAGGCCGTCGGACAGACCTAAGCAGCGCTCCAGTCATGTGAACCGAGGTTGCCCAGGCCAGAAGAATGTGTTGAATGTGAATGACGCAGCTTTGACGAAGACATGTGACTTTGAGAGCGATAGATAGAAAGGAAAGAGGAGCGGGGAGGAGGGCAGTTGACTCATGCAGGCAAAGTGCCACCCCGCTGACCTTTTTATGCAAGCGTAACTATCGCCCCCTTGGATCAAAGAGCAGGGATGGAGGCAACTGGAGAAGAGAGGGGCAGTGAGCGAGCCTGCCCTGTTTGCGTTTAGTTCTGAGTTTGTTGATGTCATTCCCCTTTGTTCTTCTCCATCTCGGTCAGATGACTAGCCCATGCCTTACCACTTGGTTTTCCACAGCTAGTGCTTAGACGTAATCTATAACCTTTGAAATTGCCTTGTAAAGGGTACACTCTTTCATAAAGACACTTGCAAACTTTTGGCCCTTTGTTTTTAAATGCCAGCATTGTTAAGTGCATCAGTTTTTTAGTGTCAGCGGTGCTTGTTTGGCCACTTGACTATTGTATTGTATCATGTATAAACGCATGTATGCCGTATATTGGCATTATATGAACAGCATGTAGCAAAAACAATCATGCAGAGTTGAGGAAAGGATGGATTAATTGTGCCTTTTATACTAAATCATTAAGTCAGTAGAGAGGCTTCAGAACCAAAGAAAACAGAAATTTGCTTGTATATTGACCAATATATTACATTTGTAATTATTTTATTTATTGATTGATTTATTCATTGCAATATATATATGTGACTTTTTTCCATCATGAGATATTTTAAATTACTAAAATATTGTAGAGTTTCATTATTTCTGGCATTTTTGCCTTTATTGAGGTGGGAGAGTGATGTGGGAGAAAGAAGAGAAACAGAATTTGAACTCAAGTCACCTTAAGCACAAATGGACGAATCGACTTTGGCATAATGTTTTTTTTGTTTTAAAAAAAAAATCTCACTCACTCCCTACATCTCTGTATTCTACTCGAACATACTTTATAATGTAATACATTTTTTATGATGGTATATGTTCAAAAATATTGTGAGACAGGACTTTGTCAGAGAATTACATTTACTAGCGGAATTGAAGTGTATGTGTATCTGAGTGAACTTTACATTGGGTTAATAATAGCTATTGATCAGTGACCCGGTTTCTACTTTGACAAGCACGATATAGTGCACCAGTGATTATTTAGTTGTCCTTCAGAAGTTTCTTTCCTTATCAGAACACGTCACACTTAAATGCTTCGGTGCAATTGAGGGTGAACCATGGTAGCAAAGTCAAGCACATTCTTTGTTTTCAAACTACTTTTATTTGTGGGAGAGGCAGCTGTGACACACCAGCCTGTGATGACCTGCACTGTCTATCTATAGAATCAGCAAGACGGGAAAGCCTAAATGAGTTTAGCACAGGCTGCAGTTTCCATTGTATCCATTAACTACACACATACTGATGATACATGTTGCAAGTTCAGCACAAAGGCTTTTTTTTTTATGTAGGTGGATGAAATATGTCAACAAACCCATTAAATTACACCCATAAATCACAATTAGTGTTGCACCTAAAAAAGCTTTTGGTAATTAGTCAACGTGTTTAATTAATATTTCTTGGATTCACTGGATATTCCACATCATGCCCAATAAATTTTTGTTTTATAAGTTTATATAATGTGTAATATCTGGGTTTTTCCTGTCTTCGGTGGTCGCAGACAAACAGGGTCATCCACACTCATATGAACCGCGAGCCCAGTACTGACAATAATCCAAAATAAATGCAAAGAAAAAGTTTGTAATATTAACAAATGTATATATTCTTGAAATGTAAAATGATCACTATCAGAACGGATCATAAAACAAAGTGCTTAGAACTATTTGATATTTTAAAATCTGCAAATGTACATGTAAATTAAGTCACTGAGTTGGCTGAAGAGTTGGTAGTAAAATGAAGATAAGTGACAGGTCTTATTGTGCATTTTTACATTCCAAGACTTAATGCACAGATAATTTGACACACCGTATCAGATTGTTTTGTTCTGTCCATTGCTATGGTTATGACTGTCAGTCGGGTTTAATCGCACATTTAATGCAGTTGTCAATCCAGAAATTTTGCAATGTATAGTTATAATCACTGATTCTGTCGGCTACTTCAACTCAACACAAGATGTACAAAGCTGCACTCTTGTGAAAACTCCTCCTGTTATAATCAATGAAGCGGTCTACGCTTTGCAATGAGTCTTTTATTGACATTGTGTTCATATTTTGTTGGTTGTAATGAAAGGATTTGCGAACGTGCAGAACTTGTGCTGAACAAAAACAGAGGGTTCTGACTAACTTGAACACGTCTGATTTGATCTAATCTTAAGACTGCAAAAATACGATGTAAATGGAAACCTTTGATGCTCTTCATAAATCCTGGAGAAAAAAAAAAAAAAAAAAAAAAAAAAAAATATATATATATATATTT